>JAEMWC010000007.1:67500-97500 GCA_016490735.1 Pachyseris speciosa
TGTGAAGTCAAGTAAAACCTTCCAAGGTTTTTTTCTTCTGAAAACTTTCGATGGTGGCCAAGAAGTAAAAATCTATTGGCAGTGCTGGAAAAAGCACCTCAAAGGTAATGAAACCTCCATGTTAGAGTCATATCTCGCTGAATGGAGAAAATATGCTATGCAGAGGAATGGAGATGGGGCAAGTTTGTAACTCAGGCATACAAAGGTCTGTACACAGCCTGCCCAAAGCCTTTTTACAAGATACGACTCACAAACTCGGTTATTAAAGGCCAATAGCAAAGCTGAAATAACCTGAGAAAGTCGATTCTTAGTTGAGACTATGCAGCTCTAACGTATCGCCAACACGGATCTCACTCGTACCCAGATCTCACTCGTGCTTAAGCTGAAAGACTGTTGGAGACCTGGCTAGGAGTTTCGTTATGGGCCATTCCAAGGCCCTGGACTCCAGATGCCAGGGTCAAAAATGTTTTGGCTTTGTTTTGTTTTGCTTGTTTGTCTTTTTCTCAATGGCATAAGTTTCTGTGACCTCGACCTTACATGAGGTGGAGCTATGAACATCAACAGTTTGATTTTCCTCCTGCTCGTCTGTAAACCATTATACAGTATCGAAAAGAGAACTGCTTATCAAACAAACCCAGTGCAAATGAAGCGGCTGATTTTATTTCTTCAGAGGGCGACGAAAAACATTCCAGAATAGCTACAGCCAGGTCTTTATGACTGCTAAGATCACTGCAACACACAATAAAGAAGAGCATAAGAACTGTGCAGAAAATGAACTGGGCTTCATTTTCGCTTTCTCCGTTTTAGCATTATCATTACAAAACACGCAGCGCGATACAACATATTGGGTTGTAAATTGTAATAATGTTATTGTCTAAAATCCTGATAAGGCGCCCGTGTCTTCGTTCGGTCGGTCAGTCGGTCGGTCGGTCCGTCGGTCGTTCGCTCGCTCGCTCGCTGCTCGTTCGCTCGCCCGTCCGTCCGTCACAGGCTACATACACAGGGAACCCACACAATCTGTGCAACCGCTTGAGGAATTGTATAGGAAACATTTTTTCTGTATTGCTACGAATATTACCAATAAAAGCAGACTAACACCAGTCGATGTCTTTTGTCTAAGAAGCCAGATACAAGCTATCTAAATGGCTTTGAATGGTCTACCCGCAAAGCGGTTAGCTCATTTAGCAGAGCACCGAAATACTGAACGGAAGGTCAAGGGTTCAAACCACAGGCTAGCCAACAAACCAGGGGCCCGTTTCTCGAAAGTCCCGGTAACTTAACGGGCCCGAGACCATATTTTGAATTCAAAATCTCTAGAAAAGTAGGGTGTGTTCTGACCTCTAACGAAGTCCATTTTGTTTTTATAGCTGATAACTTTACTGTATAATTTTCAAAGCTTTTGAAACCCCCATCTGGAATGGAAAACAAAACAGCTTAACGGGCCCGGTGATTACGGGAGCTTCGAGAAACGGGCCTCAACACGTAAGATCATGCTGGCTGTGTGAGCAGCATCTGCCTCAGATCAGATGATGGTGTAGTGGGCAGTGACGTCAAGCCACTGGTGTGGACTCCTTCTCCTCCACACGTGAAAACTTGGGGATGCAAAAGAACCTGGCTCTTACTTAGTGTACCGGTCATAGATGACGTAAAACAAAACACAACAAAACATTGTTTTCTCTCAATACCTTAGGCAGGGTTCGTACACTTTTGAGCTGTGAAAAAACTTTTGAAATTCCATGACCCAAGTTAAGCAACTATTCTAAGACAATGACAAAAATGACAGAAATGTTCGCAAGCGTAATCTCGCAATGCGTGCTATGTTTATTTCAACTGAAATATTTGGACTTGTCGGTTAATTTTTGTAACTTTGGATCTACATTGCTTTCCACTCATAGAAAGCCTGCTGATTTTCCATGACTTTCCATGAATTTCCAGGACCCAAACCTAAATTCCAGGACTTTCCAGGCCTGGAAAATGAAATTATAAAATTGAATGACTTTCCAGGTTTTCAAGGACCGTACGAACCCTGTTAGGAGTTAAAAATATTTGTTCCTTTGTCTAACGTCATCTGAGTCCGGTACACGAAGTAAAACCCAAGAACCCACACACTTATCGAAAAAAGTGAGGAGGGTAGTTCCTGGAGCTGGTATGCACTCTGTTGGTCTGCCCTAGCACACATCTCGGGGTGGAGTAGAGGTTTGGCGATTGGCTAACGACCTGTCCTTAGAGGCTCCGTTGACCATGGAAACCTTGTAAGCGTAGGCCTTGTGTGACCCTTAACGTAGAGAACGACTACTAACATCGATGAACATGGTCTCTGACAGCTAAACATTAATTACTACGTTAAATCCCTATGTCCTGCTACATAACACTGTTAGCAGTAGCTGCATACATACATGTGCCTTCCTATTTCGCCCAGCGAGAGAAGAGAAAAGAGCCTGACGGGATCCGAAACCTTTGCACTCTGCAAACCAACGGTAATGAGCATTAGTTTACCTGGTAAAAATTATACAAATGAGGTTGATCGCTAGAAAGACTGAACAAACTTCTCAGGTTTGAAAGTTCAAAAGGGATGCCTTTGTCCATGGTTGGGAAGGCCTTCTTTTTTAGATTGAACTTATTGAAGATGAGTACGGTGCATGGCTAACACGTTCTACCCTTTTTATACAATGAAAAGTGAAAACCTCATGAGCCAGAAAAAGTAAACAACAAAACAAAACAAATCGATTCCATTCGGCAGTGGGTGTGTACCCTGATAACAAACGGAGGACATCAATACGATGTATGAGCAAAGACGTACCCCAGTCGATCACGCTACCCGCCTACGGGCTCGTCCCGGGGGGAGGGTACTCCCTATAATGGCCAATAAGGGGAGGCTCCGCCCGACAGGGGTACCTATTTCACGCTTCAAGTATATGAAAGGGTAGGGATTTCACGAGTCGAAGTATATGAAAGGGTAGGGAAATCTGTCATTTAGGTATTTAAAAGGGCTTCACTAAAATATTTCGAACACACATACCTTATGACTGTACTGTTCCAATGGAAGGTATACGAAAGGGGTACCATTTGTCAATGGAGGGTATACGAAAGGGGTACCTTTTCTGTCAAAAATGGCATATAAAAGCGGGAAGGGGTCGGACCTCGGGGCGGAGCCTCCCCGTAGTAATTGCTTTTTAGTACCCCCATCCCCCCCCCGGGGGGGATCCTCGTCATCCGTGCGTTATCGGAGTACATATTCACGCCCAAATGAAGTAACTTTGGTAATTAATAACTAATATAATGGGATATAACGATTTACAGTAATGATCCATCACAGTATACACTCTGGAAAATACTAGAAACCTTAAAAAGCCAGCATAAAAAAAGTACCTGAATATCTCGAACAAACTGATTGACTACAGATTCGCCATCTGAAAGACACGACATGGACAACGCCGCGACGCACTTGGCAATGGAATAGAATGCCTGCAATGATGAAACACCTTCAGAAATAAGACACCAGGTAGACACTACTTCATTACTGAAGCCAAACGTTTCTACCGCGCCAGCCAGAGGTAGTTTTTAGCAGGTTCACACGCAACAATAACCGTACTAGCAAATAGCAACTGGATTGGTTTAGCGATCACTTACAATCTTGTGCGGCTTTTGATTGGTTAAAAGAAAAAGCTGGCGCCCGAGGGTGGCTACAAGACTGACAACTCAACTCATTCAATTTCTTGCGATTTCTTTTCCTGCGATTTTTTCAGCTGTCGCATCACCTGTGCGAGGGTGGCTACACTTGCGATTTTCATCGCGCGCTGGCGACGCGACAAAATTTGAAAAAAACGCATCACCGGTGCGAGCATAAAAATCGCTCGTGTAGCCTCGGCTTAAGTGGAGTGCCTTTGCATTAGCTAGAGCAGCAAAGTGCATTTCCACTGTATACAAAGTATTAATATTTTACATTTTACATTAACATTTTTACTACACTTTATAACAGACGATTGCAGGATATTGCTACCTTTATGTTTGAAATTAAACACAACCTTTTGCCTCGAAACATGCTAGCTTTATTTGAAACAAAGTCTCTGTCCTATAATCTTAGAAATGCAGACTTTAGTGTCCAACGTTTTTGAAGTGTAAAGGAATCATTCTTTGAAAATATTTTGGGCCTTATCATTGGTCCAAACTTAATTCCAAAGTAAGAATGTGTCATCTCTTCAGAGGTTTATAAGTAAGACTAGAAAGTCAAACTTACTTGGAATTGTGGACAGTGATGTACTTAAAGACTGGGAAACGTGTTACAGTTTATACTATCAATGGTCTAGTTTATAGTGTTTTCAGCTCGTACACAATTTCACTATTTTTTTTTTATGTGTCCCCGATTAGTGGAGCACTTGTGCTCGGCCAGACACTATAATAATGTTGTTGTTTTTGTTTTTGTCGTTGTCACTTTGTTACATTCGCTGCTAGCAGAGGCCTCTTTTCCTTGTATTCAGCATTTGGGAGAAAAGAGACCTCTGCCATGGGTCGTGGGCGGAGGTTTTAAAACGCATGCTCCTTGTATTGTTTGCTGACCGATCATGTGTTAAACGCATCACGTGATGGTTCGGTTGCTAAGAAACCACGGCGCATATTCAAAACAGACCGTTTGGACTCATGGCAAAAGTCACTTTTCTCCCGCACGCTGAATATAAGGAAAAGGGGCCTCTGCTAGCAGGGAATTTGTTAGGTGCAACGACTGGACAATTAAACATTCCCTGTTCCCTATTAAGGAGGCAGGATGGCCGAGCGGCTAGGGCGCTGGATTTCAATGCGGTTGCCCCGGGTTCAAATCCCGCTCTGGCCGCTAGCTGGTGTTGTTCTGGGTAGTTCCTGGTACAACTTCTCGGTTGTCCTTGTAAATAGCCAACTGGTTTGCCTACGGTCAGTTTGGATTCTTATCATGTTATGTTTATTTGAAATTGTTTCTGCTCACATAGTTTGAAAAGCGCATTTTTTTTATCATATCTACATGCTAATTTGCGCTATAGAAATGTTAATTATTATTATTATTATTATTAATTATTATTATTCCATATTATTATTATCCCTAGCGTTAAACTGCTCTCACCTTATAAACTAGTGACGGATGAAACGAAGTGCGAACACTTATGAAAGCCGTTTTCAAGGTCACTCGAAAG
The DNA here is from genome assembly GCA_016490735.1 of Pachyseris speciosa. NCBI lineage: Eukaryota > Metazoa > Cnidaria > Anthozoa > Scleractinia > Pachyseridae > Pachyseris > Pachyseris speciosa. The sequence continues at coordinate 72,663 of JAEMWC010000007.1, forward strand.
TAGCTCTATTAGTGACAAACAACGAACACGAGGTTCATTGGACTGAAAAAGGCACCAGTCTAAGTTTTTGGTGGTTAATTAGCTCCAGAAGAAACTTCTTGCTTAAAAACACGGGTAGCAAAAGACGTGACCGTTAACGATTTACCAATCCTTGGTCTGTTTTGAGATACTTTGGGTAAAACTAGGTTTAATAGCGTCAAGGTGAACCAAAATAATGCACATTTGGAAAAGAGTTCCCCACCAAAAAGATGCACCGCAAACCTTTCTTTTCTGGGCACTACTCAGTCATGTGGATGTTTGACGCTGACTTGTAGAAATGAAACATTTCACACCCTCAAGCGTGTTTCTTTTGTAAAACTAACCTGTTTATGTATAACCGACTGCTGACTCACGGAGCTCGATGAGTAGATTGGGGACACTAACATCTAAAAGAAAGAAATAAACACTGACAGCATTAAAAAGTAACACGATCATTTGACTTAACTGTCGTGCGAGTTAGTACTTGTAAGGAGAGAAGAAGCAACAGGAAGGAACAAGCAACAAGTTTTTATTGGCAATTCAGAAGATAAAACGTAGAAAATCATCTTATACTGTGAACAAAACTTCGAATATAAAATTGCTCTACAAACTAACTATATTTGCGACACATTTAGAGGAAACGTTGCATTTAAGTTTGTACATTTTTTTACAGTCTTAACATATTTGCAAAAGGGGGCTACAAAAACAGGGAGAGCATATATAAAGGAAAAATAATGGTAAATAGGGTCAGCTATGCAACATACACCCGGAACGGTTTTCAGTTGAGTGTCGAAAGGAATTATGGTTTTGCATTGCTTCGCTCTGTGATTGGCCAGGAAAACTCGCGCCCCTTTCTCAACCAATGAGAAGCAAAACCAAAACTAATCGTGATTTGCACGCGCGTATTTTCCCGCGCTTTGCGCCGGCTGCATGTAATTGTTTCGTATTCTGATTGGCTCATTGCACTGCTTACTTCTGTTGTGATTGGTCAGAGTAATTGCTTTGGTTTTGGTTTCATGACACTCAATTGAAAAGCGCTCTATGCAAACACAGATTCTGCTTTTATTAATAATTGTCAACAAAGTTCGATTTCATCTTTTTCTTAAAACGCTTTAGAGACCAAAGCACAATTTTATCAAAATGTTTCAAATGTTAAACTCAGACAGTCTGGCCTACTGGGAATAAGATATTCACATCATAAAGAAAGAGAGGAAAATGAGTACCTGGAAGAGGTCTCTGAATCCCATGCCTTTCATTCCAGACAGAACCAGTTCAGTCAGCAATGTGAGGGTAGCAGTCAGAGCTCCACCTTAACAACGAATTTAGAAAACAATTAAATTATATTCAGTTAAATGTTAATTTAACAAAGTTAACCGCCACAAGCCTAGCGAACTGTTCTGGCCAGTGGTCAAACTCACAAGTGCAGGCACATGTGCACCATTGTGGCTTCATCACGCAGTGTTCTCACCAGAACTTTGCATCTTGGGGTCCAAGGGCCCATAAAGAGAAAAAAAATAAGTGCGCTATTTGAGAGAGCCTCCCACGCAGTCCTCCCGGGAGGAAGTGAAATACGACTCTCCTAAAAACGACTGCGTGGGAGGCTATTATAGAGACAGACCGGGACATTATGGAATTCATTGAAATACTCTTGTTTACTTCGGTTTCTCGTTTCTCTTCGCTTGCGTTTCTTTGGTTGGTTCTTCATGTTCAGGGTTGTCTTCATTCAACTGAAAATGGGGCTTTTGATTTAAAATTACAAATGTTTCTAAGTTTCCCTTTTTAATTATTACTCCACGAAAAAAGATGAGCCACACAGTCACGCAACTCAAAAACAAATGTGGCGGATTATTTGCAGCACGTACTTGTTCAAATGTAACAGTGCTGCTCATTGGTTTATGTGTCACAGACCGAGCCAATCATAACTTGATTGATTTTAGAGTTCCTTCTAGTAGCATTTGCCTTTTAGAGTGATTTTTGGAGTTTATTTTGTTCCTTTGAGCTATGAGAACCCTTTTATAAAATGTCAGTGCGGCATTTGACAAAAAAAGTGGGGCGATGCCGCAGTGCCGCGGTTGGCTAAGAACACTGCGTCACGGCTAGGATCTTCTTTGAGTTCTCGAGAGGTAGACTGCGAGTAGTCTCTATTGTGAAACGGGAAAATACACGCGCGACGCCCCAACTCGCCATTTTGCACGCGCGTGTTTCTCGCGCCCACAATCCATCGCCAAAATTACAGACTACTCGCAGTCTATCGAGCAGTTTTAGCAACGGTTACTTCAGTACGGTAGTCCTGAGCGGCTTTTTTAGCGGTTGTTTTAAGCGTTCCCCCACCCCACCCACCCTCTAATTGTCCTTCCACTAATTCAGTCAAACTCGTCACTGACCCCCTGACTTTGAAACACTGCCATCACACCTCTCACATTGTGCGTATGGCACATAAGCCTTCGAAACCTTGGATTACAAAGGGAATCAGAGCATCAATCAAAATTAAAAATAAACTTTATATGAGTGGCGACAAAAGCAGGTATAGACACTGTCGAAGTACAATATCCAAGTTAATGCGTATAAGTAAAAAAGTATTTTTCGAATATTTTAATCACAACGTATCCAACATGAGAAAGACATGGGAAGGGATAAATTACTTACTAAACTGCAAAAAAAGCGGCATTTTGTCCCTTCCCACGTACTCATTTCGATATCGCTCTTTAGTTGCACCCATCTTAACTCCCAGTGAAACAAACTTCTCGTTCTTCAAAAACTTGCCCTTAGGTTCATATACTTGCTAACTTTCGAGATCATGCAATTCCGTTCTTTCTCGATGCAAAGACTTTGCCACTTTACTTTCTTTATTATCCACTACTTTCGGAAACAATGGACGATGTAAGTAATCATTTTGTACCCTGTAACTTTCAAGACTTGTTCCTTCCCACTTCTCGTGCTCATTCATTCAATACCACAACCTCAACGTCCCACAATTTTTATATGTAAAAAAAAAAATAATAATAAAATCTAGAAATTCTAAAATATGCTTTTTCGAGAACTGGTGCGAAATTGTGAATTTAGATACCAACTAATCTTCGTAATTTGCCTCAACATAAACTTAAAAAGAGAATTCGAACACTGCTATTTGAAATTTTAGAGTCATGAGTCATATTACGGTCTAGAAAAAAATATATGCAGGGTGAAGAAAGGTGCTTTTTAACTTTAACGTGCTGTAGATGGAAACGTAATAGTGCCACAAGATGGCAGCGCGTCTTTTTGTCTTTCACTTGATGCTCAAATCAGCTCTTTATTCAGCTTTTCTTCTGTTAACGTTGTTCGCTTTTTGATCTCAACTTTGTTTTACTACCAACATAATCTTTTCAGCAATGTTTTATTTTTACCTTATTTCCAAGCCCGCCTACAGTAGCTATGCTACCTGCGGGACGGGTAATTCGGTATCGAGTTAAAACGCTGTCAATAAAAATCAACTTCAACTTCTCAAAGGTTCGACTTCTGCTATATGGACTCTTTCTGAGTATGTATCACCGATAAATACTGTTTTTTTTTTCTTTTTTTTTTTTAATGTTAAGATCGTGTCGTTCATGGTTTACACGTCTTAACCGAAAATGATTTTTTAATCAGAAATGTGAAAAGTAGAGACAACATAGGTGATAGCTAACCTTGTAGAAGTGGAGATCTGATTAAGCCCATTATCGCTGGAAGCGTTGAAGAGCAAGCCTGCAGTGAGAAGAAAAGATCACATTATTGAAAGGGCCAGGGACAGCGTTACTCCTCCCTGAATAGGATGGTAATCCATCACAGGACACCCAGCATTAACTGACTGTGAGTTACTACGATTATCAGTTGAGTTTGGACCGAGAGAAGTTTGGCGCCTAAGTTGTGCCTTTGAAGCCACGTTGTTGTCAAGGGGCACGAAAATAGTATCCATTAGCAACTTTTCGGGGTGTGATGTCATCGGTCTTACCTTAGCACGAAACTTTCGACTGGCAACAAGGCGGAGTACCAGATCAAAGTTGAATATACAGGTGTCTCATGAATAATTCCCGCGCATTTAATCTGATGACGTCAAACAAAACGTCTGGTTGTCATTGGAAACGGGTCTAATTTCAACGGCAAAACGTGGGCGCCTAACTTCCTTCGGTCCATACTCAACTGACAATCGTAATACTACACTCGTCCTTGGAAGAAACGCTAGCTCCATCACAGGATACACAGCATGAACGAACAAGTGAGATCACAGGATACTCAGCACGAGGCAGCCAGGAGTGTTTACAAGATGGCCAGTTTGAAGCTGGGTAATCGAAGCGCGCGCGAGCCTCACAGCGGCCACTGTGTATGGGTCAATCACAATTTTCCGTTGCTGGTACAACAGGACATTCAAACGCGTTGGTTGAAGCTAAGATCGCTGCCCCTTTACTTACGGACTTTCCTCCAGTCGCTTTTCTCACCCCAGTCTCGCCCGCTATTGATGACTTGCGCTGTCGACTACTCCAGAAAGGGCCTGCTAACATTCTACTATCGGAAAGCCTAAGTCACAAGACCGCATGGTGGCGATAAATTTATCAAACTCATAACTCACAGAGGCTAACGTTTATGGTGTTTTTCACGTCTGTCTGCGCTGACAACTGCAAAATTACAGTTTACAAATACCCATGATGCCTTGTCGGTCTTGTCGCGTAAACTTAAGGCTTTACATATGAAAAACCCGACATTAATTGAGATAGCTGTATACATTGAGTGAAGAGAAGAGAAGATATGGAACAAGGGTTTTTGAACAAGGAAACACATAGTGGAAAGCACTTGCCAATTCGTATGAATGAAGTCCCATGCCTTAAGTAAACAGTCGAACAGAACAGTCAAACACAACAAACTAAGCCCAAGTCAGACGAATCCGCAAGTTTATCTCTCTTTGCGAATGACTGACAACCCATCTTGGTAAAAACACTTGTCACACCAAATGACTAGCCTTTCCTCCCAAAACAGCAAAATTATTTACTTGCAAGTGAGAAGAGTGTATTGGCAAAAAGCTTCACTGTACCTGTGCCATGCTGTCTTTATGGATCTTGGCAACAGAAGTTAGCAAAGTAAGGGAAAGCTGAAATTAAGAAAGGATCATTAACCAATCATCCCCCTGCAAGTAAAATCTCACTGTCTAAAACAAGAACAGCCGCACTTATCGAGTTTCAAGGTGAAGCGTGTTTGTTTCTTTTGAAGTGGACACACCCAAAACCTCTCGCCCTAATGGTAATGTCTTTGTATTTATAAAGGTAATGCATAGTCTCATGACGGTTTACAACATTCTTCTTCTATGGGGTGAGATCGGACGTCAGCCTGTAAAGACGCCTCTGGCAGCCGCTATCAGTCCATACGTGATCTTACCCACCCACCCACCCAGCCCACACGAGAAATGGGAAGGACATGAGAGATGGAGATATACCACAATAATTTAATAATTTACTACTTAACATTTGAATATGATCAAATGCGCCTTACATATGCATCTAAAACTTATATATAAAATAACATTTACGAAGTAAAAATACAAGTAATTAAAAAAAAACTCATTAATAATTCATGAACGAAATACAAAATAAATTAATTTTTAATGAGTGTCTATATCTGATAAAGACACGGCAAAATTTTACATCCGATTTTCTAGGCCAAAATAACCCAAAATTAAAATTATAGGATAAGAATGGATAGATGTACAGTAAAGCTTTTTAAGCCGTTCAAAAAATTGACAATTCGCGTTTTATCAAGTCCTAAAACACTCGGCTGCGCCTCGTGTTTTAAACTTGATAAAACATTCCTAATCATTTATTAAACATTACATAATATAATCCTAAATTTGACCACCACACCAGGGGACTACATCCCCTACACTTTTTGAACAGTATGTGGGTTCTTTAACGTCCCACAGATTATTACGAAAGAGTGTTAAAAGATGGGGCCTACCGTTTATCGTTACCCTATCCGAGTAGGCTAGAAAGTCTAACAGTTTGCAGACGACGGAGACAAAAGAAAAACAGGAAAATTTGCTTGTCAAGCAAACATCCCTCTGCCAGTTCAAACCTGCGATATGTGGAGATCGCTCTCACTAATCAAAGGAGGAACTTCGGTCAACACTCCTGAAATATTGTCGTGTGTCAATAAATGACCTGAAACAAAAAGATGGCAAAGTTTAACCATTATGAGAAACTGTAACTTAATTTTACACGTGCGGGCAAACGATCAAGGCCACTTGAGGGTTCTGCTTTGCCAAAACTGCTGGTATGCCAAAACAGGAAGCGTTGGAACATGAAGAGTTAAGTACTGTACTCAACAGTGAGGTCTCTCCCATGTGCAAAACATCTAAGCAGCTTCGCTTGGAGCTGGTAAGTAGAAGCCACTCTATAGTGGCTTCAGCTTACCAGATCACTTAAATTTGTGAGGTCTCCTTGTCAATCCAGCCACATCCCACAAGATTTACATTTTCACCACTTGTTTTATTGATATGTGGGTACCTGAGCCTGAGCATTAGCTATGCCATGCTGATGAGGCCTAACAAGGCCGAAACAGCTGTCCATGGCTGCTAATGCTTGGGCTCAATCTTTGCTTTGGTAGATTTAAGGGGTAATGCCCGCTACATTGTGGCCTTAGTGCCCTAAGAGTGGCTTCAGCTTACCTGATCACATTAATTTGTGTGGTATCCTTGTCACTCCAGCCACATCCCACAAGCTTTACAATTTTCAATAAGAAATGACGACCGAGTTAAAAAAGAGAAAGTAAAACCCAAAGCCTGGTGCCTACGTCCTCCTTGATACTGTATATATGTATATATATATGATGTACAGAGCGGTTGTCTTTCATTGTTGAAGCTCTAGTTTGTTGCAGATTTCATTGCCGTCGTGTTCGTGTTTGAATAAGGTTTCAAGATGAGGTGCACGGCAGCGAAACTTACCATAATTTGTAACCAAAACATTCAGGGTTGTTAGAGTAGAAAGCTTGAGTGCTCTTTGATTTTTGCGCAAAAAGGAGGCCAGGATTGGCATGGAGTCACCCTGAAAAGAAAGACCGAACAAACAAACAACGTCAAGAAACCACGATACACTGCGGTAAGGTTTGTACTAGGATCACAAAACAAAGATGTCTTGAGCATTAATTCCCCATGGTCTGTGAACGTACCAGAATTGTAGTTAGGTCGATTCGAAGAGGTGATCTATAGAAAAGCAAAACAAAATCAATCAATCAATCAATTTAGTCTCCTCAATTAGTAGAGACTTGCGACAAGTCGACTTCTCGAGTCTCACAGCAGCAAAGCCGAGGGGAGCGAGCTCTTTAGGCAGCGAACCGGTCGAGCGAGGGCGCGAAGCGGCTGAGCGAGCGACGAAGTCGCGAGAGGTCGACTTGTCTCGCTTGAAGGATTTCCATTTGCGTTTCGCGCCAAAAATGGGGAGTGACAGGACTCGCATTTGGAAGCATCAGTTATCGCTCTCGCAATCGACCCCATGTTGGAATTTCAACAGCAAGTCACGTTTTGTTGCTCATAATTATTTTTGATTGGCAACTTTATCCCCGAGGATCCCAAAGATCTACTCTGATTGGTCTAAGCGCAGCAACCCGTTTTTGGGTCGCTAAAATTAGCGCCAAACAAGTTTGAAAAGTCCTTCGTCCCGCACCATATTAAATAGGACGAAGGACTTTTTTCGAAAGTCCAACAATCTCCCTAAGAACGCTTTTGCATGATTTAGCTTTTATAGATTTTTGGTTGCTGTTCGACTATGTTGCTTGTTTGAAAGTTGAGTGCACACTGCACAAGGTCAAAGCAATCATCCTGTACAGTGCCACATACCCAGCAATCAGAGAATAGGCTTTGACGGTTGTCAATCTGGTGATTTCATTCCTGAGTCTGTCCAGGAAGATAGGAAGGCATTGCGGCAGGTGCTGAACAAGCTCATCTCCAAGACTGCAGAGAATCTGGCCCCTGTATTAGTGTAAGAGAGTGAATGACACATTTGGTCACCATCATTGATTTCTGTGGCGGTGGGGTGATGGGCAGGGTGGCTGGGGTGGGGGTTAAAGCACACAACTGCAGAATTCTTTTGTATGATCAGTCATAACCACTTTAATGGATTAACTTGATTGTTATACAGCTGGCGTTTTACCCGCTACAGCACGCCCATTCATTGGCCAGTTCATGGTGACATGACATCTAACAATGAAACTGTTTCCCCCAAATGAGTGGGCAACATTGCGAAAGCTATGACGCCTAACGGGAAACGGTTCACTGTTACCTGTAGCCTGGGACCAGGCTCCACAGTGGGGTTAAGGAGCGAAGAAGGAACCTGAGCAAAAAAATCGGCGAGTGAAGGAAAATTCCTTCGCTCGGCTCGCTTCGGTCGCCGATGTTTTCGCCACGTTCCTTCTTTTCGCTCCTTATTACCCCACTGCGGAGCCTGGGACCAGGCGAAATGTTGACCGCTGATGCACGTGATCAGAGCGTGCAGTTGAAGGTGGCCTGATGCTGTTGCTGGAACCTCAGCGTATTTTTCAACTTTTTTTTTTTTGCTATATAACAAATCACTTAATGACTGGTCCCTTGGGGAACAGTGAATTTTGTTTCCCTCAAATCTCGCGAAACAAGATTCCCTGTTCCCCTCGGGACCAGTCATTAAGTGTTAATTGTTGCAGGTTCATTTTACTCACAAAGCAACAAGTTTATCACAGCTGTAGGGTTCAGTTCAACACAGCATTTCTGAACTACTTTGTGAGAATTTCATGCACAGGAAGTTCTTCCCTATGGCAGCTGCAACCAAAACATTCCTGCAATTCTCAAACACCAAAATGAAGCTTCAACCCTTTACACTACAACTGACCAGCATCTAGTTTCTCCGATCCTCACAGGATCATTAATAACGTAACTTGGTCAAATACGCACTCAACAGAAGAAACGAAATCATCATCAAATATGAAATGTCTGATGTACATATAAATTCTCCCATCTAGTAGAATAAGAATTACATTGGGGAAAGTGAGTGGAGTGTGGAAGATGATATCCAAGCTTAAACGTCCAGGGTTACCAGTCATTGGGATTTCAAAAAAATTCCTAACTTTTTACTATAACCACAAACCAATATTATTTTCACTGGCCAGGCAAGACAAACCCTTGGGCAATACAGTCAGAAACATATATGTATATTTTTAAATGACATTGCCTTTACCTGGGGACAATGAAACTCTTTTACGAACCTCATAGCTCTAGAGCCAACAATAAAACTCCCTGAGATTCAGTTAAAATTCAGAATTTTTTCTTCCCTAGCATGATGCACAATTCCCTGCCTTTTCCCTAACCTTGGTAAAAATCTGTTTTTAATTTCTCTGTCTTTATGCTGACTGTGGCAATGTTGTTTAAAGAGTAAAAGACCTTCAAGGTCCTGAATTCTCAAGTTTCTGATAGTGAGCACTTACATGCATGATATGGCTCTTTCTTTGACCTCCTGGTCAATATCAGCAGCCTTCAGTCTCATCAGCGTGCACCCATAGATATCCTTTACATAAGCCCTGAACTCAAATGAGCTTGATGGCACTCCTTTATGATAAAAACAAATCAGTCAATTAGGTACCGCTCTTGCGCCATCGAACCATCTCAATCATCTCAACAACATCTCTCAATCGAATCAACAAGTCTGTAAAATCATCAAGTCATTGTAATCAATGGAGTACTCGGATGCGTTCGGAAAGTTCCTAACAAAGTTGTTTGGTCCAAGTTTGTCAGGTCAGCTACACTGCGGATTTGATAGGCTTGTGGTCTCTCTGCTAACCCTGTTATATTTCCATCACCCATTCCAAATGACATGCTATCCCCATGAAAGCTTCCCTGAACCAATGAAGTGATTACAGGACTAATGCCTTTTCATTGCAGATTTACCAGATACAAAATTCATGCTACAGTATAACCATACCGTGAGGCCGGATGACTTTAACAAGCTGCTGTGTCACCATTAGTGCTTCTGACGTAATCTTGTAGAATGGATCACTTACTGCTGCTACAACAGGCTACAAAATAGAAACACAGAGGCAGCTAATAATTAATATTAACAAGCATGGCCAGCTAAGCAGTCATCCAGTCCCTCTATTACCAGTAGTCAGTCAAACCATCTGTCTGTCTGGCTTAGTCAGTCCATCTGTCAGTCTGTCTGTCTGTCTGTCTGTCTGTCTGTCTGACTCAGTCAGTCATCTGTCTCTCTGTCTGTCTGTCTGAGCCAGTCACTCTACATAAAAGATTCCTTGGAAAAATGAATTTGATATACAGGAAGGCATCAGTAAATCTGATTCTCACCGGAACAAGAACATGGATGTGCGGATGGAAGACTTTGGGTGGATGCTGAGCCAAGATGCAGCCAAGGAATGAAAGAGTATCAATCTTCATGTTTGATGTTGAACTCTTATCTCTAAGAATAAGGAATAAAAGGCACAACATCATTTCTGATATGACAATATAATACAACTTGCAGAGTGAAATCAAAGTAGCTAATTGAGCCACTGAACCCTGGAAATGAATTGAAACAACTCGGTATAATTATGACTTTGATTCCTTTGTTAAACGATTCCTTTGTTAAAAAACCTTCCTGAAAGCTCCAAAAGAGGAGCTTGCCACGTCAATTACATTTTATAAAATTAATGCGTGATTAAGTCTTTGTATAAAACAAATAACCCCCAGCTTTCATGCGACTATCTGTTCTGCAACCGTTTATCCTAGTCAAAATTATCAAAAGCAAGTTCCTTGTCTTCTGTATAATCTTTCGTTAGTCTGTTGAAACAGAGTTTTGTCCGATGAAACGGACAAAACTCTTGAGACAGTTCCACGTATTTTTTGATTGCGCTTGATAATAACATGTCATTAGACCAGAAGACAGTTACCCCCTCCCTCTCCCCACCCCCTATTCAGTGTTGTCTGCATCTAAAAACCAACACATGCAATTCTTGTGTTACGTAAAACAACATTTCAAGAGGGGAGGGGAGAGAATGACCATTCATTCAGTGACAGTTTTTATTTCGGTCAGGATGACAGGAAAAAGTTGATTTTTTTTTAATTTGTTAATTTGTTGCAACTAGTATCGTCCAAGGTTGTGGCTTTCTACTGATCCAGTCTGATGAAGTGAGCAAGTATAAATACTATGTAACTAGTCCACAATGCACACATGTGATGTACATGTGGGGCGCGTGCATCAGTCGCGATATAATGCACTCAATAATTGAACAATCATATAGCATGTAATTCTTTGTCAGAACATTTTATAATGTTTTATAATCATAGTGCATGACTGTCTTCTGTTTAATTCTTACCCAAGAGAGAACTGTATCCCAGGCACAATAGCACTGATGTGATCAGACAGGCCCCCTGGGAGCACAGCAACAAGCTCTAACAGCAGATGAAAACATCCCTGAAATAGGCAGCAAGTTACATGTAATTTAGAACCTGAGTTTGGTTTAACAGCAGGAAAATAATACAATGCCAAATTCTCTTGACAGGAGCAGTGGCAGGAGAAAAAATTTCATCTCCTTCCACTGAAGGCTAAATGCTTTAGGTTTCTTGCAAAAATTCTAAGGGGAATTTATTGCTTGATGTGTCAGATCAAGTTGTCAGGTAATGATCCATTATGAGGAGGAAAATTAATGTAAGTATAACAAAGTGACTATAATAAGTAGGCTGGAGCCGAAATTTACATAATTAATAGACATGTCTAAACAAACACTTTAGTGCGAATTGAATCAGTTTGTGCATTCAGTTCTGGTTTGAGTTTGCCTTTATACTCTGATAATGTAATAACAGGATAATATCATAACAGGTGATATACATAACTTATATAGCCAATCATCTTCAAGAATTTACGCTGTAATTATGGTTATTTTATTTGGATCAGCTGAGGCGTTCTTCACGGCTGGCCTTTTCTTCCCTTCTAAACTTAATTCGCGGACAACTTGGGAAATTTTAAAATTTCGTCTACAGAACGACAAAATTCTTAACTTGACATACTCTGATGTTCGAACCATCTTTGCTCTGGAGCTCATGTTGTGTTGTTGTCACGTGCCGCGCTCGAATTTGCATAAAACGCCAATATGCACCAACAACCAATTGAATTTGGATTTGCTCTTTGAAATCTCGGCCTGCCTTACTTAGAATTTCTTGGTAATTTGTTTGCTTCCCTTAATATCTTAGTTCTAAATAGCTTCGAGTCATTCTAATGTCCAACGTCCAACGTTTTGGATCTGTGATAAGCTTAATTCAAAATTCCTGTCCAGTTCATAACATGTAAATTGATATTCGTGCTCTGAGCAGCATAACATGTAAATTTCATATTCGTGCTCTGAGCGTCACAAAACATGCCGAAATATTCTTTCCTTTCTTTCTTTCCATCAAGATGCCAACAGATCTGTTTACAGTTCACATTCCACAGGTCAGCACACACTGTAAATGAATAAAACTTTGAAGCTGAACTCCACGCGAGCGCGCCGAGCATTAATGCGCTTCGAAGATTAGATTCAAAATAGTTGCTACAATCGCTGATATCAAAATAATTTACAATCAAAATATTACTCCAAAAATTTTTATTTATGGTCGGATTCTAACAACAGAATCATTTCTGCCCATGTATCAAAAAAGCTGATAGATCTATGTGTAGCGGCCATGACTGTCCTTCCTGTTCAAGATTTCCTGCCGAAACTCTTAGGTGCTACTTTGTCACTTGAAACACAAAGGAAACAAACGCCTATTCAAACTCGACCGCGGTATTTTATTACCTCGGTTTTACCTCGGTTAACTTTCCCGCGGCAACTTTGGAGCCTGACCGAAAAGTTCCCTCAGCAAAAAAGTGGCCTGCCGCGGCAATACCGAGGGAAAGTCGTGAGGAGGTCACGTGGCAAAGATGCGGAAAAGGGGTCAATACTTTCAGGCGGTACTGTACATGTAATGATTTATCTTGAAAAAAATTAACCTTTTTTAAAGCTGCAATCCATTTCCTCCTTATCATCCATGGACATAGACAACCACAAATAGTTCCAATGCACATATTAGTACTTTGCAAACACAGGTTGAGACCCGAATTATACTTGTAACAGTGCCCCTTTAATTGTGAACATAAAATTAATTTACTTGCCTGTCTGGTCTTAACACTCTTCTCTCTTAACTGTTTGTGCAGAGCTCTGACAATTGATGGGATCTGACTTGTCAGGAGATTCACTGGACTAGAATATGGGAATGAGAACACATCACAGGTCAGAGAGATACACTATGGCAATGCAAACACTCCCAACATTGTGGAGCAAACCATATCAACACTGTTGGGCCTAACATACTGTCTGTGCTTGAAGCAGTTGTTGGATGTTGTTACTTTGACTGCCAACAACTCCCTTAGAATGTTTGTCCCCCCCCCCCCCCCCCCCCAACCTTTCATTCATTCATTCTTTGTCCATTTGTTCACTTCCTCTTCCTCCCTCTTCCTTCCCTCCTCCATCAAACCCTCCTTCCTTCTTCCTCCCTCCTTCCCTTCCTCCCTTCCTTTCCCCCTTCCTCCTTTCCTTCCTCCCTCTCTCCCTTCCTTCCTCCCTCCCTTCCTCTCTCTCTCCCTTCCTTCCTCCCTCCCTTCCTTTCCCCCTTCCTCCCTCTCTCCCTTCCTACCTCCGTCCCTTCCTTTCCCCCTTCCTCCTTTCCTTCCTCCCTCCCTCCCTTCCTTTCCTTCCTCCCTCTCTCCCTTCCTACCTCCCTCCCTTCCTTTCCCCCTTCCTCCTTTCCTTCCTCCCTTCCTTTCCTTCCCCCCTCCCTCCCTTCCTTCCTCCCTCCCTTCCTCCCTCTCTCCCTTCCTTCCTCCCTCCCTTCCTCCCTTTCTCCCTTCCTTTCCCCCTTCCTCCTTTCCTTCCTCCCTCTCTCCCTTCCTTCCTTCCTCCCTCCCTTCCTCCCTCTCTCCCTTCCTTTCCCCCTTCCTCCTTTCCTTCCTCCCTCTCTCCCTTCCTACCTCCCTCCCTTCCTTTCCCCCTCCCTCCCTACCTTTCCCCTTCCTTCCTTCCTCCCTTCTTTTCTTTCTTCTTTCTATGAAGTCAGTTTTGAAAGAAATATGAAGTCACTACTGATAGCAAGTGATAAAAATGCTTAACAGACCACCAGCAGTGTCCTACCCTGAATCATCCTCCATTGCATCAGCATCAAGTGCTTGGCTGGCGACTGGCCGAGTTTGTCTCAAGAGAGTTATGTATGCTGCAAATATGTCAGCCTTCACATTCTCTTCCCTCTCTAACAGAGAAAATGAGCCATGTATAATTGTTACAGTAAATCTTGGTATTAGGCAAAATAGAATAGAGTGGCGAGCGTTAGTGGAGTACCTATACTCTGTCAGGAAAAAAGAGGACTGATGATAATGACAATTCGCTCACGTTCTCAAGAAACCGAAAATTTGGTCATTTCACAGAAATGTTCCAACATGCAAAACATGTGTGCAGATTGTTTTTTGCCTATTGTGTTTTCACATGTTATGTGAAACACGTGCAGAGGGATTGTGTTTGCTTGAATTGTTAAATCTGTTGTTTCCTGGAGTTTTCCTTGCCATGGCTTTTGTCGTTGTTGAAGCTGATCTTTGTTATGAGAAACGACAGCAGGAGAACCACCGTTTTTTGCTGTGGTCCACTCACCCCGAATACTAATGCAATCAATGACACTGTTATGTTTACAGTGATATCAGATGATAAACATGTTTGTAGATGATAAACATGTTTACATGTTTACAGGTTTTACGTTTTCTGCATGTTTACCGGCGGACGTTCAATCTCAACCCACAGAATACTATAATTGTACATAAACCACCATGTGAGACTATGTGATATGTGTGGTATATAAATCCATTACCATTATCGTAATACTGTACCTTTGAATCTTGCAATAAGTGCAGGGGAGACCGTTTTGTAAAACTCCGAAAGAAGTTCTGGTCTTGATCCTAACACCGCAGACAAACACTTGGCGGCAGATCTGCGAACCTAAAACAAAGATGATAAACATGTTGACTAACTGATTTTAAATACTCATCATCATCATTGCCTGCATCACTATCACCATCATCACCATCACCACCACTGCCACCATCACCATCATCATCATCATCATCATCATCACCATCATCACTAACATCACCATTATCACCATGCAATCATCACCATTATCATTATCACCATCACCATCACCATCATCAAGTGATGGCTGTGTGCTCATCACCAGCCTCACTTTAGATGATTGCATCATTGAGCAGTCATGATGTTAAGCCATCCACAAGTAAATCTTAAAGAGGCATACAAGGAGGCATACACTGTTCGCTTTGCCCAAACCTATCTTATATATGCATATACAAGTAATTTATAGTGTACATAGATTTGAATACCAAAATTTGAATGTGGCTAAATGTAATTTAGGGGAGGTTAAACTTTAGACAATGCTGAGTAGCTCAGGGGTGGCCTTGTTGCCTTTTCAAAGCTTTTTGTGATTAATTTTGCAATTTTGCATTCACTTGCTTGCCCAAAGTCACCTCTCATGCTGCTAGATCACTAAGCTATGGTCCTTACTTGTGGGGCCTTTGGTTTAATGGACCCAATGGACCAATTCAAGAGGCATGTGCTCTTTCGCTCTGACAATGACATTATGGTTGCCATATTGTCGTCCAGAACATCTTACTAAGGTCCTGCTGTTAATGCACCTTCTTCATGATCTACTTCTGTCAGCTGCATGCTGAGGCTTTACGTTTTCTGTTTCCAAGTTCCTTGTGTTGAAAACAAAGGTGCTAAATGTGATATCTCATTTTTATAGGCAGGATTCTTGCGGTTGGCCCAATGCGACGCACAAGCAGAACCATACCCAGTATACCTCAGCTCCTCTTGGACAGTTTGATTCCCATCAGCTGCCACTTCTATCTCGCCCAGGTCTGGCTCAGTCAACCCGGATGTCCACGCTTCTGGTCAGAGAAGATTCTATGAACTTTGTAGTCAGGCTGGAAAACTTCACCCCGATGGCTCTCTGTGTCCTGCTGAGGAGTGGACGCTATCTTTGTTTGTTTCCTTTCGGGCTGATTCCATTCAGCATGCTTCAATCAAAGTGTATCTGTGACCAGTCCGATCCCTCCACATACAGCAGGGTTTTTCAGACCCCTTGCTCAATTGCCTGTGCCTCCAACGAGTCATGATAGCAATAATACGTTCATGATGCTCTTCGATTGCAACTCACCTGCCTATTACTGATGGCATCATGTTGGTCATCTGACAATCCTTGAACGTTAGCTCTCATTTTAGGAGAGTGGTATTAAAGTTGGCCATAAAGTCTGATTCAACTCAGTATCCAGGAATAAAAGCAAACGCAAAGTTAACAACAATTACACCTGTAAATAGCCCATACACTCAAAATACAAACTCACTGTGAACTGTTGGACGAGCTTTTGTGTGTGTTTCTTTCCAACACTCAGACAGCATTTATAGGAAATATATAGGAGTTTTTGGCCACATAAAAAAAATTATAGGAGTTTTATAGGATCCTATAAATTAAATAGGAAAAAATAGGATAATTATATATAGAAAGGCTGGGATGTACATGTATGGATCACTGTATGTTCTGGGCAGTTTGCACCCTGGGCTTCATTGTACCTAACTTAGACAGCTTCTTGCCAGCTGTCCAACTCTCAGTTGCCGACATAGCCGTAGACTCTAGCCTGTCACCATCTTGTATGTGTATCCAGATCAAAGTGTCCAAAACAGACCCCTTCCGTAAGGGTTGTTTTGTCCATATTGGTCGGGGAAGCGCCCCTTTGTGTGCACTTCATGCAACGCTGGCAATTTACCTCTCCCGTTGGGGAGATGCCCCTGGTCCACTGTTTCTGTTGCAGAATGAGCTTCCTTTGTCACGCACTGTCCTGACCAACTGGCTGCACCACATTGTATCTGCCACTGAGATTTCGGGCAACTTCTCCTGCCACAGGCTTCGAATTGGCACAGCCACAGTTGCAGCTCGGAATGGTATTCCTGACCATCTTATCCAGGACAAGCACTGCACACCAGCTCTATATTTGAACCCCATCGGAATCTTTGGCTGGCCTATCCCATATTTTGGCTTGACATCAGCCAGTACTCCATTCTGTGGTGTTGTGGATACATCAGCTAACTTGGAGGTTCTGCTTGCTGGTGCAGTTGCCGGCAGTTCCTGTTCTTGTCTTTTGGGTGGAGGTGTGATCTGCACAATTCTGCTTGCGGTACCAGTGCTCTGTTTGGCTTGCTGCATGTTGCTTGCTGTTGTAAAATTAATGTACTTGCTGCTAATTTCTGCCATTCTGGTAAGAATGAGATTTCTCCATGCTTTGTTCTTGTGAGATTGCTCCCTGGTGCTTGAGGTTTGTTGGAGTCTATACACTCTGGGTTGCAGTCCCTCCTTAGGGTTAGGGGGTTTGTTGGTGGCCACTAGCTGGGTTGCCATGGATACCTCCTCTGTGCTCGATTTGCTAACTGGCTCCACCAACCTTTTAAGGCATCTGCTCCCAAGGTCATCTATTGGTGATGAGTTTTACTGAGGCTAATTGTAATTTAGCCGAGGTTAAACTCAAGACAATGCTGGTCAGTGGTTTGCCCTGGGCATGCTCTCAAGAGTGTGGAAAGAACTGTCAAATTGATTCCAACAAACTGAACATCTTCTAGTGATGTACTCTTTGAATGACACCACTCCAACTTGACAAATTTTGCTGCACCTTTCAACAATGTTATTTTTAACATCTGCTTGAAATCCTTATCATACATGTACTTGTAAGCACAGTCGTTCCTACAAATTTGTTGCCTATTCAGAGCCCTTACCTTCCAGCTCATGTCATCGTCATCACTATAATCATCATCATCCTCACTGAAAAACAGAAAACAGCATTTATGTACAAGTTAAACAATCTTTATCAGACTATAAAAGCAACAGCCTTCCTCTAATAATAAGTACACAACACTGAACAAAACTTAATGCACGCATCACATTTAAATATTGATGGGCTGGCCAGTTGTTCAAACAGGAGACTTAACACAGTTGTTCAGTTGCTATTAATAATAATAATAACAACAACAACAACAACAACCACAATAATTTATATAATGCATATTTATAATCCTGTGCTAAGTGCTTTACAATAAATTGGACAACTGCAGATGTCTGGAAGGTAATACTCAAACATACTATCCTGATTTTATTTACAGTGTAATACTGTAACAAGGATAATAAAATGTAGGTAAGGCAATCCAGTTTTGGACCAACTGAAGCCTGGTTTTCAGGAATTATGATCAGCTTCCATCAGACCACATGAAAACAAACGAAAGCAATGCTGAATTGTATACAGTATTTACTACTTCACAGTAGTTTATTACTGCTAACTAAAGTTGACTGCACAATTAATTAACATACAGAGTAATTTATAAGCCGGCTCTTCTGAATGATTGGTTTCATTGTATACAGTACAACTAGCAGTTAAAGGGACATGACAACCCAATCCTTGATGCCTACAAACCACGTTATTAACATTCACGAATTCTGCTGTTGTATCGGGTTCCAGTCTAGAGGGATTGATGCATCATCAAAACTCTTGGAGCTATGAAGACCAGTAACTGCATGGGCATCAGTAAGAACTCAAAATTTGAAACTGGAATCAGTTGACAAAGAAAAAGGAAACTGTAGCAGTTTAAACACTCACTCTTCTTCCTCCTCCTCTAAATCAGTCTCCATGAATTCATCTTCATCGTCGCTCCCATAGTTGTAGTTTGGATCATAGCAAATGAATTCCAGACAGAGATCAGTGATCTGCCGAACAACAACACATCCTGAGAGTAAGTAATCTAACCACAGTGCTTTAAAATTAATACTATCGAGTGAGAGAATACCACAGTAGTTTACCCACCAAGTATGTAGTTATAATGACTGTCACTCTAACATAATAAAGTAGTTTTATTATTATCTCTCACTTAGTACGTGCACTATGATTGGTCAATTTTGTGGGCCATATTCTACAGTACAGCCCCCTTGACTTCAACTAGTTTTCTTTCCCATGTGCCAGATTAACCTTAGACATATAATAAATATCTTTGTTACTAACCTCGTTTTCTCAGTCTATACAGTAAGTTACAAATCCTCATTTTTTCCCATTTATTTATGGCCCGGAAAAAAACTCAGTCCTTAACTTACAGTACGGACCTCCTCAAACTTGGTTAGTAAGAGGTACATAATGTCACAAATAATATTTATGTGCTAACTTATAATTTAAAGTATTTAGAATGGTACTTAGTACATGCTACTCTTCACTTCACAGACATTGCTGATTTACATACAACCTTAAATCACATAATATTTACATGCCACAGTAGTTTAGCCGCCCAACATTTTTATACTTTCTACATACCACTGTAATATGTACATATACGCTACAGTAGTCCTGGAAAAGGGTTGTCATTTAGTAAACATTTTTGTCCCAGGTACCTCACCTATTTCTTGATTAATTATTATTTTTATTAACCACTTGACCAATTATTTATTTATTTCTTTACAAAATTTGTCTTATATTTTGCAGCTCGCCTTGATTAGCAATTAAGCTACTGACAGTGTATTTGTGGGTTCCTAATATTGTTATTAAATATTTTTCACTACAATTTAACTAAACTTGTTCTCGTTATTGTTTATAGTTTAAGTTAGTTTTAAATGCACTTGATTAATATATTAGATGACTTCAGTAATACTCAGTAATTAAAGGGTAGTAAAAACAATGATAAATTTCAGACTTTGTGAGAACAATAACTTTGCTGAGACCTTTTTTTGTAGGCTTGCAAAATACTATGTTGAGACAACAAGACAGCTTTGGCAAAAATGTGAGATAGGGAGACTCATAAATTTTGGCAAAAAATACTCTAAACACTATCTTCTCACCGTACCATTTTTTGCCACCCTTTATTCAAGGTCATCATTAGGTTTTATTATATGACTGGCTCTTTCAGCAGTCAAGATGAATCAATTCTGCTGCTGTGATTGGCTACCTGCAAGGTCAAGATGGAGCCATCTTGACCGCTCGGAATAGCCCATTCATCCCTCATTTTACTGTCTTTCATTACATTCTTTGAGTCATATAATAAATCCTTTCTTGACCAAGCTTGTTCGGTCAAGATGGCGGAATATTGGCCTAAGGCTGGTTTTTTCTTTGCATGTTTATGGACCGAGACGAAGTCAAGGTCCATAAACACTCAAAAAAAGAACTTGGCCAATGTCCCACCATCTTGACCTCATGCTTGGCCAATAACCCATATTTACTTGAGCCACACATTGCACTGGCTAGCTTTCATATACAGTATGTAGCCTGTACAGTACATACCGGTTCTGATACCTAATGAAGTTATGACCTTAAGTATATTGTATTCAACTTACATTTGTAATGTAAGGGGTCACTTCCTTTGGGCATCTGCACACAAATGACTCAAATGCCTGCAGAATAATAGCATTACCAGTAATTTTACTTGACGTACATCTAGCTATTACCATAAAAGCTCTATTAAGCCCCTCACCCCCCTCCCCCTCCCCCTCCCCCCCCCCCTTATCAATGGGGGGCTTAAATTGGAGAGGAGGGCTTAATAGCGAGGGAGGACTTATTTCAAATCTTTGAACGCACCGTTTTCATGTTAAATAGCTTCTTTACAAATCTCAAACAACTGCAGTAAAACGTTATTATCAAATACTGAGCAGGAAACAGTATTGTGTGTTTTATTGTATATTTGTTTTTTATATTTTGTTTTAAAGTGTACTTCATAAGAGGGAATAATTGAAAAATCTTGTGTCCCAAAAGAGGAGGGGGTGGGGGGGGGGGTGGGGGGTTATTAGAGAGCCTGTGGGGGTTAAAAGAGAAGGGGGTGTGGGCTTCATAAAGTTTTTAAAGTAAAAGTCAAGATTGATTTTCAACTGAGCTTGGTTTAAGTTTTTAATATTCCTTTCCTTTGCTCTCTGATTGGTTTGCAAGAATGACAACCAAAAACAACAGCATTTTGCTATGCTTATTGCCAGCTACACTGAATTGCTTCAAATTCTAATTGGTTCATTGCAATGTTTGCATCTGTTGTGATTGGTCAGAATAATTGCTTTGGTTTTGGTTTTAACACTCAACTGAAAAATGCTCTAATAAGTAGATCATGCCTTTTGATAAATTTCTATCAAACAATTGACTAGTTTTCCAACAAACCTGGATGCAGTATTCTCGCAACTCATCATCATTCTCTACTTTGGAATATTGTACTATCATGGGCATGATTCTTTGCAGATGTTCCCCAACTCTGTGACCTGCTTGACGACTGTCAAAGATAATGATTAAACATTAACAGTGATGAATTAAATATGGACCTCGCCTTCATCTCGACTTCATCTCAGTCCATAAACACACACACACAAAAAAACTTGCCCAATATCCTGCCATCTTGACCTCACGCTTGGCCAATAACCCATATGTATAGTAAACTTGACATTTAATTTAATATTTACTTTACTTCCAGTGTTACAGCTGTACTTTCTTTTACATTGATGAATCATGGATACTCTCAGCCTTTCAATAACCAAATGTTCTCTTACCAAATTGCTCCTATACACTGTATGAATGTTCTAGTGGTCGAATGGGATGCATTCTGCTTCAGTTCAGCCAACAAATGATCCATCAGTTCAACAAACAAACTGCTGTTTGCACTCAAGACAAGATGACCTGGGAAATACAACACGCAGCTGTGTTACTGGACTGGAAAGAGTACAGATGTACTTCTTGTCATGGTGTAAAACATCGTATGTAACATTCGATATTATTAATTTACATCCCAACTGTAAGGGCCTCTTGCAAAAAGGGCTCATGAAATCTTGTCAAGAGCAGTGACAATTCTTTTGGTCTTAAAATCCAAATTTCTCAACACTAACTCTTCTTTAGTCTATAGACTATAGTTATCACTTTCAAAATGTAGTTCTGTATATATTTTGTGGCCTAAAGCTATAGGTTGATGATTTAGCGTTACTCTTATCAACAACTATTCAAACAGAAACAAATTAAGGACTTGAATAATGCGTAGCTACTTTTCTTTGTTCGGGCTTCTACAAAAATACTTCGCGCATCAGTTTCACATTAATTTTTTGAATTCAGGCCTTTGAATTACAAAAAATATTAACACATGATAACCAATCTGGAGGTCAAATGAGAGCGAAATTTGGACTTGAACCCTAAATTGTCAGTTATCCAAATTCCAATGGACTCTTCAGTTAGTAGACTTTTAAAAAAATCATAATTAATTATTATTAACTATCAGTTAAGCACAAGGTGAAAGTATCACTTCCTACCAAGGGCAATGATGGTTCTTTTTCTAACGGCCAATCTAGCACTTGTCAGCTGTGGCAACAAAGCCTGCTGGATTGATTGATGATATGAAACCAACAGACCTAAAAAACGACAGACACTGTGTCAAAAATCAGCCTCAATTACTGTATAGGTACACACCACATGGGCACAGGAATCTCAGATCTCTTTACTAACTAAAATAACCTGCTCTTACAACTGTACAGTATTATCCCTTTCACCACCAAGGGGGGCTTTACAGATTTTACTCTGGCTAATGCCAGATGATTTTACTCATTAAAGGGGAGGCCTTTGGTTGTGAAAGGGTTAAGAACAGTTTACGAAAAATTAATATCATTATAACATAACAATAATTTATCAATTTAAGGAGAAAACTGAGGGAAAAAATCATGATCTGCTGTTATATTACCTAAATTATGTAGAATGTAATATGGGAAAGCAACAAATGAAAAATATATATATACATGTAAGCCAAGTAGCTTCAATCCTGACTACATGTAGAATTCCCTGAGATACATGCATTTGACAAAGTTGTACACAAGCACAAAAGTGAAAATTAATGTATGAGAAACCACCCTTCTGTCCAATAATTACACTGTAGCAATCACAGAGACTGAAATGATCTCATAAAACAATGCAGGGCTTTCCTTTTCAAATGAAGCTGCAGTTGGCTTAGGCAAAGCAGGCGGAGAATTACAGGTAAGTGGGTGCATTAGCACATTATTTTGTTTAAGACTGAAAAATTATTATTGACAGCAAGGATTCTTTATTGCGCAATTGCCGGCAACTGAGCTGTTATCAGGCAGCAAAAATTGCTGTTGCCGGCCGAAAAGGAAAACCCTGCAATGCAAAAGGGACATAGGAAGGACATATGTTTTCTGTAAGTGTCCCAAGGCTTCTGACAAGTAATAATTACACTGTAATATTATTGATTTGATTACCTCCAAATCTGCTTAAAAGATCTCCGAGAATATCCAGGGCCTCCAGCTGGACAGACACATCAGTGCTCTGTATAAAGCAAAAGACAATTCAGTGTTTGAGTCAAAGAATTTATTTTACATTACTTATTAACTCAAGGCATTTTTTTTTCTCTGACCAACCCAGCCAATACTCCTCAAAATAATATGAGGAGAGGGCTGTACATCTTAAGTAAAAATGTAAAATGTTAAAAGGTAGATAAAATTATTAATAGCTTCTATAACTTTTACAGTAACTGTAAGTTTTAAAAAGTTTCCACAAAAACAACAAAAGTTATAGCAAACTGGGTACTCCCAGAAAATTTGGGTGGGAGTGTGCAGCCCGCTTCCTGAAACCCTTAATACCCTATTTTAGACCAAAATCTGTTATTTTCCCTACCCTATTTCAGACCTGACCAAAACTTTGATACCCTATTTCAGACCTGCCTCATAATCTAAATCAGTTCCCTAGTTCAGAAGAAATGTTTAAGGCAGTGTTTATATGCTTTTATTAAGATATAAAACTGAATGATGAAGAAGTAGCTTCTTCTGAAAAACATACCCAATTTAAGACTAGAGTGCACAAGCCATTCCCTATTTCAAAATGGTCAAAATTGATACCCTATTTCAGAACAAAACAGCTAAAAACCAATAGTGGTGAGAGCGCTCGCCTTCCACCAATGTATCCCAGGTTCAATTCCCGGACTTGACGTCATAAGTCGACTGAGTTTGTTAGTTCTCTACTCTGCCCCGAGAGGTTTTTCCTCCTGGTACTCCAGTTTTCCCCTCTCCTCAAAATCCAACATTTCTCCCACACAGCCCCACAAGCTGGCAGCTTTAAATTTTAACCGTGTATAAATAAAGGTCCTTTACTTTACTTTAATTACAAAATTTTCAATTTACCGACCTTGGCAATAGCATTTGTCAGTCGTCCGGTTATTCTGCGACAGATGTTGGCAGCCAGGGATGATGAGGCAGGTGGCAGCTCACCAATAACAGTTTTCAAACCTGAAATAAAAAAGGCAGTGTAATGGAAGTAAGTTAAATAAAAACCTAATAGCAGATTATCCAAACTTACCGTGTGCATCTGGCTTACATGTACATAAAATTTTATAGATGTATAAGCCAAACCTTCAATTTAAACAGTCGATTCCCAGCTACAGTTAAACAGAAAAAAAAGTATTCAAACAACACTTGGAGATGAAAATCCTTCTCCACTTTCTCCGCTCTCAACTCATCTTGCCCAACAGTCAGTTTGAAAGCTGGTTTCTGCAACCATAAGGCATGGTAGGCGATCAACCCATCACCCAGTCTTCATGCAACCCTTCTGAAAATGCATGGCAGAACTGTCCACAAGACTATGAACTACATTCCTTACTCTTTCGGAATAGTGTGTGGCTTCTTTCACATCGCCTTTGAGTTCACATGTGGAGGTAAAGGAGAGAAGGCCAATGGCTATAAACATTACTACCCATC
>JAEMWC010000007.1:102500-155000 GCA_016490735.1 Pachyseris speciosa
TGGCAGACTTCAAACACCATAAGGTACTTAGAAATGCCTTTCTACAGCTTTTGGTTGATTTTGCTCGATGGGTGCCCCTGTTTTTACAGAACACTTAACAGATCTAAATCTGCAATAATGCAATTAAGACTAAACGTATTATTCTGAAAATACAATACAATTTTTAGCCATGCGCTCCTGTTTTAGCAAATTAAACTTGACCTTTTGAATGATGTTTCATATATCAAGTCATATTTTGAAAGATTTGTTAATGTCAGAGGCATCTCGTTCCAAATTGTTGTACCGATTCTCAAAAGAGTTTAGTTGAATAGAGAGTCTAGAGCTTTGTGTGTAAAAGTTGTTCGAAGCAGAGGATCGAGTATTATAAGAGTGAAAATTAGAAATGTCTTGAAACAGGTCTCGAATATTTCTAGGTGCATTTCTGTGTCTAATGTCAAACATCAAGTTAGCTGTAAGTTCATATAAGAAAATTGTAGCGGTAAGACGCCGGCATCGGAAAATAGACGAATTGCACGCTGATTGTGGTCAAAAAATAAATAAATAAAACGGAGAGCTCGTTTTTGCAGCTTGAGAAGCTTACCAAGATATGATTTAGTTTTGGAAAACAAAAGAATAGGAAAGAGAATTAACAAAACAATATCTTTCGAATTTTACGCTTTATAAAAAGGAAGAGGTGGGGTCTGAAAACAGAACAAAAACAGTGATTTGAAATAAAATTAAAGTAAGGACAGGATTTAGAAAGATCGCGTGGCACCGCTTCCTCCCTCACCAGCTTCCTCACCCACCAGCTTCTTCCCCCACCCGCGCCTCCTCCCTGTTCCCCAAACCCCAGTGGGGCAAAAAACGGGGATCAGCTTGTTCTGTTGTGAGGGGCTCCTCAATAGCATGTACGGTTAGGTTCAATTTCGTACCACGAATCACAGTTGTGATTGGTTTTTGCAGGAGCCCATGGGCTCCTGGTTTTTGTCAAACAGCACAGATGACCGGAAGTAAGCGAACTCCAACACGGTGCTGTACTATAACCATGTGCACTTCAAACGAAAGTCCGAAATTTTTGGAGTTCCGGGATCAGAGTCGCGCGTTTCCCAACTGCTAGACAAACGGAACGAAGACTCTGGATACGAGATTAGATTAGGCTTCAGCAAAAAGGTTGACCTACTCCGATCTCTGCCCAAATAGTTTGGTTTTGTTTTCCCAAAATTCAACCATCAGCCATCAAAGATACCGCCCCATTAATACCTTCCGTTTACATATAAAAGG
This sequence comes from Pachyseris speciosa, assembly GCA_016490735.1. NCBI lineage: Eukaryota > Metazoa > Cnidaria > Anthozoa > Scleractinia > Pachyseridae > Pachyseris > Pachyseris speciosa. The sequence goes on from JAEMWC010000007.1 coordinate 103,761, forward strand.
ATTCTATCGTTTAAGGTGGGGGTAATCGTGAATTTGTGTGAAATTTGAAGGAGTTTGAAGAAGGGTTTGTAATGGAGTGAGAATGTTTCGAAACACTTCGAGTTAGTTGACACCTCACAAGGGCACTGCAGGTTGCTGGGGAACTGTTTGGTATCCGTCTACTAATTTCTAACTTCAAATTCCAATTTCAAACCTTTATTATATCTTCCAAATTTCCTATTTCCCTCAATTTAACTAACCCTTTGAGAAAATATATCTCTTCCCAAATATACCCAAAAAAATCACCAAAACAAATCACAAAATATCCCACAACATAGCTTTGTAAGATAAGCAGAGGGATTTTTGATTGCTTAAAATGCGAACGAGATATCAACGTGAAATCCATGTTAACCGGCTAAAAAACGATGTTTAGGTTAATTTCCGCCTCATGTCTCGTGTGCAAGCTAGCCCAAGCTCATTATGGAGGATACGATCAAGGTCTATTGGGATTGTACAATGTCCCCCCTTCCCCCTTCACACCTCACGATGATAAGTAGCATGCAAACCAATCACAATACGACTTGCAACCTCGTTCCCAGGGTCTCTCCTCTTCCCGCCCTATTGAGCGGGAAGAGGAGAGACGTTGGGAACGAGCTGGGCTCCTGGAACGAGGTTGTAAGACTTGTGAGGTGTATATCACCAGGTCTACCTTGATTTCCTCAAAGCAGGTTGATAATTAAGATCATCTAACATAAGATTTCTCGATTTCTTTCAAACATCCTATTTCTACAACTTCCTTCGCTTTTACTTAAAGTGGGATGAATTTGTGAGTGTGTTTCGTCAGGAGCCCAAGAAAAGATGGTCTAAAAATAGATCGGTCTGTAAAAATGCCGTGACATAGGCTTAGTATGGGAGTTGTACGCTCCTAGTTATGGGCTCCTGGTTTCGTTGTGTGTTAAGGTAGGTTATAAAAAGGGGACCTTAATGGAGTTAACCGTCAGCCGTTAAATAGCCTAAAATTTAACCTTTAACCATAAAAAAGGGCAGCTTTTATCGCCAATAATAAAAAAAGTCAGTTATTATTAACCATCAAACAGTTTTAAGGTCTTTCAAAGCTCGCTATTTTAGTTGCTCATCTCGGACTTCTGGCCCTCAAATATAATCATTTCAACTGGTAAACCAGTTTCCAAGATGTTCGCAAATATACTGACACACTTTATGGTCTATTCAACTTTTAATTTCGCGTCTATTTGTCCGTGTTTGTGAATGGCTAAAAGGTATGAAGAAATGATAGTCATAGCTGGTAGAAGGTTAAAAAGACCGTTAATGAGGTTTTCCAATTCTTTGCAATTTTTCCAGGGGTGGGGTCAGCCAAACCTATCGTTTTGCCCCCCAAAAGGACTGGATCTACCCACAATTCACCAGGAACTGATCATTAGCAAAACGATGTCAAATGTTCAAGCAAGCAACCGTGGACAATAATCCTGCTGGTATACGTTGGATCAAACTGGTGATCTAATCGGCGTAATAAAATCAACAGAGAGTATAAAAGCAAGGGCCGATACAACGTAGAATGGTTTTAAGTTTTGTGTACTATATTTCGGCTGGCCAAACCAGCCTTCTTCAGGTACAATGAGAATTTACATTGGAAGGGGTGTTTATGTAGTTATGTACCGGAAACACGTAAAACTAAAATGATTGACAGTGTAAAATAAAATACTAGAAAAAAGGTTTAAAAAAAGGATAAACTTATAAGAAAAAATTAACTAATATGTTTCTTCGCGGATGTTAAGACCTTCAGGATCAATTGTTCTGCCTTTTGAAATTAAGAAAGCTTCCCTGGCCTTACGGATTGAGTCTCTGTTAGAAAATATTTTCTCAATGGGGATTAATTGCATGTCATTAGCAGTGTGGTTAGGAGAGGAGAGAAAATGTTCCGCGACTGTGGTAGGTTTAGATTTGGTGTTAGGGTTATCTATGGTACGGCGGTGTTCATTAAATCGGTCTTTTAAACGTCGTTTAGTCTCTCCTATGTATTGTAAATTACAGCGGTTGCATTGAATCATGTAAATGAGGTTTTTAGTGTCACAGGTCAGGTTAGATTTAATATGGCGCGTTTCACCTGTAGAAGAGAAAGTATAGCTTGTGAGTCCATCTGAAATGTAGGGACAAGTAGCGCAATTTTTACCGCAACGGAAACAACCGGAAGGGAGTTGTAGGTGTGAATTAGTAGAATTAGAAGAAAGTTTAGCTGTGACTAGTAAGTCACGGAGATTAGCTGTGACTTACTAGTCACAGCTAAACTTTCTTCTAATTCTACTAATTCACACCTACAACTCCCTTCCGGTTGTTTCCGTTGCGGTAAAAATTGCGCTACTTGTCCCTACATTTCAGATGGACTCACAAGCTATACTTTCTCTTCTACAGGTGAAACGCGCCATATTAAATCTAACCTGACCTGTGACACTAAAAACCTCATTTACATGATTCAATGCAACCGCTGTAATTTACAATACATAGGAGAGACTAAACGACGTTTAAAAGACCGATTTAATGAACACCGCCGTACCATAGATAACCCTAACACCAAATCTAAACCTACCACAGTCGCGGAACATTTTCTCTCCTCTCCTAACCACACTGCTAATGACATGCAATTAATCCCCATTGAGAAAATATTTTCTAACAGAGACTCAATCCGTAAGGCCAGGGAAGCTTTCTTAATTTCAAAAGGCAGAACAATTGATCCTGAAGGTCTTAACATCCGCGAAGAAACATATTAGTTAATTTTTTCTTATAAGTTTATCCTTTTTTTAAACCTTTTTTCTAGTATTTTATTTTACACTGTCAATCATTTTAGTTTTACGTGTTTCCGGTACATAACTACATAAACACCCCTTCCAATGTAAATTCTCATTGTACCTGAAGAAGGCTGGTTTGGCCAGCCGAAATATAGTACACAAAACTTAAAACCATTCTACGTTGTATCGGCCCTTGCTTTTATACTCTCTATTAGCAAAACGGTGCATTGGGAAGATATGTACAATGTCCGCCCCTACCCCCCCCCCCCCCTTTCGCACCTCAAGATAATAAAATTTAAGCATAAACCTATGACATAGCACATCCAAAATCCTCTGCTTTGACTTCCTCTGGCATAAGATTTCTCGATTTCCTTAAAACCCCTGAAACACAGTACAAATCAAAAAAGTGATCAACAACAATAGAAAGTCTAACAAAGACTAACAATCTAAATGCTAAGGCCGAGCACAAACTTAAAATTTTTCATATTATAAGGTGAAAATCTAAATTTTCAAATATATGACCGTCAAAATATTGTTGCCATGGAAAATCTACGTTACTCTATCATTTAACTTAAAAGGCAAACCAAACTGTTACATGCAGATTTATAGTTGAGGAAACATTTAACTGGAGTTTGCATAAAGAAAAAAATAATAAAGTTTAAACTCAGCGCGAGCACTTTGTGGGGCGGCTTTCAATTCTACATCCCCAGGCTTCCCTACGATTAAATACATACATACATACATACATACATACATACATACATACATACATACATACATACATACATACATTATTTTATTTCCCCTCGGATTGTAGAGTAGCTTGTGCAGCTAATATCTCCGAGCATTCAACCATCAGATGAGAGATAGACCACCACACCGGATTGCTTTTAAAAGGGGAAATGATTCCTGTTTTATTTGTCGTTTCTGTCTGCAAGTTTTTCTGCGTACCCAACCGCCGACAGGATAGCCAACCTGATACAGAACTGTATGGACTACACCGCGGGAGGTCGCGGGTTCAAACTCCGGCCGGACCAACACTCAGCGTCTGTAAATAGCTTAAAAGAAAATGATGCCTTTTTTTTAATAACACCTGCAAACGGTTAGACTTTCTAGTCTTCTCGGATAAGGACGATAAACGACAGGTCCCGTCTCACAATAGCTGTTCGATTCCTAATAATCGGTGGGACGTTCAACACCCCACACACTGTTTGAAAAGAGAAGGGGGCGTATAGTAGTCTCGGTGTGGTGGTCTGTCTCTATGTCTCGTTTAAACTGTCCTTCACATTCGTGCGTGAGTTGGGTGAATGGGTGAGATCAAATATGGACTGATAGCGGCTGCCAGTGACCGGCCTTTACAGGCTGAGGTCCGATCTCACCCCTCAGAAGATTTGTAAACCACCATGAGACAATGTGATATGTGCGGTATATAAAAACGTTATAATTAACATTACCCCAGCTAGGAGCCCAAAATCAACGCGTTCGAGTGAAAAAAGCTACGAGTTAACCTCATGAAAAGCGCATATTTGTTCTTTGGAAAATGCTCGTAACCAAAATTGAAGGCTTTTACGACTGAATCAAAACATACAGGTCATTATACAGGTCGTTGTCGAGGATTCGTGCTACGCATGTAGCTTAGAGCTTTATTTAAAAACGCGAGTCTGGGGTCGAGTGGGCATGCAAGTGACTGTGGGAATGTTTGGAGAGACTCGAGCACCGCGAATTCCGCAAAAATGTAAGTAGACTTGCAACAAGTCGACCTCTCGAGTCTCACAGCAGAAAAGCCGAGAGGAGCGAGCTTTTGAGGCCGCAAGGCGGCTGAGCGAACGACGAAGTCGCTAAAGGCCGACTTGTCTCACTTGAAGGGTTTTCATTTGCATTTCGCACAAAAAATGGGGAGTGGCGTGACTCACAATTGGAAGAAGAGCATCAGTTTATCGGTTTCGCAATCGATCTCATGTTAGAATTTCAACCGCAAGTCGCGTTCCGTTGCTCATACTTTGATTGACAACTTTATCTCCGACGGTCCAGAAGATCTACTCTGATTGGTCTAAGCGTAGCTACCCGTTTTTGGGTCGCTAAAATTGGCGCCAATCAAGTATGAAAAGTCCTTCGTCCCACGTTGATATGAAAAAGGACGAACGACTTTTTCGAAAGTCTAAAATGTAAGCTGCCGTGTCTATAATTGGTATGTCCACATTGGGCAATTAAATTGCTGAAATTTCGCTCCGCAAAGCGGCTATGAAAAAATACTAAAATGTTACTCAAAATCAAAACAAGTGACTATCGTCTATTGTCTTAATCGTTTCAATAGAAATTTCTCTTTATAAATAGCTGTCATTTCAAACTTCACAGTGGAAGCTGACTATGTCCGATTATGTCGAAAGGAGATTAACACAAACAACACTGAACAAATGTTTGCCAGAATTGTACATAAAAATGGCAGATCTCTTCAATGTGCAGAATGGAAGAAATACCACAGAAAATTGCCACAGGCAACTCAAAATTCAGAAGTCTGCCCCAGTCGAAATAGATTTTTTCAAGAATTTAATCGTACCATATTACCAATGGAAAAAGTTCAAAACTTCAATAGTGTTGAAGAATATTTTAAAACATTTTAGACAATATAGTCAAGTTCACTTTATCAGTGTATCTTAAACGTTCTAAATATGTCAAGAAACTTAAGGCCGGAAATTGGAACGTGTAAACTAAACTTAGTGTGGTTGAAACAATCAAACAAACAATCTCGTCCTTTTAACCCAGGCAGATTATTGATGCATATTTCTCACGACAAAGTTGCATTATAGACAAGAGACGAATTTCCGCCGCTATTGTTAGTAGGACAAAGACTTGTAGCTGTTATGTTTGATAAGATTGTAAGCTCGACAATGGAGTAATTTTTATTTAGCATGATTACCTCTTAATCCTCTTAATTTCTCATGGTTAGCCTGCGAATGTTTTTGTAAAGAACTCCCGAAACTTTGGTCTCCGTAGCTGTTAGTTAATCGAACATTTTAATTAACATGAATTTAGCTTGGCCAAAGTATTTATCGCAAGTGTTACAGGGGCCGTACTTAGGATTTTTTGTCTGCTGGGGCAAACTCCGCACACCTTCACAGTGGCCTCCCGAATACAGACATTGTTTCTAGTTGCACGTTTTGTTTTCACCCCTACACAGAAGGTTGCCTCTAAGACCTTTAAGAAAACAAACACACTAATGCTTTTTGTTTTAAATCATCATGATTTATTGTGGCATAAACACCTTCACTGTTGTTTAGTTTGAAATTGCCCCCGAGGTCTCTGCTACCCAATGATGATTTATATACCATCTTTAACCCAAGCTATACTGACAACAGCAGTATGGATGGTTTCAAAATGGGTTGAAAGCCTTCCTTAGTTTGAACAGAGATTGGCTTGAAGGAACTGAGCTAAAATTGCAGGTTTCGGTATCAGAATACCAGGTGTCAAAAAGGAGTCTATATTAGGCTTTTCTAGACTCTTCTCCTATCTGACTTCATGTCATAGATCTCTTTTGGAGTGAGAATGAAGTCCGTTCCGCGATGAATTAGCAACATATCAAGGCCACTTAATCGATCTTCTGTCTTTGATGACCGAGTCCATAGCTTCAGACGGCGTAGGGCTGAGAGGGAGCGTTCGCAACCGACGCTTCCGACAGGCGTGGTTAGAAAGATCGACAGCACCTTGTGAATGGCGGGAAATTCTTGCGGACTGCAATCAGGCATTGCTCCCTCTTGTTCTGACTCTGGCTCCATCGCATGTTTCATCCTCCACCTTGCCAGCTCTGCGTCAAAATTAGACTTCTCCGTGAAATCTAGATGCTTGCTGAAGTAGTTCTTGATCTTCTCGATATGCCTGTCAGTTAACTTGGGCAAGTACAAAGGGAACAGGTTTTGAGCGGTAATCAGGCCTTCGTGCTGGATTGAAAATCTCATTTCAAGTTCACCGACAACGTGATCGATTTAACAATTAGATTATGAGCTCGAGATTTCTATCGCGTGTTATACAATAACAAAATTAATGCACGCGCTCTGATTGGTCAATCAGCTATGGTCTCTTTTATGGTCTTCTGGATTATTATATAAAAGCAATATACCACAAGTTTCTATGGTTTATAGGCTGACAAACCACTTGGGATGTTGGAAGAACACTCGAAGAATCCGTAAATCGAAGAATCCGTAAATCACTTGCGGCTCGTGATTTACGAATTCTTCGAGTGTTCTTCTCGTGATTTACGAATTCTTCGAGTGTTCTTCCAACATCCCACACTCGAACAATCGAAGAATCTTCGAATTCTTCGAGTTTTCTTCCAACATCCCACATTCGAACACTCGAAGAATCTTCGAATTCTACGAGTGTTCTTCCGACATCCCGCGTGGTTTATCAGCCTATAAACCATAGAAACTTGTGGTATATTGGTTAAATAGCTGATGAGGGCGCAGCCCGAATCAGCTATCACGCACAGAAATCGAGAACAAATAATTTAATTGTTTTAGTATAAATCTTCTAGTCGTTCAAAACTAAACAAGTAAATTATCTAAACTCTCCTCGCAGACACTTCGAAAACGCGAAGAAGCGGCCGCCATTTTGTTGACAACCTCTACTCACTATCTATCACAGATCACGAATTCCGTTCTCTGATTGGTTACGCTACTTGCTATCTATTCTGTGATAGATAGTGAGTAGCAGTTGTCATCAAAATGGCGGCCGCTTCCTCGCGTTTTTGAAGTGTCTGCGAGAAGGATATAGATAATTCACTTGTTTAGTTTTGAACGACTAGTAGCTTTATACTATACGAGCTCATAATCTAATTGTTTAAATAGATAGCGAGTAGCATACCCAATCAGAGAACGGCATTCGTGATAGAACGCTAGTAGATTTATACTAATTAACAATTTGATTATGAGCTCGAGATTTCTATCGCGTGACAGCTGATGAGAGCGCAGCCCAAATCAGCTATCACGCATAGAAATAATAATCTAATTGTTTTAGTATAAATCTACTAGTCGTTCAAAACTAATCAAGTAAATTATCCAAATTCTCCTCACAGACACTTCGAAAACGCGAAGAAGTGGGCGCCATTTTGTTAACAATTGCTACTCACTATCTATCACAGAATAGATAGTGAATAGCGTAGCCAATCAGAGAACGGCATTCGTGATAGAACGCTAGTAGATTTGTACTAAAAATGGATAGAACACATTAATCCTGCAGTAGTCTGATGGCTGATCGTTGTGTGCGGCGTTTGCTTGATGGCGTTGAACAGTCGTTGTACGAGGCTTCACCAGGGTGACGTTGATAGATTCAGCTACCTGGCTGATTCGACTCCACACCTTCCGGCTGCCAGGATTCGTCTCCTCTTGCTGATTTAATGCATTCTTTGGCGAGAGTTACGCTTTGGTATGCATCGCCAAGGTTACAGCTCTTAGCTTGTAGGGACTTTGTTACTTGGGCTAAAAATGACAGAACAAACAGAGATACTGTCAAAGCGACTATGAATTCAGAGTCTTGGAGAAGAAGTGGCTGAAGCATCACGTTTAGCATCGCCACTGCTTGATGACGAAATTTCATCCAGAGCTAGAAGTACAGACCCATATTTAGTAAGAAGAGCAGAGAGGGCAGAAACTTTTGCACTCCAACGAGTAGCACATATAGTGTCATAAGAAAACTCGTACTGGCTTTTGCCTCGAAAGATTTTCCAAAATAATTATTTGGATTTACATTGAACGAAGACTTTTCAGTCAATTAATCGGTTTTCTTGAGATTTCGGACCAATATAGCTACAAGAAATCAAGCAAAAAGCCCAGCAAAATCAAACACTATGTTAGAAAAAAAACATTTAGTTTTTCCTGCACCCCCCCCCCCCCCCCCCTTCCCCCCGCTATGTACAGCCCTGGTTACAACAAGTTTTTCTCAGTGCCTACCCTTGTTCTCTTTGCCGAGGTGGAAGCGCGGCCATTATAACAATAATAATAACTTTATTAATCATAAAAATCACAATTTCCTCGATTGTGATTGGTTTAAAAAACTCCTATTTTCCACTAATTCACTCGCCAAGTTGTTATCGGACAGTTTGTTATTGGACACTTTGTTATTGGACAGTTTGTTATCGGACAGTTCAATAAGCCACGTTCAAAGCAGTATTTTAAATCAACCAATCACATTCAAAGTTGTAGTTTAAATCAACCAATCACAACCTTGGTTTCATTCACCATACATTTTGATTCTATTCAATTTCGGAGCGTACGCCTCCTTTGTCAGTCTTTTAATGCTAAATTTCCCCTCCTTTTATAACTTGGCTCTTCTTCTTTTCTCGGAAATTGTAATTTTTATGATTAATTGGTAATAAGACTTCGTGTCGTCCAATTCGGTATGTAATCATACTCGTGATAAACAAATCGGACTCCCGCTGCGCGGTCGTCCGATTTTGTTATCACTCGTATGATTACAGACCGAATTGGACTCCAGTCAGTCCTATTACCATTACTTATTACCTTTGGCAATAAGAATTACGGTAATACTAGAAATACCTGCCGGTAGAGTGCCAACGAGTAAACACTGGCACAGTTGTGTGCGCAGAGAAGATTAAGAAGTAACCAGAGTACAGTCGATTTTTTTAAACTGAATCGTTGTTTAAAAAAGCAGTGCAAAACTCACATGTTTTTCTTTATTTTTTCAAATGTCTATAAGAATTAAACTTGTAGGGTAGATTAGAGGTGAAATATGAGTCCCTTGCATTACTTGAGAGAGATGAAACCAACATTGTTGTTAGAAATGAGCATGAATTCAAATGTGACATGTTTGTGTTTTAACATGTTCTTCGAACGCAAATCCCATATGCTCTTGTTTTAAAATGTTTTTAAGAACAAAACTTGTAACGTAGATTACAAATGCACATCTAATATGGTCTTCTGATATCCACGTGAAAAATCGAAATTAGTCACACCACTATGGCCCTTACAATGATTTACGACTAACAACATACAGAATAGAAGAAGCATAATAAACTCTCGTGAGCTATTACTTCGATGCACGCACTTCAGCAAAGTGGACTTTGGACCTGAGCACTTCTGATCGGATAATTTTCAAACGAAGCTACAGCTGCAAGCCCCCTGAAATTTTGGAATAAGAAGACTATCCAAATTGATTTGCTAAGTTCCCTCAAGCTTGACAGATAGTGGCTTTCTGGCAAACAGAGTTTAGACTGTTTTTTGTGAACGCTAATGGATGAGCACAAACTAACAGCGACACGTCGTGAGACTCGTGACTTGATTGGAAAGAAGCTTTATATTCCCTCTGATTATGTTTATAGTGAATATATTTGAATATATTCAAGTGTTTTTTTTCCTTAGTTATAGCACGCTGGCCGATTTTGTAAACAATTGACTGTTGTATTGGCAAGATTGCTGTTTTGGCACGCTCGCCGTGACTGTCAAATTTGTAATTTTGAGCACACTAGCTCGATAAAAGAAGAGGCTTTGTACGCCCTCTGATTGAGTTATGTTCAAGTGGTTTTGTTTTTTGTTTCTTAAATGGCACGCTGGCCGATCTTGTCAAGGCAATTGACTGTTTTGGCAAGCTAGCCGTTTTCGAGCTGATTTCGATAACTCCCTCGCTGGGCGATTTTTCAGCCTGCTAGGTGTTAGATTTGTGACACTCTGGCTCCCAAAAACACTAAATTAAAGTACACGCAAGAAGACAACGCTCACGAGTGAATAATATCAATATTTCCACTCACCTTTTCCTGCCTAAGCCCGCACCAGCCACCATGAGGTCAATGAGGTCAATGTGGTCATGATCCTCCTGATGTGATTGGTTTAGAAAAAAATACCGCGACGCCATTGGCTAACTCGAAAACAATCACCGATGATGTCACTCTTACATTACCTTATGCTAACTTTTTTCATTCGAGATTTCGTCTCCCTGTACCAAAATCAACTCGCACACACGGCTTTATAATGCTGCCGCCTCGTCACCCTCGCGTCCTCGCGAGGGTGACTCGTTGGCAATTACAATTGATACAATTTAAAAACTACAAATTATATACAATGCATAGAAAAATTGATGACTAAGAAACTGTAAAAAGGCAGAACAACAACGGGCTAAAAGTACATATACACATAAGTAATATAAATTAAGTTATATTAGGTTAGGTTAAGTTCAGCACCTCTAGGAATAAACGATTGTTTGTGTCTATTAGTGCGTGATACAGGTATTCTGAGGTGCATTGATTTCGTCTTATTAGATCTTAGATTATAGCCATGTTCCGGTGCCTTGTCTAAAAAACGTTTGCAAGGATGCGCGTCGGATTCTAAGATACGATTGAATTCTTTTTTCGTCCAATTATCATCGCGCATGACTGAGACAATTGCGCCAACGCCAACGGCCGTCTCAGAGGAATTTTCTCCATTTATCTGTTGTTCAACATTTTGCTGTTCCAGAGTCGTCCCTCTTAGGAGAGTCTTAGTAGACTGCTGTGATTATTCGTTATGCTAAAGAAACTTTCTTCAAGATTTTACAGAGTAGAATTATTCGAATTCAGCATGTGCTTGACGTGAGCAGCGCGCCACTGTGTTGTTTTCTTGCACTTTAAAGAGTGAACAAGAGATAAAGAGAGGTGTCACGCGGTACTTAGACCACAACCCTTCGTATTTTCCGCTTCGGGAGGGGTTGCAAACTGTGGACTGAGGCCCAAAGAAAAACTTTTCCTTTGCAACCGTGAAGTTTAGTGTCGTCTTCTCCCGGTCGAAGTATACGAAGCACTGATCATGCGCATGCGCAAGCAACTTCATAGGATCCCCTGGCATGGTAACGAGGTAGACTTTAGGATCACGTCCATGTAACTTTTCAAGCTCTGTAGCCAGCCATAGCTACTGTGATTGGCACTGAATCGAAACTTACAGCATCAAAAGTACTTTACTTAAGTGAACCTTGGGCAAAGTAAAGAAAAACGTAGTGGATAAGTTATTTCGGGAAATAATGACATGTAGTGGGTGAACTTCAACTTTGTAAGGTAGTATGTACTTGGAACTTTATACCCGACTTATTCTAGCTCTACGATCGGGGCAGGTATTCACCCTCCCAAGCCTCTTTATCTCTTTGTCCTTTGTTCTACAAAAGAAACGACCGATCAGCCAATCACAACTAAAAGCGAGTGTACTTAATCGCCAGTTTTGCGTAGTTTTCAGAGAGTTGGCTGTCGGCAACGATAGAGCGCTGAAGTTCTTTAAAGAAGTGATCCTGAGAAGTTGTGGTTTGCTAAATCTGTCCCGCAACATGCTAACTACAGGAGGCAGCGTGTTCGAGTGTTTATAAGTTTGAGAGAACTTTTAGGAAGGTGGATACATCTTTGTCATTTCTTTCAACGTCTCTAAGCTAAAACTCAGGTGTTCAGTTGCGAAAGCAGTTGCCCAATCTCCTCTCTGTCTCACCAAAACGTATATCTTGGGTAGCAGGGTTGGCGTAGTGGTTAGGCCACTCGCCTTCCAACAAAGTGGCCCGGGTTCGATTCCCGGACTCGGCGTCATATGTGGGTTGAGTTTGTTGTTGGCTCTCTACTCTGCTCCGAGGGGTTTTTCTCCGCGTACTCCGGTGTTCCCTTCTCCTCAAAAATCAACATATCCAATTTCCAATTCGATCTAGTTGCAGGACCTCCCTGAAAACCAGTGGAGCTTCCTGGGTAAATATCGTGATTATTAGTATCTTTTGGTATGCATTTCACGAGTATAGATGACATTGGCGGATCAGTGATTTCAAAAGATTACTAAAGTACTACCGATATTTCTTTGATCTTGTGAGATCGTTTGGGCAAACAGGGAACTGCTACAAATGGCAGCAATAGTCTGGTCTGCTGCGAGAAAATAGTTGTTTAGAGAGAAGCAAATTTAACAAGAGCTGATTTAGTAGCTCCGAAAACATCGAGATATGCAATTATGCAGTGTCATCTTAAACGTCGACACAAATGTTCCCACAATCCTTCACTCGTTCCATTCCTCTGAATAGGCGGATCCCACAATCGCGCGTTAGCACTCCCTATCCTATTCTTTTAAAAGGGCCTGTTTATATAGTCTCGGGTACTCGTGACACCATATATAAATCGAAGAATACGCTTTTGCAAAAGAAGAATTTTGTTCATATGAACCTCGGCAGCTTGACCCCAGGCGGCTATACCATATTATGTAAAAGGAAAAATCAAACGTTCTAAGTAGCAGGTAAAATAAAATAAAATAAAAATAAAATAAAAAGAAATGCAAAGAAGGAAGAACTTATTTACATTGATTGTTGAATCAAATGCGTTGAAACCGTTTGCCACCCCCGGCGTTCAACATCGTCCAACAGGGTGCAACAAAATCGAACGGATGTTGAAGCCGTTTGCAGGGGCCTTAAGTACTTTGGCTCGCCTGCAGTACCTGGGACGAGATGGTACAAAATTAATATGCGCATATGTGAAGAAAGATGTTTTGGTCCAATTTGTTGGATTAAAAACGCATATTTATTTCAAGGAATTTAGTTTACCGTAAAAAGTCAGCATTACCCACAGTGATCAGATACAGCGGGGAAGAAACTCGAACGAATGGAGTTAAGTGACACGTTAACTTCGCACTGGCTCCGGGGACCTGATATCGCGTTTGTTTTTATAAGAACAATTACTGAAGCAAAAAAAAAAAAAAAAATGAGGGAGAAGTTGCAGTAAATATTGACAATAATAAATCAAAAAGGAACAAAGTTCAAAGAAAGAGGGGCAAACGAGGATTTGTAAATTAACAATTAAGTAGGGTTAACTTTGTTTCGGTCACGCAATTCTTATATAAACGCTAGGCAAGGGGGTTGTCTCGGATAGCCGAGACCATAACAACAGGCCCAAACACAGGCTTACCAAGCTCAAAATTCGACTCTGCGTCAGCTTGTTTATATAGAGAATTGTATAGGAAAGTCACCGATCGCAAAAAAAAAAAAAAAAAAAAAACAACAACAACAACAATGTGTAAATAACTATCTAATTAGAAATAAAGTTTTCCTACCTCAAATGTGTCGCGTACTTGTCTCTTGTGCCGATTTGGAAGCCATTCTGACGCCGTTTAGTGAAGTTATTCGAAATCGTTGTCTCTCCTTCTAAAAGAAGGAGAAGGCAGACCACTCCATCGATCGCATCAATCGCTGGCCAGACGTCACACTACAAATCGCTCTCTCCTCGAAAGGAAAAGTCCCGAATCGCAATAAAATCAACGGTTCCATAAAGCGCAATAAATTTCACTCCATCTACGTGTTCTTCGGCGACCGAAAGACTCATGAAGAATGAAAACTTTGGCTTAAAGTTTGCTTCTTCGGCTTTCCTGATATGCTTGTGACCGACTTCGAGCCAACGGCCGCTACGCAAGGTCAACTCTGATTGGTCCATTTGAAGGAGATAACGATTTCGAATAGCTTCACTAAACGGCGTCAGAATGGCTTCCAAATCGGCTCAAGAGACAAGTACGGGACACATTTGAGGTAGGAAAACTTTATTTCTAATTAGATAGTTATTTACACACACACATATATATATTTTTACGTTCGGTGACTTTCCCATACAATTCTCTATATAAACAAGCTGACGCAGAGTCGAATTTTGAGCTTGGGAAGCCTGTGGCCCAAAGCGAGTTATTCTTCGATTGCCACCAATACCAAACACTTCATTGACATTTATTTCAACATACGCAATAAACTTTTTACACCACTATGGTGACCCAATGGAAAATACCCAACAAATAAATAACAATAAATAAGTTACTCCACACGTCCGACACAAAGTACTTAAGAAACAGTAATACCTAACCGTTATCATATTAATCACAAAAATGACAATTTAATCGATTGTGATCGGCTTAAAAAACTCCTATTTCCGCTAATTCACTTGCCAAGTGTGGTATCGGACAGTTCAATAAGCCAATCGCATTCAAAGTAGCATTTTTAATCAACCAATCACAACCTTGGTTTCAATCACCATACATTTTGATTGTAGTCAATTTCGGAGCGACATTAAACAATTTACGCTTCCTTTGTCAGTCTTTCAATGCAAAATTTCCCCTCCTTTTATAACGTGTCTCTTCTTCTTTTCTCGAAAATCGTAATTTTTATGATTAATTGATAACAAGACTTCGTGTCGCCCAATTCGGTCTGTAATCATACTCGTGGTAAACAAATCGGACTCCCACTACGCGGTCGTCCGATTTTGTTATCATTCGTATGATTACAGACCGAACTGGACTCCACTCAGTCCTATTACAATTACTTAAAGAGATTTTCGTGCAACTAAAGAGGCAAAAAAAGAAAAATATTGGAAAAATTATTTTAAAGTAATTAAGAGAATTCGTTATAGCATGAGAACAAATGTACATTTGATGTCTGGACATTACTTTTCTGTGACATGAAAAGTACAAAGAATTTGGTGTGATTCGAAAGTTAGTCTACATACTGTTGACGGCGTTTGAATTGTTTCAGGAAAAAACGTACGGAAAACCGCCAAACGATTTTCCCTCCTTTATCGTCGTTTTTTTTAAATTGCTGATCTATTTCAGGCAGTCATATTACAGAAGGGGAGGCAAAACAAGATAACAATAAATAAACATATCAATAAAGAAATAAATAACAAAATAAAAAGAAAAATAGATATTAATTAAAATTAAAAAGATGGTCGAGAGAGCAGAAAAGCGTTTCCAACTCTACTGGCCACCAGCATTCAACATTGCTGGGGCTAACAGTTGCACCAACAACTGCCAACACCATCTCACATGGTGTTGAATGCACCCAACATTTTGGACCAACAATGTTTGGATGTCACTGGCCAACAATGTTGGGAGCGTTCGCACCGGTCTTGAACCCTGGCCAAGCTATCGGACAAAGTTGGATCCAAAATCCAACATTGTTGGATGCAAATGTTGAGAAAGTGGCAAAAGCCATCCAGCATTGCTAGACGAAACTAGCTTCCGGTACAAGTCGGCGCCATCTTTGTTGCCGGCAAAGGACGCGAGAAGCCTAGGTTTGAAAATGGGAATAGTGATTCGTGATTGGCTAGCAAGGCAAACGTGACTTGTTTTTAGAACAGCGGCAGAATTGTTGGGCGTCAGTAATGTTTGATCAAAAGTAAACTCTATCCAACATTTCATTGAGCAAAAATTGCTGGAGGAACATCATTCAACATAGTCGGCCAAACGGTCGAACAATGGTGTATCGAGCAAAGTCGGAACGTTGAATCCAACTTTGTTCGATAGTTTGGCCAGGGCTTCAACTTCTGTATCGAAATAATAACTGTAATTTGTCACGAGCAGTATAAAATACAGCTCTATAATACCACTAGAAAACAAACCATCTTTCCATGTTACTTATCTAGGGCAAAATCCACGAGGCACATTGGCTCCGTTTTCGTCATGGGTTATTTTTTAACGCGAAAAAAGGTGTTATTTTAAGTTTCGGTAACCTTTGGTGATGGCAAACTTTCATTTGACGTGTGAAGATTTCTCTAACAAACAGGCATTTTTTTAAAGCAACAATTTCACGCTTCCTTATTTTAGTCGTGTTAAATATTTTGTCGCATGCCAATACGAGTTCAGAAACTTTAAGTTTAAAGTTGTTAAGGGGGCTATGTCAAGGTTATTTTACGGTCTTTGGGAAAAAAATTCGGGTTAATTTCAGACTAAGAACATTTTTTTAACACATATTGGTCTTAGATCTCCAACAGAAAGACAAAAAGTTGTTGCTTTTTTTTTTTTAAAGAAGAACGCATAATCGGTTTGTAATGGTTCTGACTAGACAGGAGAGCTGAAACTTGAAAAACAGTGGCCCACTTTTTTCAAATTACAATCCGTTTCCATCAGATCCCGACCAGCCGTAGGCACTGAGGAGCCTTATTTTTTATTTGATTGCACTAGTCGAGTAGTTTTGAACAAAACTGGAGCGTTTTTATTTTGATTTTCCATTTGCAGAAACATCTCCTGTGGCTCGTTAAATTCGTACCAAAAACTCGTGACACAGCCCCTTTAATGCATGAAAACAGAAGATGAGTCAGTCTTCAAGTGGATGACGCGTAAAACGAATCATCCCGCTACCAGACGTAAATACAAGTAAATCGTCTTTACGTCGCCGATCCTTGTCACTCAAATTTTCCTCTCTCTTGGTGCTTATCTCACCAGCTTCGCCGTTACAAAGCGTTTCTTTCCCATTGCGAAGTTCAGCCATGTTTGAAACAGCTAGTTTCCCGGGAGATGGAACTCCGCTGTGCATTGCGATAGCGGGCGAGAGGCATCCTTCTGAATGAGCTCTTTGGTCTTCGAAACTGTTTCTTTCCACGTTTTGTTCGTCAATGTTGGTGTGATCATACTTCGGAGATTTATTTAGTCTCGATGGTGTTACCTGTTTCCTGTAAATTACAGCAAAACAAAACAAAAAAGAAGAAGAAAATAAAGTGAGTGTGAAAAACTGCTTTTACTATATGTGATCCTGGAGCTTGTCTTTTTTTCCAATCAAGATATAAAGTCATTGAAATAAAATTTAGTGGAGATGAGTACCCTTGGCCAAATTTTTTGAAGGGAGTAGAACTGGGTCTAGGATGAAGTGGAGGCTCTTGTGTGTGCAAGCTACAACCTGTTGCAAAAATGTTGACACACTCCGAGTCCTACTAAAAACCTCACTCTTCTCCTAAAACTCTCCCTTGACAGTTACTGCACGACAGGCAAGACTCCCCTCCCCCCTCTCCCTTGACAGTGACTGCACAACAGGCAAGACTCCCCTCCCCCCTCTCCCTTGACAGTTACTGCACGACAGGCAAGACTCCCCTCCCCCTCTCCCTTGACAGTTACTGCACGACAGGCAAGACTCCCCTCCCCCCTCTCCCTTAATCAATGTTGTTGGACTTCTCATAGTTTAAATCTAGCCTGGATTTCAGCCGTATCCGTTGGTTTAGCCTGACAAATAGGAGTTTCTAGAGAAAGAACGTCGTGAGCGTGAATGAAATCTCTACAAGTAAATTGGTAATTTTGCTGGATGTACTATGAATAAAAAAAACCACGACCTCGTGCAATTCATTATTAACCAGCAATCCTGATTCTGACCTATTAATCACGAATTGTACTCCAAGTCACACCGCCGACCGGTTAGCTCAGTTGGTAGAGCACCGGACTACCGTGCGGAAAGGTCGCGGGTGCAAATCCCGGCCGAACGAACACTCAGGGTCTTTATCTAAATAATTGAGTAGAAAGTGCTCCTTTGTACTGACATCTACAAACGGCTAGACTTTCTAGTCTTCTCGGATATGGACGATAAACCGTCTCACAGGGCCGGCCCCGTTTCACAACTCTTCATAACTGATCCTGTGGGACGTAAAAGAACCACTAGGGACGAAATAAAACTCTGGCAGTGACCACCCCTAGTGTCTGTCCTCGGCACATTTGCATTTAAACGAACCTACGCTCATATGCGATATGTGGATAAATAAACTTCCTTCCTTACTTACTTATTTACTATACTAACTGATCTATAATGTATACTGTAACCCCCACCATGCAACATTTTGTTGAATGTCTCCTTTGCTTACCGTTTGGACCTCAAATGTGAAAGGACAGAGCTCAGTGCTTCCTTAGCGTTGCTTTCATCGTGACAGTTTGTCTGGAAATGTCGTGCAATGTCGTCCAGCAAACGATTCTGGAACATATCCGAGTGTTTGACGTTTACAGCATCTTTAAGTCGCTGGTTCTCCTTTTCCAAAGCATGTAACCGATCGAGATAAGAGTTTCTTTCGCTTTTAACAATCTCCAAACTCTTAAGAAGATGGTCACGCTCTTCTTTGGCTTGCGTGACAACCTCTTTCACAAAAGTGTAATCGCACTGTTCGTGTTTGCAATTATTCTTTAAATCTACGTCAGTGTTTTTGTCACGCCTTCCATCATGCTTCGCGTGACACCTTCCGTCAAGTTTTGTATCTCCAAGCTTTAACAGGAAATTTCCAACACAAGAACCCTCGCAATGATTCGCGCTTGAGTTTTCTCCTTTAGTCAATGCATCTTGCGATGTTTTAGAGGCGACATACCTGTCCCTCAAATTTTCTGCTTTTAATTTCTCTATTGTCCGAATAGCCTCCACATGTTCCTTCTCCAGCTCCATCAAAGCCGCGAGGGCCTGGTTTCGTTCCATCAGCGCCTGGTCGCGTTCCTCTGTAATATCCCGGATTTTTTGTCCCCAGGCCTCCTCGTCTTCTTCTTCAGCCTTCTCTGATTGGCTATCAGACTGCGCACGCTCAGACTCATCAGCATCCTGAAATAGTCAACTTAAATGCGTTAGTATTCTATGTAAGAGAATATGTAACGACTCTTCATTGAGTCTTATGATTTCAGTTTTTCAAGAAATGCGAAAACATTAGCAAGAGTAAAGCTACACACATGTAAATACAATTGGTGACGGTGAGTGAGCCGCTTGTGTTCCTATAAAAACTTCAACAGCGGTTTATGCATCTTGTTTTCTCAAAGAAGCAAAATTTTTGCCCGTGAGGACAAAAAATACATGCGATTTTGATTTACTTTTGTCAATAATTTGACGTCGCGCACTGAATTGAGTGGTAAGCACATTTTTTCAATCATCTTCCTCACAAAACAAAAGAAAAAGAAGCTATACTATTTATTCGAATTATCGTTTTATCTGGAAAGTCACCATTTTTCGTCATGACTCACAAAATTACGTATTTCGCAGGACATCTGTTGATTGCCCGCGACGAATAATTTGCACACTCTGACCAATTCAATTCAATTCTCAATTTATTCACACGGACCATATTTGGACATTGTCACAATGTGTTGAATAATATCACGTCAGAATGTCCGTCACGTGGTTTTGAAACAAGTATAAATTATGGAGCCACGTGCTTGGATTGGCAGTGTAGGTTTCGCGTCAGTAAAATAAAGTTTAGTCTCTACATGCGGCGTGGTTCTTCTCTTCTTCTGAATCGACAAAACAGATGTCGGTGGATCAACAACGTGCGTTTTCAAAAACCTTCGTTTTGAAATAAAAAGGGCTAAAAACAGAGGCCACTGCATGGTGTCTAAAGCCCCAGCTAAACGTGTAAACGTGATCAAACAATTTCATCCAACATCGTGTTGAACGAGCATGTTTGACCGTTTAGCCGCCTCTCTCAACATTGAATCGAAATGGTTTTACATGTTTGATACAGATCAAGCATTTTCATGATCGTTTGGTTGGGGCTTAAAACGCACTAAAGATTCAAAGTACCTGAGCCTCTGCCGTGGAACGGATATTTTTATTAAGAGGTGCAATTCCCCGGTACACATATTGTTGTCCAACAGAGGAGACACGTACAGATTTTCTGGGGATCAAGCGGTTCCTTGGACTGGTAAAAGCAGAGAGAATCATTTGGTGACACTCTTTGTAACTGATGTCGACGCTGTAGTCCTTTTTAAACGCTCTGACGACATCTTGAACGGGAACATATGAGACATTGTCTTGCACGTAATGCGACACCACCCTAAAATAAGAAAAGTGAGATATCAACATATATATTCTCCTCACTATTCTTCAAGTATTTCTTGTGGTACAATTGGGAGAATTTGTCACTTTATCGAAAGACTGGTGATCATCTCGTTCTTTCTCATTACATTCATATACCTGCCAACTCTCATGCATTATGCGTGAGTCTCACACCTGCGGACCAAAGCCGTCGATCTCACGCACTGAGGGCAATTTCTTACGCCTGACTTAAAAATCCGGATGACTTGTCCTTTAGCACATTGACGACAAAAATGCGATTAAATATTCCCCGTAAATGTTCTAAAGAACGGCGCTTAATGTCGAGTTTGCGCCCTTACTGTAACAGAACGCGCTAAAATGTCGCGTTTTAGTTTGCATTTGAGGGACTGGAAACGAACTCAAAGAGCTTAGGTAGTGTTCGGAAGTTATCGGAACATATTCGGACATGTTCGGTACCGTTCAGAAGTCTTCGAGAATTCGTCGGAAGTCGCCGGAACATTTTCGGAAATTCCGGGCATGAGGAGAAGAAAATCTCACGCATTTGACTCAGAAAAAGTTGGCAGGTATACATTTACGTTTAATCGAGCGATTCTGTAAGGGGAAATTAATTCCTGGTCACAGTTGCAACTGAAGGGGTAACGAATTGACTATGACATCGCCATTTTTCTGCGAGATCGTGGAAATTTTGGCTTGAAACAGAGATTAAAATACCGAGATGGCTTTGACAAGGATTCGAGTTAGACGGCGACATCTGTCAAATTTGGCTAAAGTTCTGCAAGAAGCTGGTGTTTCGAAAGGTCAGTCGGATAATTAGAGTTATGTACAGTAGAACTCTGCTTCACGGACAGTTGTCCAGACGAAAACCTCATATATTTCGTAGTGCATTAGCCCGCCTCATACGGACACCGGTTAATACCGACATTTGGCGGGAAATCGTGGGCGGCCCGCCAAGCCCGTGACGTGGCACCGGAAGTCAGGTTCAGGTGCTCGTTCATGACTATTCTGCGCGCTGTTTCCAGGTCACTTCCGCCAAGAGTATTCCGTTTTCAGAACATGCGTTTTATTTTGGAAAACCTTATTCCGCTTCTTCTCTCATTCCTAACCGAAATAGGAATGAGCAGAATTGGTGTTTTATGTTAGAGACGTTTAAGTCGGCTGAGACGTTAAAGTGGTCTCGAGACGACTATAACGTCTAGTATAAAAACGGTAAATAAGACAGACGTATTTAACTTCTGACGACTTTAAGGTCTTCGTTTAAGTGCGTCGTTTAGACGCACTTATTACACGACTTTAACGTCTCAGACGTTAAATGCGTCTAGTATAAAAACGGGACGACCTAACTGGGACGCACTTAAGGCCGAAACACACTAGGCGAAAAGTCGCTGCAACACGTCGCAGGGACAAGTCGCCGCAACAATTCGCCTCGTCTGACGCGGTGACTTTTTGTGAAAATCGTTGTCGCATCGATCAGTTGCACGAATTCAAACCAGATTGAATTTGTGCGACTGATCGCAGCGACAAAATTCTGCCGCAGCGACAACGATTTTCACAAAAAATCACCGTGTCAGATGAGGCGAATTGTTGCGGCGACTTGTCCCCGCGACGTGTTGCAGCGACTTGTTTTGAAGGCAGTACACACGGAGCGACTTGTCGTTTTTGTGTCTCGGCCTTCAGCCCTGAACTCCTTTGTTAACCAGCACTTCGTTCCTTCCTTGCTCTTCTTGGTCGCCACGGCACACAAGCCAAGTGCTTCAGCCATATCTATTTCCTCGTCCATCGCCTGAAAATGCCCGGCTTCCTCGATTGATTTTCCCTGTCGAAAACATTTGCACCTCCATTTCTTGTCCTTCTTGACGACGCCGAGAATTAGAATTCAGAAGCTGCAATTTCGCCATGTTTATTTGTTCGTCCTGTACATTCACGCGTTTGGCGCCGACTTTACTCGTACCTATTGCTCCCCGAGAATAGAACCCAGTCTTTTTTTTTTTTTACAGAAAAATCTTGGTTTTTTTCTGTTAGGTCGTCTACTTCTATGCGTCCCGTTTTTATACCAGACGACTTTAACGTCTAAGACGTGAAATGCGTCTGGACGACTTTATCGTCTCTAGCATAAAAACGGACATTGTCCAAAAAAGCGCCCAGAGTAGCATTGCAGTATGACTTACCACCTCTGCATAGTCAAGTTATCCAACACCAATTCAGTTCTCTCAGTTGGTTGGCTCTCACCAATGAAATGAGGACCAAGAGGTGACACAATGCAATCCAAACTACTGCCAGACTGTGTGGCACCATGGTGTTGAACTGCACCCATTTCATCTACCATCACAGGAGTAGGGCTGCAGTGCCCGTAGGATGTGCACAAGCTGGGTGTATGATCTTTGCTGGTGGGTGACGATGGTGACGACTGCACATGGCTTAATGGAGTGCAACGACCTGGTGCGACGGGCGTGGTCCATGTACTGGTTTGACTGGCACACATGCTTTTTGATTCTGGATATTAAAGGAAGGGAGATAGTTATCAAATGGAGGGCATTCCACATCGGGCATATATCGGCATTTGGCCTTAAAATTCAAAATCTCCCTAAACTCACTCAGCTTGGGCATACACTCTGGTAACCGTGTCAGAAATAAAGTTCTGCGTCTAATTTGTGATTTGAAGGCTAGAATTCGGTGAATTAGCTTGTGACTTCTGCTAAAAACTCAAGAAACAGAGCCAAAAGGAAGTGATGCATGCATAGTTGATTTCTTTTCCTTAGAGCTTTTCAAAATAAATCATTCATGCATCACTTGAGTTGAGTTTTAGGTTAAAGTCGTATGTGCTGAATACAGGCCTTCACCTAATGAAATTGTATATGTTACCAGCTGAAGGGTATTATGCAATATTATACAATGAACGGTGTAAACCTCGCGTTTTGGTTGGTAAACAGTGTATGAAACAAGTAGATTTCATGTGGATGTGTGTGTGTACTTTGATAATGTACGGAGAACGAGGATGCTAAAACGTGGTAAGAACATCAGGCACGCCAGGGGCACCTAACCGACGACAAGTTTCGGTAGATATTTGTTCGGTGCAGGGTAGTTCGTGTCATATTTTCGGCGTCGATTAAAGAACGTGTACTCCAATTTTCGTAACTGAAACGTGGCCTAAAAGATTTGCAATGGGAAAATCATAGCCCCTGAGATTTTCGGAAAGGTCGTATCTACGGCTTTTGGCAATCAAAACCTTAAGCCAGCATTTTCGGAAAGAAAATAGTTCCCTATTAAGCGTGGACAGTTCATTTCAGCTAGCATTTTCTCAAAGGAAGATTTTGTTCCCTAACATTTTCGGGCAATTAATAAAAAACTATCAGCTAAAGAGTCCGAACAGATCAAATTCCTCTTGCGAACGAAAACACCACTCTACACAGACTTCAAACACCATAAGGTAATCAAAAATGCTTTCTACGGCGTTTGGTTGATTTTGCTCGTTGGGTGCCCCTTACACGCTACATGTACTCTCCTGCAGCTTGTAGCATACATCTTTGTTCTTATCAGGTTTTGACGCCATCCGCGTGTTATTACAGTTCACATGCACAGTGCCAAATGGGATCTCTTTGTTAATTATGGCAAGTGACTCTTTTCAGTGCCTCAGGATCGCTCCAAATTGGCACTGTTTCGGAACGCAGATTGGTTATCACATACATGTACAGTAGTACATGTAAGAATTAATTCTGTATTTACTGTTCAAGAGCTCAGGGTCCAGTTGCTCGAAGCATGGTTAGCGCTAACCAGGGTTAAATACCATGACAACCTATAGGTTTTAATACATCTTAACCAATGGTAAGCGCTCACCATGCTTCGAGCAACTCAGCCCAGAAGGCCTAAAATCAAAGAATCAAACGATTACATTTCCTTTTAAAACTCAATTGAGACAACAGAGTTGATTGACTTCTTTTGTCCCGGTGCAAACATCTCAAACAAAAAACATGGGTCAGTTTTAGCAAAAAGCAGTAATAACAGTTCTCTAATTATTTTCTTCAAAGCCTTCTGATATTTAAATAATAGAGTTGTTGATATGATAAAATTTAATACCAAGTCTCTGTAAGTATATTGTTAATGTAGAGCAATTCCACAAGATTCTTCTAATCATTTAAATTGAAGAATTTAGCATAAAAGGGTCAAAGAATTGCACGCTTATTATTATTATCATGAAAAAAACATTATGTGAATCAAAATTCCAATTAAAAATCAGGTCATACATGAAAGTGAAGTTACATTTTTATACACTCTGACACGGCTCAGGCTGAATAATCGGGTTGACAAAAAAAATCACAGGAACTGTTCAGAAACCTCCATTTCGCCAGTGACTTACACTACAAATCTAAAGTAAACAAACCAGTTTCTAGAGCTTGGTTATGAAATCTAACTTTACCTGGAATGAGATCAGACGTTCTGTTGTGTTTTCTTCTAATGTTTACATAAAGCCAGCTGTGAAATGGCTAAGGAGACCAAGCTTGAAATAATTATTGTACCAATAATAAAGAAAATAAGATAACTGTTTTAAACTCAAAAATTGGCAAAATTTGCCAGTTTCTGAGTAATGCTGTTATAACAGAGTGAAAGTGATTCCACCTGTTCTCTTCCTGTTAAATGTAAATATTTTGTGAATATTCCGCATAACTGTACCATGTAAACTAAAACTGTACAACCAAAATTACGATCATGAGAACGGCCAAATGAAAAACAAATTTCATCAAGATACAACAAAAGGCTAACAAAAGATATACAGAAGAGGAGGCACTTGCTTTTGATAATTTTGTCAGGGATTAAAACAAACAGATTTGAATTGAAAAAATTTCAACCCAACAAAGACTAATCACGCATAAAACATGAGTGCTCTTTTGGAGCTTTCCGTAACATAGTTTATAATTCATTTTCCGAGTTCAGTGGCTCATAACTACTTTGATCTTGTCATTTAAGACTATTATCTCAGAATAACATCACCTTCAGATCAAAGAGGAACAAATCGGCATTTTAATTACCTTCTTTAAATTACTTTTAACTTGTAAATAACATTTTTATATTTTAGCTTATAGATAGTATTTTTTCCTTTAATTTTTTATTTTATATTTACTGATAATTTTTGATAATGGTGCTATATAAATATATTATTATTATAATTATTATTATTATTATCATTATTATTATTATTATTCTGACATGTAATTTTTAGATAAAAAAGCTTCAGGCTTACAAACAAAAATGCTACTTTCTGTAGTTTTGCGATATTGCAACACGCAACATAATTTAATAAAAAATTGACACACTACAAGGAAGGCCGGTGACCTTCTGAACCTATAAACCTAACACTATAAAGCATTTCCAAGGATACGCTTTCCTGTAGTGATCTTCCTTAATCTGCTTCCTCTTATACTCCACCTCAGGAAATGCTTTCTTGACACGCCCTGTAAGGACCGTATCACGAAGATCCAGAACCTTCTGCAGGTCAGGACACTCATTCAAATGCTGCTGCACGGCACTGGTAAGGAACTGAACCATCTCCAGTCGATCGATGGTGTGGCCCAAGCTAACCTCAAAATGTTGATGAAGAGCAGTTACCAGGATGTCATCAAGTTTGGCGTACAACTCTTTCTTATGCTGGGGTGTTATCTGACCAGGCTTTGTACCTGTATCTGTAATTACAAATGTTCAGAAAATTATGCATGCAATGATTGGTCGAATTGAGTGCATTATATCTAAACAGATGCATGCACCCTATGTGACATGTGTACATTTTGGAATTACAATGCATGCAGGCTGCGTCACAAGTGCGTGAGCATGCAAATCTCTGGACAATAAAAAAATATGTAATTCAATCCATATATTTGACATGTGTGTTGTCAAACTTCATCTTTTGACTTCTGGTATGAAAGCTCACACAAATCTCCAGGATATTTTATAAAAGAAATAAAAAAATGTGTTCTTTGTAAATTGTTGAGTTATATACAGTAATCACTTGGTAATTTTTAAGAACACCCGAGAAGTGCAAGAAGCACTTGCCTTTAACGGTTCTCTATGCACTTCTCTTGTGTTCTTAAAAATTCTTGCTTGCTTATAATGACTTTTGTATATTACTCAACAATGCACTTGGCACATGTATTTTTTTATTTCTTTATTACAGCTCTGTACAGTACATCTTGCAGATAAGTGAACCAAAATATACGCAAAAAAATGCGCATACAACAGATGCATAGATGAGTGAAAAAACATGCAGATGCACGTCTACATGTATGTTGTGATACTGAGTTCAACCTCCACTTGCACACAGTCACATACAGGTGCACAGTAACCAGGCACCTCTTTATAAACAGAAACGCACAAACCATGGTGATCGGTTCTGGCAATCTCTCCACTCAGATCAGAGACTGAAACCCTACATGTATAATTATACCTAACTGGCTTTGAAAAAAGTTCCTATCAAAAATTGCAGCCATTTGACAGGATTTCTTTGGGACTGGCAATTTCAAAAAATCACATCACAGAGAGAAAAAGAAAGAAAAAATAGAGAGAGTGAGGAGAAGGCAAGAAGAAAAAAAAAACAATGTTCGCACTCTTAATCTTTATGGGCACTTTGGAGACAAAATATTGGATGAGGAATAAGCTACTTTAGTAAAGGCATCTTTTTGCAAATCCAGTTCCATATACACCATGGAACTGCATTATAACCTGCTGTATTAAAGCAGAGATCTACAGTACCATAAGCAGACTCCTAAGCACCTTCCACATACAGATGGCTTGATTGTATTATCAGGTAATTAATAAAGGCATTAATTCGTTTACAATATTGTAAAGGTATCTTTAGTGAGAGTTCTAATAATAAATTATTATAAATCAACACACACTTCTTCCAGCAAAAGTTCCATGATACACTGTAGATGGGAGCTTAAAAAGTCTTAATACAATTATTGGCATTTAAGGCAATCACCTTGAATCTATCTTGACACACACAAAAAAATTAATACTGACAGTTTTTCAACATCCTCAAACTGTACACTGTACCACAAGGTCATACATGTACCCCCAAATGGTCTTAAGTATCTAAATATTATTAGACAGTGTAATTTGACTGGCTAGGCCAGGGGCTGAAACATTAAAATAATGTAATTGAAGCACATGCTGTAAGGAATGTACAATATAAACTGCAATACATGTACTGTAGCTTAAAGCACAGATTTATCCAACTCTCACTATTGTACTGCTGTAGCTGCACATTAGTTCCATTGACCCAATAAAGCAATTCCTTTGCTTGCAGAAAAGCCAGACGATTTATAGGGAAAGGTTAATTACTATAGATGTTTTTCTGTTTTGCTACTCAACATCAAAATCAATAGTGACTGTGTGTGTGTGTGTGGCGGGGGATAGCACAGTGGTAAGAGCACTTGCCTTCCAACAATGTATCCCAGGTTTGATTCCTGGACTTGGCATTATAGGTGGGTTGAGTTTGTTGGTTCTCTACTCTACTCCGAGAAGTTTTTCTCTGTGTGCTCTGATTTTCCGCTCTAGATCACCCCCAAAACCAACATTTGACTTGCACTGATTTGATTAAATATTTGATCTTGAGTTGATTTGATTTTAATTATTTTAAATCTCTTCAATAAGTAGAGCTTCAGACGGTGTGCTCAGCACGGTGTGCTCAGCTAGAAAGATTTGAGATTATAATAAAGTTATTAATAAAGTTATTATTATTTTTGTGACTGTGTGCAGCAACAGAAAATTTTGACACATCTAACCTTGCACTTCTTGTGTTGGCCTCAAAGTGGGGTTCAGTTTACAAAAAAAGAAAAAACTAACTTGATAAACCAGTTAATATAAAATTAATAAAAACTTACATGTTTTCCTTGATAGTCCACTTTCCCTTTGCTTCATTTCTATCTTGTGAACATCAACTCCCGGGACAACCACTGGAAAAACTACACGCATACAGTAAACAGACATATTAGATATTAAAATTCTAGTAATTGACATTTGAGATTCAAAGAAGAAATAGCTTTACGTTTTAATTTATAGTGGTAATAGGACCAAGTGGAGTCTAATTCGGTCTGTAATCATAAGAGTGATTTACCAATTAATCAAAACTATGACAAAATTTGAGAAACAAACTAGAGATCGGTTGAGCATTAAACGGTTACACGTAGTTATGAATTCTGAAAAACATATTAGTTTACTCAACAAAATGTACGACAACAGCGCGCAAAATGACACCTACTGTCCAATTACACAGGCATGATGCGTAAACTGTCCTATTACACTGTCCAATTACAAGCATGATGCGTACACTGTCCTATTATTAGTGCGCAAATCGGGCTGCTGATAACCAATCGCGTTCAAGAATTTTGTTATAGTTTTGATTAATTAATTAATAATTATTGTAAAGCTTTCTAAAGTGCAACCAACCCCCCCCCCCCCCCCCCATCCCTTTTTTGCCTAAAATAAATATTTGCACCTGCTCCAACTGCATTGTGCCTTTTTCTGCCTTTTTGGGCCCAAATTTAATCTTGACTTTTTATACAACAGTACATGGCTGTGAACTGATGTGGATAAATTTATCAGTCTGATAATTCAGGGTAAAAAACTTTTTTCCTTTCTGGTGAGTCTAATGTCCATTGGACAAGTGTGACTCAAATTTAAGTCATCTAAAAGTGGAATTCACTTGTCCAAATAATAATAATAATAATAATAATAATAATAGTAATAATAGTAATAGTAATAGTAATAGTAATATTAACAGTAACAGTAACAGTAACAGTAACAGTAACAGTAACAGTAATAATAATATAATAATAATAATAATAATAATAATAATAATAATAATAATAATAATAATAATAATAATAATAATAATCTCCAAAGTGAGTGAATTAAGAAATACAACATGATAGAAATGGACATAACATCTAATGGAAACTCGGAAAAAAAATCCGAGTTCCAGATGGGATTTTAACCCACGACCCTCTGCGATCTAGACGGACGCTCTAACCACTGAGCTACTGGAGACTCTATGGTGAGCAAGGGTGAAATGTGGGCTTTTGACTGGAACCGCATCACGTGGTCACACAGCCAAATGATGACTAGCACATATGACTCATAACTACATCACGTAGTCACATTAAGGCATATCATGGTGCATATGACTCATAACTGCATCATGCAGTCACATTAAGGCATATCGAAATCCCATCTGGAACTCAGATTTTTTTTTCCGAGTTTCCATTTGATGTTTTATGCATTTCATGCTGTATTTCTTAATTCACTCACTTTGGAGGTTTGGTTGGTTGCATTTTCGATATGCCTTAATGTGACTGCGTGATGCAGTTATGAGTCATATGCGCCATGATATGCCTTAATGTGACTACGTGATGTAGTTATGAGTCATATGTGCTAGTCAACATTTGGCTGTGTGACCACGTGATGCGGTTCCAGTCAAAAGCCCTCATTTCACCCTTGCTCACCATAGAGTCTCCAGTAGCTCAGTGGTTAGAGCGTCTGTCTAGATCGCGGAGGGTTGTGGGTTCAAATCCCATCTGGAACTCGGATTTTTTTTCCAAGTTTCCATTTGATGTTATATGCATTTCAATAATAATAATAATAATAATAATAATAATAATAATAATAATAGACTGGCTGGAATTTGTAAACTTGACCCTCTTTGTTAACCTTCTGGATTGTCAATTTGGTGGACGTTTTCTTGTGCTACCAATTTTCCATGGACCAAGTAGATTTGCTGACATGACATGCACTGACGGAGAAACACAGCTGCATCAATTTATTATCAGTCTGATTGTATTTTGTGCTGTTTTTATGACATATCATAATTGCAAGAAACCTAGGCCATCATATGGAATGTATGTGCAAGGATTACAGTGCACATTCTTGGAAATCAAGTCAGTTTATTTACAAATCAGACTCCAAAGTATAGCAGCCCATAAGGGGTTGGTTTATGAAGTCTGGAGATGTTTGGGAGGCTCCAATTTCAGTAAAAAACAATTTCAGTTATTAATAACAAATTCTTTGTGGTAAACTACTTAATAAATCTGGTCATTTGAATACGTTTGGAAATCCACTTATCTGTCATTAAAATGCACTCATCTTGGACAAGTTGATGAGTGGAAGGTTTCTTTGCCTGTCATTAAATAAAATTAATTTTGTCTAAATAGTCAGTTACAATAATATCATGTCATACTATCTTTGCTCACCTTCTAGTGCACATGTTAGACCAGGGCTTTGAAACCGATTGATATCATCCATGATGTCTTCCACTTCAGCCATGTCAATAGTTTCACCTCAGAAGGACTAAGAGACAATGTGGAAAAAATGGTAAGCATTCATATAGTGTAAGTTACAACTACATGTAAGATCATTTTGCCAGTGAATCAGTACAAAAAAGTTAATGAAAATTATTTTGCAACCAAAAAAAAAATATATATATATATATATATATATATATAATATATATATATATATATATATATAAAAGAGAATTAAATTTTTTCTAACATTTTAGTCAAAATTAATTTTCAAGAGTCTACTCTTGCAGGTTCGGCGTTTTCAAGGCCCCTAGCTTTGCTCTTGTTAATTCTGTTTCACAGAGCAATGCCACTGGCTTTGAAAACCCAAAAAATGACATGTTTGTCATCATACGTCTACCCAAACAATCCCACAATCCATCACTAGTCTCAGTCTCCTCACTGTTTTTAAAGTGGACTGTACCAAAGTCCTTGCTTACTACTGATGTTCTTCACACTGACCATTTAAAAAAGGACCTCGACATAACGAACCCTCAGTGTAATAAATCAACTTCCCTAGCCCCTCGGCACTTAATTAAATCGAGTTTCCAGATATTGTAACTGGTATATTAAAAGAAAAAAAAAATTTCTTATTCTTGTTGACTTATTTGAAAACTCTGCTTAGTTGGCTATTGTTAACATAGCAGCTGCTGGCACTCAGGCCATAACAACCTGCTGACAGATACTATATAATGACACCTGGGTTCCTTGCAAGTAGTCAACGTTTTGAAGTTTTGACTTTTTCACCAAACAGTGGCATAGTAAGCTTTTTATAGAGACAAAATTGATTTGTAGAGCC
Source organism: Pachyseris speciosa (assembly GCA_016490735.1). Classification (NCBI taxonomy): domain Eukaryota; kingdom Metazoa; phylum Cnidaria; class Anthozoa; order Scleractinia; family Pachyseridae; genus Pachyseris; species Pachyseris speciosa. Next base: position 135,188 of record JAEMWC010000007.1, read on the forward strand.
TTGCAAAGGTAAACCACATGCTTCTTTAGACACTGCCCAATGTCAAAACCAATGGAAAAAAGGCTTTGTTAAATAAAGCATCAATATATGTGTCTGTCTGAAATGATAATGAGTGAATAACTTAAGACATATAAAAATAATGAGACTTGAGTGTTAAATGCTTTGAAACAAAATAAAAATCATATTTACCATATTATGGCACAAGTCTTCTTATTCTGAGATGTACTAGGTTTATGTGACTTGTAGTATGGCATAAATTTGAGATACATGTTCATTTATGTGACGGACACTGAATGGCATTCATTATCTGACAGCTGGCGCTGTAAGGTGCATTCAAAGGACTGTCTTCACGAATATTCTGCCAAATCAATTATATCGAGCTCCAGCAAGAAAAATGATTAAAACAGTATTCCCGGAACCTGGCATAATTACACTGGACCAAAAAATCTGCAAGATCGCATCACAATTTAATACTAAATACGAAATTCTGTTTACTCCAACAGACAGTACACAGCATTCAGGCCGGTCACACAACCGTACCACAAAAAGAACCGATGGATCGCCATTCCGTCGAATATTTCTTCGCAATGAGAGAGGAACAGTTACCCGGATTATACAGAACATTTTCACGAACTGTAGATCGTGTTTGGCAACGAGAGCTCAAGACAGGGTGTCATGCTAATTTAGGCATAGGCCAAGCTTCAAATTGTATTAGATCACTTCGAACTCAAATCGAACCAAATTAATGTTCGGCCTGTTCAAGAGGAAGACAAAAACATTTAACGACAAATCCAATGTAGTTTACCTTCAAAAGAAGAAAATGCTTCCTCGTGTAGGTTTTAAGCATCTGAAAGCTGAAGACAAAATACGAAAAGCTAGATTGTTTGTCCTGATCGGCCGGCTGTCCGTCACTCGTGTTGTTTTGTTCTATTGTGACATTTGACAGGACTGACACACAGCGAATTGTCTTTTGAAAATGACCACTGACTTGTAGTTACGCGGGCGACTTAGAATTGTGACAGATTCTGTCAGACAGGCTGAAAATCTTGCAGTTTTAAAAAATGTCGTATTTGCACTGTCACTGGAGAGATCTAGACGTAAGTAGTGATGGTACTGTTTCTGCTGTTTCATCGTGATGAACTTGCGCCTAGCACACTAAATCAAGAAGAGGCGTCGCGTATGGCAAGCCGTTGCTGCCAAAAGCCTATCGAGTTGTAAATCCTGGTCCAAATGTCTTTCAATATCATCGAGTTAGCTAAGTTACATGGTCAGTTTTGAAATTGCATGGTCGAGTTCTGGAGAACCATGTTTGAGTTGCATTCTGAAAGTTTGAGTTCTCGCTAGCGAGTTTTCAATTCCTCGATAGCGAGTTTTTAAGTTTTCAGTTTCTCGCTAGCGAGATTTTAAATTCTCGTTAGCGAGTTTTCAATTTCTCGCTAGCGAGTTTTTAATTTCTCGAGCGAGTTTTTCTCAATCGTGCGGAAGCGCAATATGCGGACGGATGTTGTAGACGGTGGCGGAAGCTGGAGACGATAGACGGAAGTTGTAGGCCGCGAATGGAAGCCGTAAATTTCGCAATTTTGAACTGTTGTTTTCTTTGAGGGCTCAAACTGGCGGGATTTAAGTGTACCGATATTTCATTAAGCCAAAGAACATAATGCAAACAAGACGCTCTATGAGCTTTTACTTGGGACATCTTGGACACCTTGCGAAGTGCAGAAGTAGACGTACGCTAAAACCGACTATCGGTTTGAAAATTGATCAAAGTGCCCTTGAAGCCAGCTCGTTCACGTAGTGGCTAAGTGCATGCATTCGGGTATTCATTGCTGCTGTAGTCTGATTTTAATACAGGTTTGCAACATGAGGTGAAGTAGTTAGGCAGAGCAGCTTGTCGATTTCTTTCGACAAAGTGACAAATATTGTTTGTCGGCTGGAATTTAGTTGTGATTCAGTAATTTTGCATATCTTGCACTGTAAAAAACAAAAGTCTTCAGGATGCTAGATGTGTTCAGCATCGCATGTCACGAAAGGACTTTTAATGCACCTTATTTTTTTCCTTCAAAACCTAGGAAAAATTATGTTAAACCACTGTAAATTCATAATAGTCATAATAGTTGAACGATGCCAACACTGATGAACTCCTGCAACACAAATAATGCTTGATTTTGATAATGATCTTTTTCTTGTCACGTGCTGGCGCCACGGAGTCTGGCTCGAACCGTAGTTCATTTGACTAGTAAATCAGTTTAAAATTACTTTCGATCCGTCTTAAAGCGCGGGTCAGACACTGTACTTCTCCTGAGCCGAGCTTAATTGCAGTTTAGGTCGACCCAAATTAGTTTCAGTCATGAAACGATACCACGATTTCAATACTAGAGCGAGGCTGAATTATAAAAGTAAATCAAGTGCAGCCAGTGACATTATTTTCGCATAGCCAACTCCGAAAACAGTTTTACGTGATTCCATCGTACAAAAACAAACATGCATTGAGCGAACCCAAAAGCAAACCATTTTCATTTTTCAAACGGATTGTTTCCGAGAATCAGAAAGCGTGCGTCCGACTTCTGCACTTCACAAGGTGTCCAAAGTGTCCCAAGTTCACGCTCATAGAGCGTCTTGCTTGCATCATGTTCTTTAGGTCAATGAAATATCGGTACACTTGAACCCCGCCAGTTCGAGCCCTCAAAGAAAACAACAGTTCAAAATTGCGAAATTTACGGCTTCCATTCGCGGCCTACAACTTCCATCGGAGTTCAGTCGTTTCGATACACAGTCGTTTCGATACACGGTCGTTTCGATACACGTCTAAGTCGTTTCGATGCAAATAGGAAGTCGATTCGATACAGTTAATTTGGAACTAGATGTCTTCAGGAAAAAACTCTCCAAACTTGTTTTACTATTAAATCGTGTAGAATCACGAGCGATGTGACAAATAGCTTTGTGACCTTCCCAATATCAATAGTTGTCTAAACAGGACGGAACGATCTATTAATCAGTCACTTTGAACTCATCAATCACCAATCAAAGAAAACGCTGGTTCAATCATATAAAACTTTTTTTAATGCTAACAACATTCAATCATACAAAACTTTTTTAATGCTGACAGCATTCATAGCTTACATGGCTTCTTTTCATATGATGAGTCCATTTAAATAAGAACATGCTTTTAACAGTTGTCTCTGAGACCAGCCAGATTTGGATTGCTGTCAGACACGCCTCTTGATGTAGCAGGTGTACTAGAAGATAGAAAGGCAACTGGGATTTGCCGGAGGCTGGTTGGTTTAGTTGCAAGTGCCAGCCCTCTATGTCATTGTTCATGCGAATGGATCTCATGAAAGCGGACCAGGATGACGGTGGCCAGTTGCTGTTTTCGTCTATCCAGGTGGTCTCTATGTACGTTGTGAGTTCTGTCAACTGGGGGGTTGCTGCATCGCTCATCAATCTTGTAAACTCTGGTTCGATGTCATCAGCAGGTAAAAATGGCAAGGCCATTAATTTCTTGATGAAAGCGTGACGTCGTTAGCATAAGCTGTTTGAAGACCCAGCTCCTGAACCTGAAAAACATGACAATGATTGTACGTGGTTAGAGAAAAAATAGGACGAAGAGTATCTATGTCTTGTATTACAAATAATTATTTCTTTTATTACAATATGGAGTTTCGACTTCAGTTACTGTACTTTTAGGATGAGTTCAAAACGACATCTTGTCAAAATGGGTCATTTGATCAAGGAAAGGAATGGAACTTATAATGTTGTTGGCCTTATAACTGATTTTAAGGTTAAATAGCTTAAAATGAAATAACTTACCTTTCTCCATAGAGCTTGAATTGAGTCCAGTGGAATGTGCAGCCATGGATTTCCACATCCAGGAAGAGCTGTCTCAACGCCGACCACATGGCTTTCTCGAAGTCAATTGTTATTCTTCTCACCTCCGGTATCCATGGTAGCAACTCAAGCACCATTTGTAAAAACCTATAAGTATAAGATACAACAGTCATTAAAACCTTTTGAAAGTAGTGCTCAGAATGAAATTAATTAACTGCCTTGATGGCACCCTCCACTCCCTCTGTTGTCCTTAGAAAGTGATAATAATTATGATAGATTAGATTGTACTCACCTTAATGTAGTCTCGTTTCTTTCTGCCAGACATGAGAACAAACAGGAGGGGTATTGGTTCACATAGTTGTCTTTCCCAACGAAGGCATTAACTGGGTGAAGGGATGCTGACATAGTTTAAATGTGCCGTCAATGTACCAGGACTTGGCTCTGGTAAGGTGGCAGAGCTGTTCATTGGTTGCGAAGATTAGGTGGCGTCGGTTGCGGACTTCCACGTCGGAACGGAGAAACCCATCAGGAATATGTTCGTCTTTGACTTCAAATTCCAGGTCCGTTGGATTTTTAGGTCTCAGTTTTTGACGTAATCTGTTTGCTTGCCTGGCAAGGTACTCGGGTTTGGGCAAACCAGGGCAGGGACCATCAGATAGTTTTTCCAGATAAACCTATAAAAGAAGATCAGATGGTATGTAAGTCAAACGGAAGCAGTAAAACGACAAAAGCATTGGTCTACAACTTCCATCTATGGTCTAAAGCTTCAGCCACTGTCTACAACATCCGTCCGCATATTGTGCTTGCGCATGATTGAAAAAAAAACTTGCTAGCGAGAAATTGAAAACTCCCTAGCGAGAAATTGAAAACTCGCCAGCGAAAAATTGAAAACTCGCTAGTGAGAATTTAAAAACTCACTAGCGAGAATTTAAAAACTCGCTAGCGAGAAATTGAAAACTTGCTAGCGAGAATATAACAACTCGCTTAAGCAAGAACTCAAACTTTCAGAATGCAACTCAACCATGGTTCTCCATGCAATTTCAAAACTGACCATGTAACTTTTTAACTCGATGATATTGAAAGACATTTGGACCAGGATTTACAACTCGATAGGCTTTTGACAGCAACAGCTTGCCATAGTCGCGCACTCTCTCGCATGATGCATTGGCGGAGAAAAGTTTTATGCATGGTTATGTAAGCTTAATTAAGCCTGGCAAAAAAACTTTCGCCAATCTTTTCTTTCATTTCTTCCTTTTACTCTTTTTATCTCATTATCGATTTTGTTGCATGAAACGCTTAAAGACAACAGTAAACTAAATAAACGCTTAAAATTAAAAGTGGGTGTGTATGGGGTTAACAGTTGACTGGCCTAGCTTATATTTAGAACCCCATAAAATTAATAACAAAATAGGAACTGACTATCTTACAGGAAATTGCTTTTTTTGGCATATACGGTTTATAGATGTCAAGTTTTAAACATTTTCTGGGGAAAATGCCAACCTTTTTTTGTAAATGTTAATGCTTAATGCATTAACTTAGCTCGGAAAGACCTAAACTGATTTTGCACAGACAGCATCACAAGGCAGGCTGTTCCAGAGGGGAATTACTCTTGGGAAGAAAGAATGCTTGTATGCATTTGAATTTGAAAATATGTACATATAAGCACTTTTGATAAGAGATCTGACCCATGGGGGTGGTAGATTAGATGTATTTTGCTTCTTCAGTATGTCCCCACCTTGGGGTATAAGGGAGATTTGACTGTGGTTGAAAAAGACTGTAATCAAGATGTACAGGAGTGCAACTGATCAGCGAGCAGCACAAATGAAAGAAGAGCCAAAAGATTTGCTGGTATTTCTGCAAGGTGCAAAATCAGCAAACATTAGAGCTCAAGAAGAAGAAGTCAGACCTGCACCATCACTTTGAAGAAATCTGGAAACTACGCAAGTGGCACATGGTGATAAACTTACCAAGTGAATTTGTCTTTGCACTTCAAGCTTGTTATGAAGTGGATTGCAGTCATCAATAATTCCATTTGCCAGAGAGGAAAACCCACAAATGAGACAGTGTGGTAGTAATGCTGGTGGACCCAATGTTCAGTTTCTGCATTTACCAGTGCCAGATCCAAAGCGCCCTTGGGGGTCTAAGGAATGGAGGCATGATGGCATGTGATAGCCTTGACTGCCCTATAGAGTGGTTCCATTTGTAATGTGTGGGACTTGTGGATGCACTAAGTGGGAAGTAGCTAATTTGCACTGAATGTGCTGTTTGACATTTTCAAGGCAACCACTGTTCAAAAATCCTCTGTTTACAATATGAAATTCATATTCTTACAAAATTTAATAATCCACAGCAAGTGCTATTAAGATTTATTAAAATAAAGATGTCCAGGTTTTGGTATGTTAAAGCCCGAAAACAGGATTACTTTCTTTGCTACCATTTTGACTGAATGCATGTGAAAAGTATGTTTTGTTAGAATATAAATAATTATTTTAAATGAAATGGAAACCGTTGCCTTATTAAAGCAATATTTTGTTCCCAGTCAAGTTGGGGGTGAATGCTTTAATGTTAAATCCCTTCCCAATGTGTTCCCATGGTAGGGGGATTTGAATCTCAGAATTTTCCCCAGGGGATGGGGGTTTGATATAATATTCTATCAGCAGGCGCGGATCCAGGGGAGGTGAAATGGGTGAATTTTCACCGCCCTTTTTCTGAGCCCCCCCTTCTTTCTTTTTTTTCTTATCCCTCAAATATTGAAATAATATTTGATTTCTCTGATTTCTCTGATTGAGGTGGAGAAAATTCACCCCCCATTCCAAAATCCTGGATCCATGCCTTATCAGGGCCTCTGTCAAATCCCCCTATCTGCCCCAGGGTGGGGGGTGCAGGGCGTGGTGGTGGGCGGTGGGTGGAAGGGGTTTCAATTGACTAGTGCATTAGTTACCTCTAACTTAGGTTAATTGACTTTTGTTTGGTTGTTTGTTGTCATTTTACTTCTGCTGCGTGACCGCTGATACGCAGAATAAGGGACCTCTTCACTGCAACCATGTTGGAGGTACAAAACAATAAAAATTCCTTACACAATAATAAAATTTCTTCCCCAAAGGAAAATCATTCTTACTACTTTTGTTTTGTACCACCAACATGGTGGCTGTGAAAACTCTCTATTTGTGCAGCTATGACGTTAGAAGAGCTTACTGGAATCATTAACCAGTGGCCTTGAAAATTTGAAAATTTGATGTAATAAGAAAATGACCTACAGAATTACCAGCAAGTGACTTAAATGCAAATTACGTAGACTGCTTGCAGTCCGCCTTTTCTCTAAAATTCGTCAAGTTCTCATTCTCGTGCACATGTTCGCAAAACAATGCGGTTTATTCGAAAGGGATTGGGGCAAGATGAGAAAAGACAATTATGGTACTCCATTATTAACTAACTAATCTGCTCTCTTTGCAGTCTGCTGACTAAGAGAGATCTTTTTAACTGTTTGCTGACTAAATGGCTTTTTTTTTTCCTATTTACTGACTATAGAGGTATACCCCATTGACACCTTCTAAAAACATCACTTCTTAATGGTAAATCACGCTGGAATAACTTTGCCATATTTATGCACAGTAGTTTGCTATAGTAGGGTACAGATTTGAGGTCAGCAGAGAGTATCGTATTCGTATAAAGGAAGAGTTAGCCGAAGTGGTATGCATTAAATGGAATGGGATATTGAAAGTTCAGCTTCTTCCCTTTACCAAGGCAAAAATCTGTACCCTCTATCATATCACAGTTAGCAGGCAAAACCAATAGGCTCTAGCAGGACCGGGGCCTATGACCTTGTCAATATAAAAATGGTTGAAGTGCAAAACATGCATGTACAGATGCCAGAAATGGAAAGAGCGTGCTCAAATTAGTAAGAGTGCCAATTTTAAAGCCACTGACGTTTAGGTGAGATATTTTATTGTCAGTGATTTTAATGCTTACAAAATTTACTGAGACTTGTATGGGAAAAAGCTTGACTGGATGACAGAAGCTTTGCCATTCAGCACATTATTTCATACCTCTCTAAAATCTCTTAGCTAAATGTCAGTGGCTTCAAAATTAGCAGTCTTACTACAGTAATTTCATCACACTCTGTAATTCCATTTCTGGCATCTATTTTGCTACATGTACATGACTCCACTTTTTATGATTGACAAGGTCATATGACATGGCCATGCAAAGGGCCTATTAACTCAGACTCAGGAGGATCTTGTAGTCTTGGATATTAGCAATCCCCCCTCCTTTGAAATTTCCTGCACATGAGCTTCAGTTGGAGGAAGAACTGTGTGGATTTATTTTCTAGAATCTCTCATAATATGAATCTTGTTTCATTTTTATTTGAAGGCCTGGCAAAGTGAAGGGTTGCCCTTGACAACAAGTAGTAATGAGGCAGCAAAAATGTATGATGCTACTTTAACACAGGTCAGTTTATTTGCATTTAATAATTCTGTTTGCTTGCAGCGTATTGTCATGTGTCATATGAAGCTCTACAGCTTTAACTAATGTAAAACTAAGTTGGTTCTTGCATTTGGCTTAACTTGCTGCATATATTAAATTCAGAGAAGGCTGTCATTAATAATAAAACAATTACACAGTTTAACATACCTTCAGTATAAACTAAAATTTGGAAAATTAAAATGTGGAAAACACAGCAGGTTTATATCATACGTTTTTAATTCAACCTCAAACAAGTCAATTTGCTTCAATTATCTTCATCAGTCGTTCTATGCACCATGGAGGGTCATAAATTACACTGCAAGGCCTCTTGCTGACCAAAATATGGAGGCTCTGGTGATAGCCTGTACGGGCCAACTCTGAGATGTGTTTGTCTGGGTCTGGATAATTTGCGCACCAGCGAGCCATGCGATCCATGTGAGTTATGTGAGTCATGCAAGCCATTGGAAAATAATTTGTTTTGTAATAGGTTTTGCTTCTGGAGATGTATTGCAGAATTTTGCAATCATGATCGCTCGCAATTGCCATGTTGGATGCATAAGAGTCTGGGTTGAGGGAGAGCAACAAATTTTGACTTTCTCTCCCCTCCCTGATAGTCTTTCTCTCCTGCTTCATTCTTGCGAATGGTTGAGCATGCTTGTGGCCGGGTTGAAAAATCTTCAATCCTTTTGACAATCCTGTTCAACCTTTTAACAAAATCTAACATCTCTTTTGTTGCCCATCCTTTTTTTGTATTTTATTTCTTTCATTTCATGTTCAAAGTTTCATGTTTGTTGCCCATCTTAGTTTCTAACGTATTGATGACATCAGTTGACCATGTCATTTTTACTGTGGCCCCTCTGACACGTAGACGACCTTGCCCAAGATTGTTTACCTAACATTTCCACCAAAACCCATGTGTAAAATTTTATCAGTGACATATCACATGATCATGGTGTTTACCGCCCTCCAGATTCTTCGAAACATTTATGTATGAATTTTGATTGCAAATTTGAGCTCATGCTTTCTATGGTATCAGCAGAAAACAAAGAAAGTATTCTTTTGGGTGATATAAACTGCAACTATCTGCTCTCCTCGGACCACAAAGAAATTAAGTCCATTCTCGCCTCTATTGGTCTGAAACAACTCATCAGCAGCCCTACGAGAATTACACGCAAGTCCAAGATGCTCATTGATGTTATTTGTAGCAACGAGCCCCACAACATCCATTCGGTGAAAGTCAACTCAGCTGGTCTGAGTGATCATGAACTCATTGGCTGCGCTCACAAGTTGAATAATGTAAAATTCAACCCTCGAATCATTACTTGTCGAAATTTTGCTAACTATGACCAAAAGCTCTTTTGTGATGATCTAAACTCCGTGAATTTTGACAATGTTTCTCATAGCTCTTTGTAAACTAGTCGTGGGCGCTTTTTCGAAACATTCTCCAACAATGTATTGATAAACATACTCCCCTGATTTAGAAGAAAGTCAAAGGTCGTCTTTGTCCATGGTTGACCCAAGATGTTTAAAGAGAGATGAATTTGAGAGATGGTCTACTCAGGAAAGCCGTCGGACCAACCGGGAAAACGATTGGTCTTCTTACAAGAGGCAACATAATAGAGTCTCTGGTCTTGTTAAGAAGTGTAAAAACATATATCATCGAGATCTTCTTAATGGTTGTGCTGACTCACCTAACAAATTCTGGGCAGCCATAAAGAATCTCTATCCCACCAAGCCTTCATCTGAACTAGTTTCAGTGTTTGTGCTAAATGGATTAAAGTCAACCGACAAGAGCTTCATTGCAAACAGTTTCTGTGAATATTTCACAAACGTTGCCAGAGACCTAAAAAGCAAATCACTTTTGCTTCACAACTTTGTTTGGAGCAGACCTACTGGTGAAAATCTTTGCAATCGTTTGAAGTTGTGAAAGAATCGGAAATTTTTAAGGAGCTAAATAAACTTAAACGGAACAAGGCGACTGGTCTGGATAATTTTCCCCCGGGATTGCTCAAGGATGCTGCACATGTTTTGAGTAAGCCTTTGACATTTATTATCAATTTATCTCTCAATACTGGAGTTGTTCCTGCCAAGTGGAAAGTGGCAATACTTTCTACTTTTTCAAAGATCTTGGAGAAAATAGTTCACAAACAACTGATGGCTCATCTTGAACGACATAAATTACTTTTCGAATATCAGTTTGGTTTCCATCCACATCGTTCAACAGAACTAGCTGTTACTTATTTCACCGACCTAATCAGGAAAGAGGCTGACAGGGGCAGGGCAACAGGAGCAGTATTTTTAGACTTATCTAAAGCATTCGATACTATCAGTCATTTGGTTCTGCTACGAAAACTGTCTCCGTTTTGTCGATACGGTGTACATGATATGAAACTGAAATGGTTCACTGATTATCTGACTATTTCTTTGCAAACAGGTTGTTCTATACAATGGAGTGCTCTTTAATGTAAATCCTGTGTACACTGGAGTTCCACAAGGAAGTATTCTTGGGTCCCTACTTTTCCTCATTCACTTTAACGATGTACACAGTCCTCTTCGTTATTGTAAAATCATTAGTTATGCGGATGACACAGTGATTTTCACATCCTCAAGTAATTTTGCTTTAATACAGGATAATCTCACTTGGGATTTAAATAATCTCTCTAGCTGGTTTCGTGACAACAAACTAATTATTAACCTGAAGAAAGGAAAAACTGAAGCTATGCTGTTTGCACTGGTAAACGGTGAAATCTTTTTTGTGGAAGTCAACTCTCGCTTTCAGTAACTGGTTCTCTCATTAACACTACAACAACTTACAAATACCTTGGCGTGCATCTGGATCTGACACTAAATTTTGATACTCATTTTCACAAAGTCTACAAGAAGGCTGCTGGCAGAGTTAATCTGTTATGGTGTATTCGCTCCAATATAGATACTTTCAGTGCTCAGCGAATCTACAGAACAATGATTATGCCGGTATTAACATATTGTGGCCACAACAGCCTTGGATGGTCAGAGTCCTGTAAACGCATGATCCGCTCTATTGAGAACAGATGCCTTAAAGTTATTTCTCTGAAATCTAGTCTTAGTAATTTTGATCTCCGACTTTTATCAATCAATAATTTTTTAAACAAGAGAACATGTTCTCTTGTTTATGACTGCCTTCATGGAACTGTGTGTTCTCCTTTTAAAAACTATTTCAAGTGACAAAGTCATGATGTAGACACCAGAAACAATGGAAATAATTCAGTTAAATTTCCCAACGTGAAATTAGAGTTTGCCTGTCGTGGTTTTTATTTTTTAGGCACATTGATTTTTAATTCCTTACCTTTTAGTCTAAGAAATATAACCTCAAGAGTCTTATTTAAGAAAGCACTGGAAGATTTTTATTTGTAAGGTTTTTTATTGTAATTTTATACTTTTTACTAGAATGTTTTTAGCTTGTAATTAGGTTAATGTATTTATAAGTAGGAGGACCCTGTTGATAACAGTACTCTACTGTACTGAAGGGCTATCCTAGTTAAATATTTGATTATTATTATTATTATCATCATTATTATTATTATAAAATGCTCAAGTGGGATCATACAAAAGAGGGTTGCACCCTGCATGGGAAATTCGGGGGAAAATCTCAAGGAAAAGACAGGGAATTGTGCATCAAATTAGGGAAGTTCTAAATCTACTTGAAAAACTTTTCTACAACGGAATGGGCTTGTCTTTGATGGTGAGTGGTAATAGAAAAAAGTGTGACATCACAAATATTTTAGAATTTTTGAAATTATGGGATTTGTTGAGATTTTCAGGAAGAGCAAGATGAAAAATTGTAACTAATGCCAAAAATCGACATTTAAAGGCAAATTGGCTCTTCTAAATTAATTTGACTCAGTTCATAACGTTACAAACTAAGTAAAATTTAGAAGGATTTGTTTGGAGTCAGTAGAGCATAACGTTGCTAATATCTCAGAGCCAATTTGCCTTAAAATGCTGATTCTTGGCAAGTAGGTGTTTTTTATTGTGATTGAATCTGAATACCCGAAGAAATCCCATAATTTCACAAATTTAGTTTTTGTGACGTCATCAGTTTAGTACTGGTACTCTCTTGAAGTCAGAGAAATGCTAGGGAAGTGTAAGGGGATTCTATATCTATTGCGCACAATGCATGGGAACCTGGAAAAACAAGTGGCATTGCATATAACATTGATTTTCTCTCACTGGTACATGTAATGTGCTTATATTCATCACTGCCTGGGCAGTTTGTCTGAGTACATGCACAGCAACCATCTTTCACACAAGCAAAGCTGGGTGACGTCCATTTTTTCTCATCATGTGATGTAGAGCATTGTATTAAAGTCAATCAAGGAGAATAAAGATCCTAATCACTGTTATGATCATGCAGTACACAGGATGGTATGATGACCCCAGTGTTGATGGCATTGAAGGTTCATTGTCCAAGATGATCACAGCAGACCCGGATTTTGGTAAGAATCCTGCACAGACTCATCAGTGTCATTTGCGCAAGATGGGTGCAAAAGGGGTGTATATCGTTTTTGTGCCTTAAAATCCAAAATATCCCTTAACTCACTCTAGATACTTTGGCATATACTCTTGCATATAGACTGGAAATGGTGTTAAAAATGAAGTTCTGCTCCGACTTATTTTGTGATTTAAAGGGACAAAAGGATCTGACACATGCTTGATTTTTTCTTTTGTTTTGAGTCATACGCAAATTTCAAAATAAGTGTTGAACTTCATTTCTGACACCATAACTAGTCTCTATGCCAAATTAGAGCGAATTTGGAGAGATGTGGATTTTAAGGCAAAAAAGCAATATACGCCCCTTTGCAGGAAGTCCTTCTGTCAATTACCCACCACCTCACATGCATTTTGCACAATCCTCATGTATACTTGCAGATTGAAGGCATGATTATACATTGTAGTCATGCCATTTTAACAATGTGTACTTGTGACATTTAGAACTACTAAAACTAAAAGTATAATAATTATTATTGGTGTAAATTTGAGGAACATTTGACATGTGAAGGTTATAACAAACACTGCTTTTGTACACATGTCATACAAATGTAGGATCCTGCATCCTCCAAGAAGATGAAGGATATACTCACAGAATTGTATGACAACTTGCCTGATGGTTGTCGGGGGAAGTGCATTGTTTACATTCAGACATCTAAAAACGGTCAGAACACAGGATGTTAGTAAAACTTTGAATCAGTTTCTTCATTAAAGTGTGCTCTGCCTCGACATTTTTCAAGTGTAAAAACTGACGTTAGATATAGTGCCTGGAGGCTTTATATGTCTATCTCCATCTGGCTATTTCATGCTCTATCCCTAGACATAGATGTATTAAGGTTACTGTAAACCTTCATTGGTCCAGTCCCTTTCAAATATTTCGAATTTTGTAAATTAAGCCTCACACACTTTGGTGCGGTAACATGCGAGGAATATTTTAGGCCACGTTTTAATTACGAAAATGCGAGTGCACTCTTTAATCACCGCCGAATGCCCAAGGCGAATTACCTACCACCGAACAGATATCTACCGAAACTTGTCGTTGGGTGCCCCTGATACGTGACAAACTAGCCTCATTCATTTGCGGAAAAGATTTCACGTTCAACGAAAGACGGAGTGTTTATTTTTGGTTATGATCGGAAGAAGTAGGTTTGGTGCTGCAAATTTGTCTTAAAATAAAACCAAAAACCACCTATTGGAAATTGGTGCGAATGTTCATTGTTGATGTAATCAAAAGATTCAATTCGAGATCTCGTGTGAAAAATGTCGAAAGACGGCAGGATCCCTAATGGGAATTACGGGATTTTTGACACCTTCAGATATTTATTAACTGTTCCAGAAAATCATTATTTTAGTTTCTCGCCTTCGTTTACTCGTTTTGCAAATTTGCTTTTGCCAATTGCTGCATTAAATATTCGTCTAACCATTATGAACACAAAACTCAACTGTTTTTGCCAATTGCTGCATTGAATATTCGTCTAACCATTATGAGCACAAAACTCAACTTTTGAAAAATTTGATCCCCAAGGGTTTACAGTAACCTTTAGTAAACGCAGCTGTATTGAATTTCAGTGATGGGCCATGTTCTGTCCTGTGGACTGGACTTGATATCATCCGTCTCAGGCATTCATGTGGATCAGGACCTGCGGAATAGAATGAACACACTGCAGTCTTTAGCTGCCAAAAGCAACATCACCGATCGAGAAAAGCTTCATGTGAAAGCTGTGAAGGAGTGGGCCGAAGGGTATGATGACACAAGTTCATTCCTCTTTATGTATTTGACAAACTTGGCGACAGGGACTATCTTTTTCTATGCTGTATCATTTTTCATGTATAAGGCAACAGTTGCGGCTGGTCTCACCCTACCCTATCTGAAATGTCTGTGCTGAGAGGGGTGGGGGTTGGGTCTAGAACCGTATAATTATGCCACCGGAAAAGTGGTAGCAAACTTTTAATTAACAATTTTTTGGCATGTTTGCGAAAGAAATTTGGTCTTAACTTCTGCTTTTAATAGTAACACTGCGCAAGCTTGTCTCACATGGGAAGACATATTGATGGTGAACCCTACAGACATGTTTGCACTGAAAATGGCCCACGACTCCTACTTCTACCTGGGCTACCAAGCCCAGATCAGAGATAGTATTGCGCGTGTGCTTCCACGGTGGAAGGAAGATACACCACTTTATAGGTAAGACTTAACTTACTGTTGATGGGGATGATTTCTGTTTAATTGAACGTATCAAAAGAAACACAGAGCACTTATACCGCTTATACCGGGGTGGTACTCAACAGTTGCTTGGGTAGGGAGGTGTGGCCCAGGCGCTCAAACCTTGACCCCGTTTAAGACACAATTCTCTGATTTCCCCATCCCGTTTAAGACAGAATTCAGATGTTTCAGACCCTATCTAAGACATTTAACCCAAAATCATACCCAGTTTAAGACTAAAATGAAATAATAATGCACTAATTTCTTAATGTATTTTAATGCATTGGAAATGAAACGGGCCGTCTATACTCCACAGGATCGTGGTTGCCTGAGAAGACAAGGCGAACGAGGCTTCCTAGCCTGAAGCAGCTGTAGCGATACCCTGTTTAAGACAGAAAGTGCTGAAATCGATACCCCGTTCAAGACAAAACACCCTGAAAACCATACCCTATCGGGCCGCACGTCCCCGTCAAGGCCATATAAGGGAGTCCCCCCCCCCCCGGGCCAAATCGGTAGGACTGAATAATGCCACTATTGATAATAAGACAGTATCTATGGCCACACGTCAAAAATAAATGGGCGTGTACATGCAAGTAAACCAGGTGGTCAGAATAATTATGTAAACAGATAACTAGCATAAAAAATAAAACAGAAGGCTCGTTTATCAACCTAATGGAGTGAAGGAGCAATGATCAATTTTCCTTTGTATTTCAATTTTACTTTGCTATTCTGTAGAGTTAGAAATCTTCGAAAGTGTCTTGCATGCATGACATATTATATATATATTGCTTGGCACATATATTAAGAGAAACAGTTCCAGTCTGCGGTCCAGTCTTGACTTGACGGTCAATTTAAATTTTGTGTCCATGCAGTAAAATAAGAATAAATTGTTCATTGACGATGAAGATACGATTATAATGGCGATTACGTTGATGTCAGTGGCGATGATGATGATGACGATAACGATCACGACGACGACGACGCGGTGATGACGACGACGACGATGACGAAGACGATGACGACGACGACGACGACGACGGCGACGACGACATTTTCAATGAGTTTATGATGCAAGTTGGCGTCTACTGAATTTGATTGCATGGCTCTGCTAGCTGCAATGGAACCTCTATTAAGCGCCGTCACCCTCGAGGAATGGAAACGACCGTTTAGTCAAGGTTGACCGCTTAAAGCAGGTTGCACAGAACGCACGGAAAACAAATTAAAATGCCATATGATTAAATTTGATCATTTAATGTGTAGTTTATGCCTGGGACCGCAGAGACCAGTTTGAAGTGGTAGGGCTAAAACATCTGGCCAAGTTCTTCTGGAGCCCTAAAAAATCAATCCAAGAAGAACGGTGATAGGTCTATAGCCCTACCAGCCCCTTTCCCTCCGCGTTCCCTGTATGTGCAACTTAGGCGAGCTCACAAAATCACTCACTCTGTTCAATGAAATGGTATAACGCGCGCTCTGATTGGCTAAGCGCAGAATACCCACGGACCGATTACGGATTATGCAAATTAGGAAACGAAAAAAAAACAAACAAAAGGCAAAACCCTAAAGCCTACATTTGTTTTATTTACATTAATAATTGTTGTGACGAGCAAAAAGGTGAGAACACGATCAGGTAAACTGTCAGGGAAAAGTTTGAAACGATGAATAAATAGATAAGCGCGCGCATTGCTGTATGTGAAGCTACGACGTCCGTTTGAACTAAGTTTTTTTCTTTAGAACATTTTTGTTAACCATATAATAAACAACTTAATAACCTCGACCGTTAAGCCGTTACGGGAATATCTCAAACCTCGGCCTACCTGTATTGACCTTGCTATCGCTCGGTCAATACGGCAAGGCCTCAGTTTGAAAATTTCCCGTAACGACCTTATTACAATTAGATCAGAGATTACAATTAGATTATGAGCTCGAGATTTCTATCGCATGATAGCCGATGAGGGCGAAGCCCGAATCAGCTATCAAGCATAGAAATAAAGAGCGAATAATCTAATTGCTTGTTGTTCAAAGCTGAAAAAGTAAATTATCTAAATCCTTTTCGGTGACACTTCGAAAACGCGAAGACGCGGCCGCCATTTTGTTGACAGCCGCTACTCACTGTCGATCACTGTCTACAGCAGAATGTAGATAGCGAGTAGCGTAGCCAATGGCATTTTATGATAAAGTTTTACTGGGTTGTTGAAATGCTGACCATGTCCACTTCTTCTATCCCGATTGATCACACTTTAAAGAATTGTGAACAGTGCATCTAAAAGTTTTTTAAACGCAAGATCACCAAATTCCAAATGCTTTAGGCATCTCTTTTCCCTGTATTGTCCAACATTACACTGCAGAGAGGCTTATAAATTTCTTTTTAGTTCACGAAGTACCTGTTTAAATTCTCGCATTCAGTTTGTGAACTTTCTTGTTGTAGTTATCTTCAAGGAATGTATGCTTTTGGGCTGGTGGAAACAGGATTTTACAAGGAAGCAGAAAAATGTGCTCTAAAGGTAACTGAGCTTTCTTAGAAACCACTATTTCTTAAATCCCGGCCGCCAGTTCAACAGAGCGTCTGAATTGCACCCTATTATAGCGTTTGTACTGTTTTTTAACTCCGGCGAAGCTTTTTAAAAGACGGGAATGATGCGACGGAAACTAACATTCGTTTTGATAATTAGTTTTTCGATTGCAACGTTTTTTCTTTTGTAAAATGACAGCACAAGATTGAAACAAAATTTAATTTTCAACTTTTGACAAGTAAGATTTCCATGAACGTTTTCTTAGTCTGTGTAGCACGCGTTGGATAAATTTGGGCGCGAGTTAAAGCAGCGTGCGCGGGAAACAAGACGCGCGAAGAGTTTTGTCCTTCTCGCGCGACTCCGCCCTCCCGCACGCTGCTTTAGCTCACGCACAATTTGTTCTTCAGCGTCTGAAACGCATGCTAACTTTTTCTCGCAAATAAGGGGCGAGCGTGAATAGAGTTTGGTCGGAAACTGCGTGCATAACGTATGTATAGGGCTGTAGGTATTTTGAAAGAGTACATGCATGAAAAGAAAATGAGCTTATTGGTTTTATATTCGAGTCATGAGAGTTGCAGTTTTGGATACTGAACATTGAAAGTCGCAAAATATGACGATGACACCATATCCCGTGGATATTTCGTTATTAGTACCGCATAGCCGCCATCTTCAATTCCTCGATCTCGCCAAAACGTCAGTGAGCGGTCGAAACTGTAATGCTTAGCTAGAATGGAATGAAACTTACAAAATACGACCATAAAGTTAGACGTTTCTGCCTTAAATGTCTGTACTTACTGTCTGAACAATTAACTGTAATTTGAAGCTACTATACAAACGTGTGATTTTTGTTTTGTTTTCCCTTGTTGTTGCTGTCTTTAGGGTTTAGAATTGAATCCAAAGGACTGTTGGAGTACTCATGCTGAGGCGCATGTCATAGAAATGGAGGGACGGCAGGATGATGGCATCTCGTTTCTCAGCAAAACAATAAATGACTGGACGGTAACTCAATTTCTTTTTGGTATGAAGTTAACTCTAAGTTGAACTCCAGTTTTGTTTTAGTTAATCAATAAGTCAGTCAGTCAGTCAGTCAGTCAGTCAGTCTTCCGGACGTTCGTTCGCCCGTCAGTCAGTCAGCCAGCCAGCCAGCCAGCCAGCCAAACAGTCAGTCAGTCAGTCAGTCAGTCAGTCAGTCAGTCAGTCAGTCAGTCCGTCCGTCAGTTTGTCAGTCGGTCAGTCATTTGGTCAGTCCGTCTTCCGTTCGTTCGCTCGTCAGTCAGTCAGCCAGCCAGCCAGCCAGCAAACCAGTCAGTCAGTCAGTCAGTCCGTCAGCCAGCCGTTCTTTATGAAAAATTTATCAAATACAAATAGCCGAAAACGTTACACAAAAAAAGGAAAGCGGTGAAGAATGATCCTTCGCTAAAGAGATCATAACGCTTACAATATTAAGCTTCCTTGTTGAGAAATTTGTGGCAAAAACGCAAATTGCATAGACGACTGAAATCAAATCGAACTCAGTTTGCAATGATCTAACGCATTATTAAATTACCGAAAGACCTCCTAAATGATAAGTAGAAACAGCTAGAATGTTTTGCTGTGTAGTTTCTCTACTCTTCAAAAGAAGTATTCAGAACAATCATGCAGAGGCTTGCATACAGACTGCATGACCAGTTAACAAACCTCTCTAACTAATCTGATTTTGTGCATTGTTTGTAAGAGTGAGAGTCTCCCTTGTATTTCAGGCGGGGGCTATGTTAGCTTGTCACAACTACTGGCATTGGGCCGTTTATCACATTGAAAAGGTAAATTACAAAATATTTCAGTTTGCATTTCATAAGTATGTAAATGAACTTTGCACTTTATACACCAGGGAATATTTCCCGGTATCATATGAATTTGTCTAGAATACCCTTGATTATCATACTCGTTTTGATTTGTGAACGTCCGAGATGTCTTTTTTAATGCTGTAGTTCTTCTCATTTTGGTCAGAACAAAAGTGCATCTCAGCACGAACGAAAAGGAGCTGTGGAATTTTCAAAGTTGCAAAAACGAAACATAAATGACTCAATTCAATCCAATACGGGGAAATTCATTAAGCTATAAAGATACGTGTGGTTGAGCGAAAAGAAGAAATAGGTCTCAACGAAAAGTGCTATTTTCAGGGAAATGTTTACGAATTTTCATCCCGATTGGCTAGGGCTTAAGCTGTGGCGAATCACCATAAACCATAAACCATAACCTCGAGAAAATTTAAAAAGCTCTAAGTAAGCCTTAATGGAGGGAAAGA
>JAEMWC010000007.1:157500-185000 GCA_016490735.1 Pachyseris speciosa
TAAACGGGGCCTTAGTCTGTCACTTTTGGCGGTGTATTACTCATGCAAATGTTAATGTTGTTAGGTATTGATGTCGCTGATCGCTGGAAAGAGCTCTATCATCTTTGGAAATCACATACTGATGATCATATTTTGGTGCGTAAGATTATAATTACAGTACCATTGACAGTGCCGTGGTCACTGTCACTGTCACCTGCCATTGCCATTGTCATTGTCACTGTCACTGCCACTGCCACTGTCACTGCCACTGCCACTGCCACTGCCACTGCCACTGCCACTGCCACTGCCACTGCCACTGCCACTGCCACTGTCAGTGTCACTGTCACTGTCACCTGCCGTTGTCATTGCCATTGTCACTGTCACTGTCAATGTCAATAGGGTGCTTAAGCAACGACGACGGTAACGGCAACGAAACCGTCATTTCAAATTCTAACGTCTCCCTTTTGTAATTCTTTAAAACTTTTTATGCTGGCTAATTCGCCGGGGCTAAATTACTACGGATGGCGTCAAAGTCAGGAAAAAGAAAGACGAGTTTGCCGTCATGGGCTCACGTTCTCAAGAAAACATAAAACCGGGCCATTTGACGTTGCTGTTTTGCAGAAGACGGCAAAGAAATGTACCAAATCGTAAAACGCACGTGCACAGCGATTGTTTTTACTCATTAATTTGTGACATTCTCGTTGCCGTTCCCGCCCTCGTTGCTTAAGCTCCCTAATGTCAATGCTGTTGCCATTGCTGTTGTCATTTTCATTGCCATTGCTACTCTCATTGCCATTGCCACTGCCACTACCACTGTCATTGCCATTACCATTACCATTGTCATCTTCACTGCCATCATCATAATTGTTGTGACTGTAGAGCAAAGCTTCTGCCAACTCAAATCAGCAGAAGAATCGTTCTAAACTATTTAGACTAGATTCGAGGCAGAAATGCTGAAGACATTCTCCACTCAAATTGAGACATAAAATTAAAGTTGTAATACAGTAAAAACCCGCGTATAAGAACCTATCGGTTTAAGAACCTGCTGCCAGAAATGTCGCATTTTTATACCCCAAAATATAAGAACCTGTTTAGCCAAGCAAAATTTATTAGGTTCTTATATGTGAGTTATGGGATATTTCCTGAATAGATACTTTGTTTATAGTGTATATAATTGTTTAGTTAGTCTTGCACAAGGCTCATGACAAGACAGTTGTAAATAAATGCTGTATCATAAAGGACCAAACCTATTTTTTCTGCTTGTACAGGAATGGTTTCTACTGAAAACTTAAGAACCTAATTAAGAACCTACTTTAGCCTAAATTGCCAATAACTACCCCCGAATATAAGAACCTGTTTTGCCAAACTTGGAAAAAATGTAGGTTCTTACACGCGGGTTTTTACTGTACCATAGATAAGTGGATGTATTTACTCTATTGATATCGTTTCCAAGGAAAATGTGAACTGTTGCGTTTGATATCGTATCCGGCCGTCGTCTTTCGCCAGCAAATAAAAATACATATATGGAGTTACAGTGTACATTTTGGCTAACTTATGTTCCTCTCATGTCTTACTTAATTTTAATTCTCGCCTTTTTTTGCATGAAGTTTCCAGTCCAGATGAAAGTAGCTTGTAATTCACTTTTTTCCGGTAGGTTTTTAATGATATCCACATGCTCATGTGTACCCTGGGAGCCAAGAACGAAGATGCGACTTTAACACTCCTGGCATCAATTCGAGACTATGTCAGGTACAGATGAATGTTGTGCCGCGTAGCACTAGGAACACAAATAGTGGAACAGAGAATTAACTCTGAAGTGTAAATTAAAGTGCTACTTAAACCCATGAATAACCCACTGGGCGTTAGCCCTAGTAAAGGGAAACAGGGAACCACACGAGGCAAAGAAAAATCTTTTGACCTCGGTGGGAATCGAACCCACGACCTCCGGATTAGATCTACCGTTACTCTGCCGACTGAGCTACAAGGTCGCACAGAGAAAGTCGGGGACGATTTTAGATGTTGGATCGCGGCAAAGAGAAAGTAAGGGTACATATGAATGTTGTGCCGCGTAGCACTAGGAACACAAATAGTGGAACAGAGAATTAACTCTGAAGTGTAAATTTTCTCTTTGCCGCGATCCAACATCTAAAATCGTCCCGACTTTCTCTGTGCGACCTTGTAGCTCAGTCGGCAGAGTAACGGTAGATCTAATCCGGAGGTCGTGGGTTCGATTCCCACCGAGGTCAAAAGATTTTTTCTTTGCCTCGTGTGGTTCCCTGTTTCCCTTTACTAGGGCTAACGCCCAGTGGGTTATTCATGGGTTTAAGTAGCACTTTAATTTACACTTCAGAGTTAATTCTCTGTTCCACTATTTATGTCAGGTACAGGTTATGTATGGCGCGTTATTTCAGGTTTAGGATTATAGGAGTACCCGGAATGGACGGTAATCATGCTCTCTTGGGACCTATCTTGATTTCGGAATCACCTCAATCCTATTCTGTTCGTGCATTCTGCTGCCGCTAATACGCAGAATATAAGTTCCCCTGGCAACGTTTTGGCGGGAAAATCTTGCGCGGCCCGCCAAGCCTGTGGCGTGCAACCGGAAGTCAGCTTCAAAAACGCGGTTGAGTCAGACTATTGTGATCGCTCGTCTCAGGTCGCCAAAAAGTATTATTCAGGGTGGGTGTAGTCTTCTGATAAAGATCGATTTAGAAAAACATTTCAAAAGGTGTAGTCTTGAGAGGAGAAAAACTATAAAACACAACAAAAGATAACAAACTATAAGACAGCACACAAACTGACTACAGGCGTTTGATTAAGTTAAGACGGATCGAAAAGCACAAATCGCTGGTTGCAGTCGTCGTAGCCAATAACAACACGGCTTAACTGACCGACAATTTCTAATGTCACGATTTCGTTAAGTAATTAGAGGCTAAATTTACACCCATTTTGAAATCATTGATGATCCTTGCAATCTGATTGGCTCTGAACAATGTAATTTATTCACATGTGATTCAAAGACAGACCTGACATTGTCTCCACATAATAACCCTCCATCTCAACGAAATTGGAAACGACTTTGTCATAATAACTGAGTGATTATATCTGATCCCAACGACGATCGAACGTGGCTGACACGAAATGAAATAAACAGAACTATTGTCATAGAAACATTTGATTGACGTCCGTGAACATGCCCTTGCCCCCGGTTCCCTGGACCGGAATTGATTAACCGGGGAGGTCTCACAAACATACAAAAGTGTTTGAATTGGCAGTTGTAATTATCAGTCTGCTGTGCCCAGGGCTCCCATTGATAGCAGACTGCTTTTTGCATCGGAAGGGGCTACCCTGAGCGGTATCAATCAATAAAGGTTGATTTATCTATCTATCTGTTGCCCGTTTCCGGACGTTACGTCCGGCGTTCGGCCTCAAACGAAACCCCTGACTAAAATTGCAGTGAATCATACAATAACCGCACTAATATAGAGCAAGTGGCACGGTGGGAAGTAAGTCGCCGGAAAGACAAACAGCTCAGATTTTGTTATGGCTTGAACCAGGGCTTCACTAGAAGTGAGGTTCATTTCAAACCGAAGATCGTTTTTAGCCCATAGGTTGTGCGGTTATGGAAACAGGGAAGTCATATTTCAATGTTAACTGGCGAAAGCGACCGTTCAGTTGCATTGGAAACCGGTATCATTGATTCAAAAACGTGTGTGTGAACAAAACTGATTACAGCTATGATTAAACTCTAGTCCCAAGGTGACAGCCGGAATGGAAGGCGAAGATTTCCGAGGCGTAACAGGGTCGTGTAACGCTTTGTTCGGGCACTTTCATAGTTTTGGATCGACAGGATCATGCAGTTTGCGGTACATTTGCTCGGGGAATTTAGCCTGGATTAGGTTATGTTACTCCTGATTTAGTAGGTTGTGCTGTCAGGCGCACAACTTCCATTTCTTTTTTTTCTCTTCTGTTCTCTCAGAGATGGTTCAGGGACAAACTGCGAAGTTACAAAAGAAGTTGGACTGGCCATTTGTGAGGCATTTGAGCAAGCGGATAAGGTACAGTTGAATCTCAAAGTACACACATTTCACACTAAAATTTGTTTGCTTCATACAACTGAGATTCTAACCACAGATCAGGTACTGGAGAAAAATAGGGCACGAGTCCGACCCGCGCGACGCGTGGAGAAGAGAAAAATAGCTTTCGCCCTCCCTTCCTCGCACGTCTCGCCTCGAACGGGCATCTCGCCTCCCAAGCGCATCTCGCCTCGCACGCACGTCTCACCTCGCGCGTGCCTCTCATTTTTCCCAACACCTGCCACGCAGGCTATAGAGCGTTTTCATTCACGTGACCACAGGCCATATTTGTTTACCGAAACAAAAGAAAGTATTTGCTTAAAAATAGAGTTCAGTTCCCAGAGGTTTGGTTTGGGACACCAACATGGCCGCCGTGACGTCATGTGAAAACACTCTATTAAGGTGTTGGACTGTGGGATTACCTCAATTAAAATTACCTTGGCACCTAGGATTTTGTACAAGTGCAAAGGTCCGACACAAACTGTTGCCCTGACGGCCTGTCTTGCCATTGTAGAAAAGTCTGCCATTTCATGAGCCATTAATTTACCAATGATCTGTTCTCATGTTTAGCTGCAGACTCGTAGAAGTCCATCAAACTCGCAGCACACTTTCAATGTAAAGTTGTGTGTGATAAGTTCAAACATTCATGGTTGGGCACCTCTTTCTGTGGACTCGGGATCTCTGAAAGCCCCTGTGGAGATCGACTTTGCCCTATAACCCCAGCTTTGGGAAGTGTTGTTTAACGCGTGAAGCCAAACGTCATTTTTACTAAGCGGCTACTCTCGGCAAGTTGATATGTCTTCGTCTAATACCGAGGATGAGCCATTAATAGAGTTTCAATAGAAGTTATTCGATGGGCATTGTAAACCTCGCGTTTTGAATGGCCTAGAGGAGTATAGACGCACGAATAACATCATAAGACGAAGAAAGTAAAAAAAAATTATTAAGAGTATAAAACAAATATATTGCATTTGTCAGTGCATGTGTTAAAGATTGAAATAAAAAAAAAACGCGCCGAGGACATGGTTGAGTTACATAAGCACACGGGAATTTTTAAGAAGACGAGACGTAAGTCGCGTGCATGTGTTGCGATATAATGCACTCGATTCGACCAATCATAGCGCGGTTAATAATTGACATTTTATAATAACAAATAGTGCATGTAGATGACGCACGAAGGACGTCAGAATGTGGTAAGAACATCAGTCTGGCTACTCGTCTGCAGCTCGTAGCGTACGTCTTTGTTCTTACCACGTTTTGACGTCCTTCGTGCGTTATGAGAGTATATGCACGCACTCTCTTGAAAAAGGAATCTATTTGTTAAATAGCTTTGGTTTGGTTGGAAAAGTCGGTTTCTGCAGACATGATCATAAACCCTCTTAGTCTCACCAAGGCTTACTGAATCCTCAGAAACGTTTAGCTCTACGAAGGTAATAATCATGCATAAATTACCACATTTGCGGTCAGATTTCGTGGTTACCTCATTTCATGACGGGCCTTTATTTTATTGGCCGGTCAATTACACACCCGTTCCCCTCTATTTCACAGGGAAAATTTGATAACGCTGTTGAAATTTTGAAGCCCGTTCGCTACAAGGTCGTGAACATTGGAGGAAGTAATGCACAGGTAAGTTAGCGTAATTGTTTTATCTTTATGCAGAATTATTTCAGGTAACGTCAAAGATAGACACGGGCGTAGCGAGCCTATAGGCCCAAAGGCCTGGGCCTACAAATTTTCAGCCTGCCCGTCCTATATATTATTGTGCCGTTGTACACTGTGGGCTCGAACTAAGGTGCGACGTCACGCGCATTAGCAGCCGTTGTTCGTTTATAATTACCGAGTCAACAAACTTGATTCTGGTTAATTTGCCGCTTTATTTGTGTTTCTCGAGCCTTTTTCCTCCACAAAAGCCCCCAGGATGGCATCATTAAGCTTTTGGGGCGTGAACAAGGCAACTTGAGATACACGAGATTGGCTCCAATAAAATGGATAAAGCGTGGCCCACGGAAAAGTGAGAGGCAAATTTCCATCCAGATGCCAAGGTCTGACCTTAAGATTTGCTGTAAATGTAGAATTTTGATTTTTGGGCAATATTTTCATTAAAAAGTTGACCACGAAAATGTGTAATTTTTGATGCTGTTCTTTGGTCAAAAGACTGGCATTTTGGGGTTTGTTGCCAAACAAACGGTCCTATGCAGGAAAAATCGGGTATTGTAGTCGGTCTTTTTGGCTGTAATGGTTGCAAAAAACACCAGTTGGTGCTATTCGCACATTATTATGACGTCCTGACAAAATTTAAACAAGAAATAAATCATAAAAGCGAAAGCGGTATTTTCCACGCATATATGCGTGGTTAGGATGCAAAGGGTTAAAATCGCGCAGTTTAACACTGTGTAATATCAATAAAATAGGTACCCAAACGGTACTTGTGTGGGATACACATTCCACGATGCATTGCAACCTTTGCAACTCATAATTTCCGATGACATTAGGTATCCACAGTGTGAATAAAAGATATGGAGGATGTCGGCCCAGGAACTCTCTTTTATCTTTTCTGTTAACCTATTTACTTTTGATCGCATAGTAATAAAACATCCTACGCTAGCTAGCACAATCAGGTTCACACACTAATGTTTCTTAACAATGTGGTATGTTAATCTTTAACTATTGTTTTTAGTTTCTTCAGTTAGGTGTAGAATGAATGAATGAATGAATGAATGGATGAATGAATGAATGGATGGATGAATGAATGAATGGATGAATGAATGGATGGATGAATGAATGAATGAATGAATGAATGGATGAATGAATGAATGAATGGATGGATGAATGAATGAATGAATGGATGAATGGATGGATGAATGAATGAATGAATGGATAGATGAATGAATGAATGGATGGATGAATGAATGAATGGATGAATGAATGGATGAATAAATGAATGGATGAATGAATGAATGGATGGATGAATGAATGAATGGATGAATGAATGAATGAATGGATGAATGAATGATTGGATGAATGAATGAATGAATGAATGAATGGATGGATGGATGAATGAATGAATGAATGAATGAATGAAAACTTTATGGAACATCACTATTAAGTATAGAAAGCACAGTGCCTCTACATTTGCCGAGACTCGCACTGCTATTTGCAGAAAGCTTTTTGTGAGGCTTGTGTTCTTCACAATCTTGGACTCGTTCCTTTTGTTTCTTTTACCAGGCTGATAAAACAATAAAATTAGTGAAAACGTCTTCTTACTAACTGGTCTTTACTATACGAGTTTTTGCGCGATAAAAATAAATGACGAAATCGCTAAAGTAAATTTGCCTCGGTTCTTAGTTTCTCCCCAAATCGCCCAAGTCCAATTTCATGAATTTGAGCGGAATTTTAAGGAGTTTAAAGAAGGGATTGAAATGAAAAAAAAAAATTTTTTCCAGACAGTTGACACCTCCAAAAGGGCAAATCGTTATTTCAAAATATAAGTTCTCGTTCTTGCAAATCTTTCGCGATTATTCCAACGAGTATGCTGATCTTCAGTGAAAGTAAACAGTTTTTAAAATCCAAATAAGTCGATAGAAATTTCCCAGAAACCTCTTCTCTTGGCAACCTATTTTCAATCAGGTATGGGTTCTTACTAACAGTTTGCAGCTACTGATCACTCTTCTGGAATATTGTTTTCTCATTCCTTCCAGCGAGACGTGTTTAACCTGTTCCTCATTCATGCAGCTCTGCACTCTCCAAACAAGCAACATCATCGGTTAGCCAGGTGAGATTGGGTAAAATTCCCACGTGCCTAAAGCCGCCTGAAAGCTCAGATGCTAATTTCTTTCTATACAGTAAGCTCTCTTGGATCGATAAGACCTTGGACTTGACAGTCCAATAGTTTTAAGTTGTTGGTCTCGTGCTTTAAGCGGAACCTCACTCCTCCACTCTTGCACGCTAAACTGTTGAAGATAATGACCAGATTGTTTCATTTTCAGGAGCTTGCTAACTGAGCGAAAGGCAATGAAAGAAAACGCACCGATGACAGACAGGCTGATGGCAAAGGCTTTAGCATTACACGTAGAGTAGTCTTGTTTAATCTTGAGGGGAGGGGGGAGGATTTGAGGTACCACACCCAAATGTAGTTGGGTAGGTTGAATCTAATTTCGACTAGAATAAATAGTTTCCATGCACAATTTCAGACCCCAAATCTAAAATTTTTCACCCATAGTTGCTCAAACGGCCCTATTTCAGGCTGTCTGACATTTGTCAGAAAGTTTTTGTGCGACTGTACGATCTCACGCACATGGAATGCTGATGTCGGAAGGATTTTTGGCCGGAATCCTGGTGCGTAGTTCTGTTTTTCAACGTGGAATGCTTTCTACCGTCAAGGCAGTGTCAGATTTTAACCAGGTGTCAGTTGTTCAAACACCGGATCACTTTACAAAAAGGTTATCACAGTTTATTGGTTCGATAGTGACTTATCCACTGGGTAACTTTATCAGCTCTTTTACCAACTGAGTTCAATAGGGTAACGTTACCAAGTTTGACTAACGAAAGGGATAATACGTCCAAGAAAACAATCTAAAATTAAAGTTTTTGTGGTTGTCGTGAATAGGGACCTTAAGCAACGAGGACGGCAACGGCAAAGGCAACGAGAACGTCACAAAACAATAGACTTAATGAGCAAAAACAATCGCTGTGCACGTGCGCTTTGCTTTTTGGTCCATTTCTTTCCCGTCCTCTGCAAAACAACAACGTGAAATGACCAATAGACCATTTTACAGTTCTTTGCTAAGTCCCCTGGCCTTTGATTGAATGCGAGGCTAGGGTTGACCTTGTTTTGATACAAACCTACCTGCTTTTCTTATGCAAATTATGCTGATTAAACACTAGTTAGCATAAGAAAAACATGATTTACATAAGAAAAGTAGGTAGGTTTGTATCAAAACAAGGTCTACCCCAGCCTCGCTTTCACCGACAACTTTAAAATGGTCTATTTTTATGTTTTCTTGAGAACGTGAGCGCATGACGGCAACTGTTTCTTTCTTTTTCGCTACTTTGACGTCTTTCATAGTAATTTTGTTCCTGGACATTTCGCCAGCATTTAAGTTAAACAAGTTGAAATAATCGTGAAAGAGTTACAGAAACGAGAAGCTATATTTTGAAATGACGTTTTCGTTGCCGTCGCCGTCGTCGTTGCTTAAGGTCCTTAATGACACCATCGTCAATTACTCATTGAATTGGCTCCTCCATTGAAATGCTGTCGTTCGTGATTTACTGAGCCAACCATATTCAGTTTTTTTAAGCTGGGCACCTTCACGATATTTCTTTTTCTCAAACTAGAATTCATATCAAAATATTTACGAATACACTTGCAAATAGTTAATAATTAGCAACTTAAAGCAATTTGCAATTTATGTAAATAATGTGCTTTGTGCTATCTGTATATCTGCATTACACTAGCGCATGGCTTTTCTTGTACCAGGCTGGTTTACACCTTTTGAATTAAAATCAAATGCACTTACTCTTTCCCAGAGTAGTGACAATCACTGGATTTCAACCAATAGCCCATTTTACAGATGTGTGTTCAGTGACCTGGCCTTTGAGTGGAAGCGAGGCTGGGAGTGACCTTGTTTGATACAAACCTCTGTCTTTCTCATCTAAATGTTGACTAGTTAGCATAAGAACAATATGATTTACACGAGAAAAGCAGTGAGGTCTGTATCAAAACAAGGTCACCGCCAGCCTTGTTTCCATCCATAGGCCAGGTCGCTGAGCATGCAATTGTGAAAAGGACTATTGAAAGCAATTGCAGCTGCGAACTTAGTAATGTATGAATTGTACTACTTGAACTTGGCCAGATGTTTTAGCCTTACCACTTTAAAATGGTCTCCGCGGTCCCCGGTAAACATATTCACGGCACAGTTAAAGCAAGGCCCCAGAGCTCTGTATACGAATTGTGTGTGTGAAGATAACAGGGACTTATCGGAATAATAAAAGCGATTAGGCTTTTCTAATCAACCAGTCTGGGGTGCTTTTGTTCAAGTCAAGAGTACGTACTCAACACATGAAAGGGTGAAATCATGCTTGCCTCGATATAGAGACTCTAGCGAGTAAAAACCTTCCAGAAATCACCAGTGGACAATCCGATGAGGTGATCGTCGCATTCCCATCTTGAACCACCAGGTTGCGTCACCCAGTGGCTGGAGCGCAGTATAAAAGCCGAGTGATCGTACACTCTGTTCTGATCGAAACCGGCGTGTCCCCATTTGCCAACAAAATACGAATTTCCCTCAAGTCCCCATTTTGCACAATCTCCGGCTAATACTGAGTTGTCGTCTTTCATTCTGACAAACGAGCCACAGGAGGCGGGAAAGACGTCCGTCTGTCCGCTGAAGTACTGGACCACAGCTTCACCACTTCTGTTGGCGATCGTGGTCACGTGGAACGTACGCCCCTGTAGCTTGCTGCAGTGAAATCGTAGCTGGTGAAAGACAAGTGCGTTCTTAATTCCATCATAGCGTCTTTGGTGAGGAGCATCTGGCTGCCGCTTATTCCACGGTACGACGTCTCAACTGACACCTTGGGAGGAGATGGTCCCGTAGTTACAACGCTAGAGACGAGAAGCCAGCCCCCTGAAATAAGGCAAACATCAGTGGTCATGTACAGTTTAATAAACGAGCGGGAGTGTTTTATCGGGTTATAAAACCACGAGGCGAAGCCGAGTGGTGTTATAACCCGATAAAACACGACCCGCGAGTTTATTGAACGGCTTCAAAAGCGAAAATCTCTAGGGAATACGCGAACTTGTTTGTTTAGCGTACTTGTACGATAATTTTTGGTTTAGCGTACTATTGTGATAATTTTATTTCGTGTTGCACAAAAGAATTTGAAGGAAGCACGCATTACTTGGAGTCCCCTGGGAATATCGTTGTGTGGTTTTGGGATTGTATGACTAAGTATGACACACCAAAAACCACATGGCTTCGAACCGAACGTTTCGTGAGCCAAAAAGCGCTGAGGAAGAAAGTGAAATATTGGAAAATGCTGTCCCAAAGTTGACCCGTTCGGTAAATAAATGGGCGGTGAAGATTTTTGGGGAGTGGCAGGCCGGAAGAACAAATAAGAAAGCCTGTGAGGAAGATAGCGGATCTGCTTTGGAAACTTCTCCAATTCAAGATTTGGAAATGAACATTTGCGACATGACAGCAGAGTCTCTAAACTTTTGGCTGACGAAGTTCATCATGGAAGTATGCGAATACACAGGAGAAACTTAGCCTCCACGAACGCTTCAGTGTCAGCACCGAAATGTTTAACAAGATCTGTGTTAAAAAACTTTACGTTCCATATTGTACATAAATAGTTTATGTACTGTACCATATTACCTAATGAACTATTCGTAAATGTTAATTTTGGAATAAAGAAATTGAATATTGCATCAAAATTGTTTTGTTTGTAATTCCTGTTTATTCAGCTGGCCATTACACTATTTCACCTCTTTAAAGCTGTTTTATAAAACGTCATCCTTATTAGTATTCTTTATATAAAGAATACTAAAATTTTTATGTAGAGAATATCAATGAAACAAAATACAATCAGCCCCGCTCCCCCTGGGACTGAAATCAAATGCCGCCCCCGGGCTTTTTAGTTTGACAGTGTTTTACCGGGGTTTAAAACACGAGCACGTGACCAATTTTAATAGATGTGATAGGTTGTTGAGCTCATGAATTATTAATGAGTATTTGAAGAAAAGAAACAAAAGTAATAGGAGAAACAAGAAAGATTTTTTGAAGCTACTTTGAACGGTTTCTTCCCAATTAAGAGTTGCTTTCCATTCCAAATATGTGGCCAATTGGTATTATGGAAAAGTTAATGCTTGCCAATAATCGGTTACAACGCTAGTGGTCATCCATTGGTCCATTGGTGGGACGATATCAAAGCGTGTTTACTTAGCCAAGGACCCATCCTGCTTTAAAATTTGCCTTTATGTAACGTAATAGGAAATATCCAAGTTCGAAGAAAATTGACATTAAGTTGTTACAAATATTGTCTAATCTTAAATTTTGTTGGAAAATATTGAAACGATGTCAGTGTAAGACAAAAAGTTTTGTTATTGTGGCCTAATTTCCGCCTTAAAATTTCCCGCGCGCCGCCATTTTGGACTTCATGAAGTCATGCTGTTGTCCAGTTCAGTGATTTTGTTAAATTCATAATGTTGGCGCTGCGCGGGAAATTTAAGCCAAAATATGTGATAACGATATCTAAATCTTGGTGCGCAGATCCAGTGGCTGATAGTCGAGACGGAACGTAGAATTCAAGGACAAAATCGGGATTTTCAAAAGTTTTCTGCCGGTACGTCTTGTAAAGTTTCGCCTTATTTTGCCCGGGAATTCTCACTCAACTGGGTAATACATGCGTATTTTACTTATATTCTCCTTTCAATCTAGTTTATTTATTTACCCATTCATTTAATCTGCATGAATGCGTATTTAGCCCATCGTGCTTTTAATGCTTAAAAAACGTTAAAAGTACGACGATTAAATTTATATAATGATAATAATAATAATAAGGCTTCGTAGCAGCATGAAGTAAGATATAGCTTTGATGAACCACACGATGTTTTTAAAGTTCATTTTTTAATGAAAACATGTTTCGGATGAGACATCACCATCGTCAGTTGTACGGTGCGGAATAAAACGAAAATGAGCAATAAATAGTTAAGAAGGTGCGATATTAACAAGAATAATTAAGGGTAAAGAAAAGTATTAATAAATTATTATTATTATTATTATTATTATTGTTATTATTATTATTATTTCCCATACCCCCATCAGTTGTCATGTCACAGTAGACTCTCAAAGGGTTTCCACTCTTCTCAGGATCAATCCAATACTCCCCATCCAATGTAGAGACGCCTAAGTCCAGGATTTCCTTGCATGTATGAGCCGGAAGATGATAATACAAACCTTTCATTTCTAAAGAGAAGTAGAAAATGCTGCTTGTTTAACTTAGCATCTACACTTCCAGAATAAGCCCAATTGCCTCCCTTCTGGTTACCGCCGAAATTTTGACCTCTATTTTAAGCGGTCTCAGTCACCCTTTATACCCAACGAGCTTTTTCTATTGTCTTGACCTGTACTAAACGCCAGTCACTTTTTAAAAGAAAATCACTCAAATACAAATGTAGTACCAAATAGTGCCAGGTAATTGAATTTCAGGTTTATTTTTGGTAATTATAATGAAAACGGTAACGTATTTATATACCGCTCATATCACATAGTCTCATGGCGGTTTACAATTCTTCTTTGGGTTGAGATCGGACGTCAGTATGTAAAGGCACCTCTGGCAGCCGCTTAACTTGGTCTCACCCAATCACACCCAGCCCACGCATGAATGTAAAAGACTGATCAAATCAAAGATAGATCACTACACCGTTCTTTAATGTCCCACAGATAATTGAAACAATTGTAGTGATACGGGGCCTAAATTTTATCGTCCTTATCTGAAAAGACTTGGGAGTCTAACCGTTTGCAGATGTCATTACAAAGGTAGCACTTTCTCCTCATATATTTAAAGACCCCGAGTGTTGGTCCGGCCGGGGTTTCAACCCGCGACCTCCCACACGATATTCCGGTACTCTACCAACTGAGCTAATCGGCCGGCAGCTAGCCGGAAGATTGACGTATGTACTTTGTGGTCAAAAGTCATGATGGAGAAGCATACTAGTTCCCTTATCCGGTTCATATTTGTTCCATACCCGTTACGAATCCGTTCCAGCTCCGTTCCTTGGTGGTTCCATAGAACGCGTTCCTTGGAACTCTTTACATGTACAGTACATGTACATGTACACTGTACATGTACAAGAAAAAGGTTTTTGGAACCCGTTCAAAAGAACGCGTTCCTTGGAACTCTTTCACTAGCACCCGTTCAAAGGAACCCTTTTACGAAAACCGGTAACGTTCACTGCGAACTGGGGAAACTGTCGCAATATGCAAGAAGACGAATAATTAACTTACGCTTTACTGGTAAAAGTGTGAGTGAAATTACTCGCAAAATACGAGTTGAAGATGGGATTGTAACTTCAAGACCAGCAGTCAGTGTTTTCCTAAAACGATATAATGAAACTGGTAGTCTCTGCGATCGTCCGAGGAAAGGAAGAAAGAACAAACTTGTAATACAGCACTTTGATGTTATCGATGAAGAAATGAAAGCAAATGATGAGCTTTCGGCTCTAGAACTTGCAAGAATTCTGCAAGTCAGATTTGACGTTGATGCCTCACCGCAAACTGTTCGGCGAGTGCGACGGAAACTTGGTTGGAGATGGAGCGGTACAAAGTACTGTCAGCTTGTCAAAGAAGTAAACAAGCCGAACAGAATGCAACACTGTTTAAACATTTTGGATAATCAGGATGACTTCAATGATGTAATTTTCACAGACGAATGTTCGGTTAAGATTGAGCGTTATACTCGCCGTTCCTTTCACAAAGTCGGGGAACAACGCCGCAGTAAAGGTCAGCCTAAACATCCTCTCAAGGTACTGTGCAGTTGTAAAGAATTTGTTTCTTTATAGCATACGTACATTGCATTTCCTTATTTGGTCATAATGTCACAAGCACAACTTTTACCATCTACGTTGCGAACTTCTATCTCGCTCGTGAGATAGAAGACAAACCCAAACATCCTACGAGTCAGGAAGGGCACAAAATCTCGGGGGAGGAACGAAGGATTGATTTTTACGTTTATGCAAATCTTGCGACTTTTGGGATATATGTTCTTGATATATATAGCTTAACTTATTTTTCTACAGGTTCATGTGTGGGCTGGTATTTCAATGAAAGGTGCAACAAGCGTTTGTATTTTTGAGGGAAACATGGATAGTTTGGTTTATCAGAACATCTTGTCTCGTTTCTTGTTGCCTTTTGTCCGCGAGAAATACCCGACGGGTTACCGTTTCATGCAAGACAGCGATCCTAAACACACGAGCCGATCAACACAGGAGTGGTTTGAAAGGAACGAAGTCAACTGGTCGCCCACACCACCCGAGTCTCCAGTAAGTCTCATTTTAAAATTCCTGTTGGCGAAAATCGAAGTCATTATTGTTAAATTGCCATTTGTTATTGGACTTTTACGGCTAATTACTGTAATTATCTTTCAAGCTTCATAGGGAAGTAACTAGCGGTCGTGGACGTATTGCTGGTTTGCACATGTCAGATTTAATCAAAATTAAATTCAAAATAAAGAACTGTCAATCCTTCTGAGCTTTAAATTCGGTTTTTAGTGAGTAGCCGATCATCTATCATTTTGCGTATTTTCAAATCAGCTCGGTTTTGTGTTATGAATGAACTCCAAAGCTTTTGTGTGACGGCTCGCGTCGTAATTAGTGGCCAAGAAAGCTGTAACGTAGGTTTTTAGTGGACTTATCTTACCTTTGCTGTCTGACCGTGTGTTAGAGTAAGTATTAATTAGAGTAAGTTGTCATCTTAGCGATGACTGCCGTCGATTTAATTGCAAAACCCCAGATGTTCTTGTTGGATTCTGTTTGTCTCCCTTTAAGGAAAACAAACATGGCACCTTCCATTTTAAGCGCTGATTCTGCTTTCGGCTTATAATAGACCTTTCCACGGTTTCTGACGCCATTTTGGTTGGGCGGCAAACATGGCTAAAATTACGGTAAATGTAAGCTTATGGGATTTTAGCAGACTTTGATATGACGGTAATTAGCACTAAGCAATTTTTTTCCAACTGCAAACAGATTGACATGGGTAAACTACAGTGTAAAACTCTACAGCCATGTTTCAATGGAGTAAAGAAAACTAACTTATGCCAGAACTGATCAACGTGTTTATAATAAAGTGTGTTCGTAGTTCAATTTTTTAATGACACTAAACTAATAACAAAAAGATTACAGCTGGTAATAATCCTTTGCAAAATAACTTTGAGAATTCCTAGGAATTCCTAAGAATTTCCCAGGAATTTATTCCTAGGAATTCCAATCCTAGGAAATCCTAGGAATGAGAAGTGTGAATTTTCACGGTAAATTCAGACTTGAAATTCCTAGGAATTCCCAGTTTAAATAGTGCTTGTTCTAAATTCCCAGAAATTCCAAGGCCACATGGAAAAGGACATGAAATTCCTTGGAATTCCCAGCTTTGCTGTTGTAAGTGCTCAGGTTCCAAGTTCCTAGAAATTCCCAGAAATTCCAAGTCAGACATTGTATCCCAAAGTATATCCCAGAATTACCATGAATTTGAAGCAGTTCTCCTTAGCATCTAAGATCTTTATGGCCATCAAATTAATAAGTGCATGTTAA
Organism: Pachyseris speciosa; assembly: GCA_016490735.1. Classification (NCBI taxonomy): domain Eukaryota; kingdom Metazoa; phylum Cnidaria; class Anthozoa; order Scleractinia; family Pachyseridae; genus Pachyseris; species Pachyseris speciosa. The sequence continues at coordinate 173,857 of JAEMWC010000007.1, forward strand.
GATAAGTCTTTTAGTGATGAAAGCAAAGAATGAGACTGATTTGAAGTTGTCCAACAATTTTATTAATTACAATGAGCAAATGACACTTCACAGACAAATCACTTCGAATCATTACACTACATGGGCCAACGGGATTTGTTTTTTTTCCCCATAGTTTTACGTACACAGTATCAGGTAATGTTAAGCATAGGTCTCTTCGTCATAAATTTGTAATAAAGTTATTATCAAACATTAAAAAATGTAAAAATTATGTTACAAACTTGTGCATTCAAGGGAAAGCCGACCTCTAGATTATCTATGCATTTGAATTCTAAAATTTACGTGAACTGGAACAAGATGCAAGGTTTCATGTCTGAAACAAAAATAAGATTGTGTGTTTCCTGAAAATATCCATACCCCCACAACGGAGGGAATTGGAAATTGTGGAGGGGTGGGGGTGGGGGGGTGTCAAAGCCCCAGGAAAATTCGAAGAGGAGGTGGGGGTTGCAAAACGCAAATAATTGTTGGCCTAATTATTTTAAACACAACAGTGAAAAACAAACAAAAGAAAATTATTTGCAATTTCCTTGAAAGTGCTTTGTATCAGAAGTGCAGGAATACGCGAAAAGTGAACACGTGAATGGTAACTTTCATTTTGACTTAAGCGTAACGAGGATCGAGAACGAGAATCAAGGACCGAGAAACAACAAAAGCCAAGTTAAACTACCCCTGACACAAACTCAACTAGGGTTTAGGAAATCATACTATCGAACCAGGAATCTTCAGGGTTAAATTCGACATCGCGCTGCCATGAGCGCGCGTGCATTACAAACAAGAAATGTTACGTGTTACAAATTGACATCCGCTAAGAAAGCTGTTGATTTATTTACTACAGTAAAAACCTTAACCGACAAAATATTTCGTCGTTTTGTACTGGAGCCACAATTCCCAGGAAGTCTTTCCAGAGTATTTTTGGAACAGAATATTGAATTACATTCCCGAGCATGGCTACGTAGTTCTTATATTTTGTACTGAAACTTTTGCCGAGTGAACTCCTGCTATTTTGAAAGCAAGTCTTTACTGTAATTAAAATTGACTGAAGATGTTCGTGTCAGCAGCAAACACCACTGGAAGTTTACTGGAGGAAGGACAAATTTTGCCTTCTGTGCTGAAATGTGCATATGTCAAAAGAAACTTGAAACCGTCTGACGAGTCTAACATCACGTAACGCAATAATTTTATTATTATTCAACGAAAGACATATTTTGTTCACATTTTATTTTCCGCATGAAACACCAGTATGTGAGAAAAAATTTCAGAGATTAACTGTCAAGTTTCTTTTCTCCCGACCGAGAAAGCGTGACTCGCTACTTTGTTTTGCAATGAATTTCGTACTGCATGCGTAGAACTTGTATCTTATCTTTCATCGCTGAAAGTTGTGATTGTTTCGTATCTCGTATCTCTGTTCGCGAGGATTGCATTCAGGTGTAGCCTCCCACGCAGTCGTTTTTAGGGGTATTTCACCTCCTCCCCACAGTGAAATACGAGTCCCCTAAAAATGACTGCGTGGGAGGCTAATTCAGGTGTGCATTCGCAAAGAAATTTGCGGTTAACAGACCAAAACAGAAAACCGTTAATCACGTCAGCAACACGTTCTTGTTAAAAAGCAAACTTTCCAGAAGGGTTGGGGGGTGTTCTAAATAATTCTGGAAAATTCGGGGGGGGGGGGGGGGGGGGGGAGGGGGGTTATCGTTTTCTTGAAAACAAACAGTGCATCAGAAATGAAAAACTCTGGAAAAAAGAATAACCCACAGAAACCTTGTACTCATTACGGATCAGAAAATGCTCTCGCTTTTATCGATTTTCATTTATTTCTTATTCCAATTATTTTGGGTTGTTGTCAGAGAAAAATATTAGGTTTCCTCTTTATTTTTGTACTCGTTTGTACTTATATCATTTTTATTTCGTCTGTTTTTAATATTTCTTTTTCTCATTTTTTCTTTTTGATGACTCCGCACTCCGCACTTCGCACTCCGCGTTTTAGAACAACCGTTGTTATTCGCCTTCTAAACCACTCAAAAACCCATCTTCACGAAAGAAAAATAACGATTTATTGAATTATTCACACAATAGACCAATTGAAAAGACTATTCAAAGATGGGCGCCAAGAGAAAAGTCGCACACGATTCCCACATTTCGCACACTATCATTGGCTGTTGCCATGTAACAACCGCTGGACTGCTTGATTGGGGTCTCCAGTGAAACATGCTCTGTTCGGTTTCCCGTTTAATAATATACATGAAAAAATTTCTCGATTCTGATTGGCTAAGAGAAATGCAGTTTTTAGGAAACACCGATGCAGAAAAAAGGTAATTCGGTGCAGAAAAAAGGAAATACAGTGCAAAACAAGGTAAAAAACTGAGGATTCTGATTGGTTGATAAACAAAGGCGCTGCGATTGAGCCAATCAAACGCGGCCTCTGAATGGCGCAAAGTCTGAAGAGCTGCAAGCGACTCTGCGAGCCAAAACAATGGCTGGCTTTTTGAGCAGGTTTTCTTTCTTCGTGACCGCAATAACAGCAGAGAAGCTGCAAAACAGCTTAAAAAAGAAGAAACGGCTGCGAAAAGCACTGTATGTTAGCTGTCTGTTTGGAAACAGTGGTGTCCAGAGAAGGGAATTACCGACGTAATTGGAATTACGAGTCCGTTGATGGAGTGACGCCGAGATTAATAAACAAACAAGGACAAACAAGGCGAAGATAACGAACTAGAAAGCCTGAAGGTAATAATTACAGTGCTTGATAGACACTTAGCAAACAAAGTAGCCTTATAGCTATAGCCTGTAATTGTTTAGCCAGTTTTTACAGCTAAAGACGCTTTAAAAACATCGAGAAAACTGTTGTTTTGGTTCACCTTATCTTCGTTGCGTTGTTTCTGCAACGTTAAGAAGCTATCTCGCAATTTTTTCATGTATATTATTAATAAGTAATCACATGATTTTTCTCGTGCAATTTGGAATAAATAAGCACTTGTAATTTTTTTCAAAGACCACAAATTGCACTCGCCCTACGGGCTCGTGCAATTTTGTGAGTCTTTGAAAAAAATTACTCGTGCTTATTTATTCCAAATTGCACTCCAAATCATGTGATTACCTATACGAATCATTCAGATCTTGCGGATTTGAATGCAATTTCTGGCGAAGATTTTGACGAAAACAAACCTTATGAGGATATTCATCTTCTGTTCAGTATAAAACATGCTTTAGATGTTTGTTGTCGAACGTTATCGAGGAAGCAGGTGAAGGTGAGAAGAAGGTGAGAAACATCCATCGATAACTCTCGCTTTTTAATACTTTCATTTCATTTCAAAGGACTTTGTAAATTTAACGCCCAAGGTTCATGGGCTTTAATTCCGATAAGTCACTGAGTAAACGAGCTTAAATGCGTGACTTAGGATTGTATTTTATTTTATGTAATTGTCTGTTTGTCGTTATTTAATAGGGCTATGTTGTGTTTAATTACACCTTATTTAGGCTTAGTCATAAATGTGTCTCCTTGAAAGAATTAAAGTCTTGATCTTAGAATCACAAAACTTTGCAGTCTTTTTTAACTAAAGTGGTGGAACCTTAAATTGATATTGATTGACGTCATAATTCTCAAATTTGCATTTTGGTGTCTCAGTTTACCATTGATTCCCAGACATTCCCAGCAATTCCAAATGCGATTTCTGTTTAGTCTTAGAATTTTTGGGAATTCCTAGTAATTCCAAGTTATTCCCAATTGGATCAGTAAACATTCCCAGATATTCTAAGAAATTCCAAGACTTCAGTTTTATCCTAATTTGCATGACTTGGAATTGTTTGGAATTCCTAGGAATTCCAAGTTTTCTGGGAATCTATTTTGCAAGGGATTGATCCACATAATAATAAATTATTATTACTAGTCTTGCTGTTATAGGTTAATACACGGTACTATTTTTAAAGATACCTGTATATGTAGTGACAATGCTAAACATTTCAATCAAAACATTTTTGGCGTAGTCAAATTTGTTGATTTTATTTGTGATTCCAACAAGATTTTTAAGACTGTTCCAATAATATTAAAATTATTGGAATTATTGTTATGTCTAATATGTTGCCAAAGAGTGAGGCCAATTTTGTTTTGGCTAAATGTAAAGAAAAAGTAATTAGCAGTATTGAGTATTTATGCATTTATTTACATGTACTACTGCACAATATCAGACAGGTTGCTTCCATCATTTTTTTTTTTTTTTTGATAATGTTTATTTAGCCCATGGTCATAAGTTGGAACTGTCATAAGTTTACAAATGTACAAGTTAAATACATGAATGCATACTAAAGCTAAAATTGTCATTATTGAGAGTTAAAATAAAGGCTGTACATATGCTATAAAGTGACTGGTGCTAATTCTTTAAACTACAGTTAATAAGTGAAACTGTCACATGTTAAAAATGTACAATTGCTACTGTTAAATAAGTTTAATACTCTTTTAATATACTGAAGCTTAAAAGTCAACTCTGGGACTGAAAATGAACTAATGTATGTCCTTATGCTAACTGACGCTTAATTACAGCAGTTTTTGTTTTTTAAACTAGAGGCTATTTAATCAAAAGTATTGCTACACAACTGTTGCAAATACCTTTTACGTAAACTTCTGTAGATGTTAAGTATGCTGCCTGAATTTCAGCCATTTCTTTAGTAACAATGACTCAGGTCTGGTGACCATTAATTTACTACCCAAAACTTGGATGAAATTCACTGGATCACACTGTTGTTTAGAATTCAATTTGAACTATATCAGATATAAATTCTTCAATGAAAGTTATGCCCTTTGTTACATTCTGATTGACAGTGAATGTCTGGCCAGGCAACTCAAGAAAAAGCAAGATGATGTGACTTGAAAGCATTTTTGGATATTTGATTCAGGTGCTCTCTTGGTAGTAACTGACCAGAGGACAAGGTTGAAATTCAGGCTACAATATTCTGCCTCAAAATTTTGGTTTTCATTTTGAATGGATAACCACCTTTCCTTTCTCAAAAAGGCATCTATCGCCTTAACACATTCCTCCTTCCAGACTCGTTCTTGAAGTCTGACCGGCACATCTGGGTATTGCTCAAATACAAATTCTTTTATTGCCATGAGCTTCCTTTGGTCAAGGGGTTGGGACACTTTCCCTTTACAGTTAGAGCACCCTGAGCAATTTCTTTCTCTTCTCTCCTCTGGGGAGAATATTTCCAGCAACAAATTTTTTGCTAGATTACCCTTGCTGGTGCTTACACAGACTGCCCTTTGTTTCACAGGAGGTGGTATTTTATATGAAGAGTCGCAATTTGTGACAGTTGTTTTAGCTGCATGAAGTTGGTTATTTACAATTAACATTGGCTCAGTTACAGTAACTGCAGTAGCATGATAGTTTCGTTTGGTTTTCTTGTTGATACCCAAGTATTCAATAATTTGTGTTACTTTCTTTTCCACATCCAGGACTTTGTCAAACAGTGTCTGTAATGTGAGTCTCTGTAAAAGTACCAGTAGTTTCCCAACCCACTGGTTGTGAGTGGCCAGTAGGTATTACTGTGTCATACATGGATAGATTAAATGAAGGTGGTAAAGTACTTGTGTCTGTGGATGATGCAGTGGATGTGCCTGTAGATGAGCGAAATGTTGAATGCACTGTCTGTAGCCACTGGTGTAGTGTCAGTAGATGATGCAGTGAATGTGTTTATAGATGGCAGTGTAGTGTTGATGAGTGGAATGTTGAATGCACTGTCTGTAGCCAGTGGTGTACTGTTAGTAGATGATGCAGTGGATGTGCCTGTAGATGCCAGTGTACATGTAGTGTTGATGAGTGGAATGTTGAACGTACTGTCTGTAGCCACTGGTGTAGTGCCAGTGGATGATGCAGCGAATGTGTTTGTTGATGGCAGTGTAGTGTTGATGAGGGGAATGTTGAATGCACTGTCTGCAGCCAGTGGTGTAGTGCCAGTAGATGGTGCGGTGAATGTGTTTGTTGATGGCAGTGTAGTGTTGATGAGGGGAATGTTGAATGCACTGTCTGCAGCCAGTGGTGTAGTGCCAGTAGATGGTGCGGTGAATGTGTTTGTTGATGGCAGTGTAGTGTTGATGAGGGGAATGTTGAATGCACTGTCTGCAGCCAGTGGTGTAGTGTCAGTGGATGATGTAGCGAATGTGTTTGTTGATGGCAGTGTAGTGTTGATGAGGGGAATGTTGAATGCACTGTCTGCAGCCAGTGGTGTAGTGTCAGTGGATGATGCGGTGAATGTGTTTGTTGATGGCAGTGTAGTGTTGATGAGGGGAATGTTGAATGCACTGTCTGTAGCCAGTGGTGTAGTGTCAGTGGATGATGCGGTGAATGTGTTTGTTGATGGCAGTGTAGTGTTGATGAGGGGAATGTTGAATGCACTGTCTGCAGCCAGTGGTGTAGTGCCAGTAGATGGTGCGGTGAATGTGTTTGTTGATGGCAGTGTAGTGTTGATGAGGGGAATGTTGAATGCACTGTCTGCAGCCAGTGGTGTAGTGTCAGTGGATGGTGCGGTGAATGTGTTTATAGATGGCAGTGTAGTGTTGATGAGGGGAATGTTGAATGCACTGTCTGCAGCCAGTGGTGTAGTGTCAGTGGATGGTGCGGTGAATGTGTTTATAGATGGCAGTGTAGTGTTGATGAGGGGAATGTTGAATGCACTGTCTGCAGCCAGTGGTGTAGTGCCAGTAGATGGTGCGGTGAATGTGTTTGTTGATGGCAGTGTAGTGTTGATGAGGGGAATGTTGAATGCACTGTCTGCAGCCAGTGATGTGGTGTCAGTGGATGATGCGGTGAATGTGTTTATAGATGGCAGTGTAGTGTTGATGAGTGGAATGTTGAATGCACTGTCTGCAGCCAGTGGTGTAGTGTCAGTGGATGATGCGGTGAATGTGTTTATAGATGGCAGTGTAGTGTTGATGAGGGGAATGTTGAATGCACTGTCTGCAGCCAGTGGTGTAGTGTCAGTGGATGGTGCGGTGAATGTGTTTGTTGATGGCAGTGTAGTGTTGATGAGGGGAATGTTGAATGCACTGTCTGCAGCCAGTGATGTAGTGTCAGTGGATGATGCGGTGAATGTGTTTATAGATGGCAGTGTAGTGTTGATGAGGGGAATGTTGAATGCACTGTCTGCAGCCAGTGGTGTAGTGCCAGTAGATGGTGCGGTGAATGTGTTTGTTGATGGCAGTGTAGTGTTGATGAGTGGAATGTTGAATGCACTGTCTGCAGCCAGTGGTGTAGTGTCAGTGGATGATGTAGCGAATGTGTTTGTTGATGGCAGTGTAGTGTTGATGAGGGGAATGTTGAATGCACTGTCTGCAGCCAGTGGTGTAGTGTCAGTGGATGATGCGGTGAATGTGTTTGTTGATGGCAGTGTAGTGTTGATGAGGGGAATGTTGAATGCACTGTCTGCAGCCAGTGGTGTAGTGTCAGTGGATGATGCGGTGAATGTGTTTATAGATGGCAGTGTAGTGTTGATGAGGGGAATGTTGAATGCACTGTCTGCAGCCAGTGGTGTAGTGTCAGTGGATGATGTAGCGAATGTGTTTGTTGATGGCAGTGTAGTGTTGATGAGGGGAATGTTGAATGCACTGTCTGCAGCCAGTGGTGTAGTGTCAGTGGATGATGCGGTGAATGTGTTTGTTGATGGCAGTGTAGTGTTGATGAGGGGAATGTTGAATGCACTGTCTGCAGCCAGTGGTGTAGTGTCAGTGGATGATGCGGTGAATGTGTTTGTTGATGGCAGTGTAGTGTTGATGAGGGGAATGTTGAATGCACTGTCTGCAGCCAGTGGTGTAGTGTCAGTGGATGATGTAGCGAATGTGTTTGTTGATGGCAGTGTAGTGTTGATGAGGGGAATGTTGAATGCACTGTCTGCAGCCAGTGATGTAGTGTCAGTGGATGATGTAGCGAATGTGTTTGTTGATGGCAGTGTAGTGTTGATGAGGGGAATGTTGAATGCACTGTCTGTAGCCAGTGGTGTAGTGTCAGTGGATGATGCGGTGAATGTGTTTGTTGATGGCAGTGTAGTGTTGATGAGTGGAATGTTGAATGCACTGTCTGCAGCCAGTGGTGTAGTGTCAGTGGATGATGCGGTGAATGTGTTTGTTGATGGCAGTGTAGTGTTGATGAGGGGAATGTTGAATGCACTGTCTGCAGCCAGTGGTGTAGTGTCAGTGGATGATGCGGTGAATGTGTTTGTTGATGGCAGTGTAGTGTTGATGAGTGGAATGTTGAATGCACTGTCTGTAGCCAGTGGTGTAGTGTCAGTGGATGATGCGGTGAATGTGTTTGTTGATGGCAGTGTAGTGTTGATGAGGGGAATGTTGAATGCACTGTCTGCAGCCAGTGGTGTAGTGTCAGTGGATGATGTAGCGAATGTGTTTGTTGATGGCAGTGTAGTGTTGATGAGTGGAATGTTGAATGCACTGTCTGCAGCCAGTGGTGTAGTGTCAGTGGATGATGCGGTGAATGTGTTTGTTGATGGCAGTGTAGTGTTGATGAGGGGAATGTTGAATGCACTGTCTGCAGCCAGTGGTGTAGTGCCAGTAGATGGTGCGGTGAATGTGTTTGTTGATGGCAGTGTAGTGTTGATGAGGGGAATGTTGAATGCACTGTCTGCAGCCAGTGGTGTAGTGCCAGTAGATGGTGCGGTGAATGTGTTTGTTGATGGCAGTGTAGTGTTGATGAGGGGAATGTTGAATGCACTGTCTGCAGCCAGTGGTGTAGTGTCAGTGGATGATGTAGCGAATGTGTTTGTTGATGGCAGTGTAGTGTTGATGAGGGGAATGTTGAATGCACTGTCTGCAGCCAGTGGTGTAGTGTCAGTGGATGATGCGGTGAATGTGTTTATAGATGGCAGTGTAGTGTTGATGAGGGTAATGTTGAATGCACTGTCTGTAGCCAGTGGTGTAGTGTCAGTGGATGATGTAGCGAATGTGTTTGTTGATGGCAGTGTAGTGTTGATGAGGGGAATGTTGAATGCACTGTCTGCAGCCAGTGGTGTAGTGTCAGTGGATGATGTAGCGAATGTGTTTGTTGATGGCAGTGTAGTGTTGATGAGGGGAATGTTGAATGCACTGTCTGCAGCCAGTGGTGTAGTGTCAGTGGATGATGCGGTGAATGTGTTTATAGATGGCAGTGTAGTGTTGATGAGGGGAATGTTGAATGCACTGTCTGTAGCCAGTGGTGTAGTGTCAGTGGATGATGTAGCGAATGTGTTTGTTGATGGCAGTGTAGTGTTGATGAGGGGAATGTTGAATGCACTGTCTGTAGCCAGTGATGTAGTGTCAGTGGATGATGTAGTAAACGTGTTTGTAGATGGCAGTTTTGTGTTGATGATTGGAATGTTTGTACTCTGTACAGTAGTTTCTGTGTCCTTTTCTTTCTGTTTTCGGAAAAGCTCTAGCTGTTTTTTGACAAAAAGGTTCTCTTCTTTTGTTAAGTGGCTGTAATATTTAATACATTCTTTGTACTCTCCTACAGCAGCTGAGCAGGGAGCTCCTTCATCAAGAATTTTAGCTTTCTAAAATGAAATACAAAAGTTTGTATTTATATGTATATAAAGTTAGATTGAACAACTGAACTGAACAACTAAACTTCTGTCAAGATTGTCATGATATTGGTTAATATTGGTACACGTTAGTACATGGAAATGACTACCATATTAATGTGCATTAATCGCCACATGAATTGCTGTCAACGGTTATTTCAGATTTCAGATTGGTTGTGGCTATGAGCTATGAGAGCTCGTATCATGAACTTGAAATTTTTTAATTTTCTGTCTGCCTGACGAACTTTAAATTTTCCAAAGAGCTTACCTATTTCTATGTTCTTGTTACTACTACTGTCACTGTGAATGATATATGAAATGAATCGTATATGAACTGCGGAAATGAAATCAAATGAAGAATGATCCTCGCAGTTGTGAACGCAATTTATGCAATTGCGAAAAGAAGCCTGAAAAAAAATTCAGGACTTCAACCCGTTGAAGTCCTGAATTTTTTTTCCAGGCTTCTTTTCACAATTGCATAAATTGCGTTCACAACTGCGAGGATCATTCTTCATTTGACTACTGTCACTGTTAGTCGTGTTTCAGTACCTTATCCTGATCTTGCGTGGCACTTTTTTCTTTGCTTTTTCTGGGCCCAGCTTTTCGTTTCACATTTTTGTTTTTATTTTTCAAGAGGATAATGTTCTTTTCTTCCCATTCAGCCAGCTGATGTAGGGCGCTCAGTCGATCTCCTAAGTCGGAAAGAGATAGGACCATAACTTGACATGTAGTTTGCATTTTGTTCAGAACAAAGTGCATTTGTATGTAATTACAGGAAAAGTCTCATGGATATGGTAACCAAGCAATAAAAATCTCACACTTGTATATGTTAGCTGGTCTAAGTTATTTTCACTGAAGAGTTAACGTAGTATACTCGTTCATTTCTCAAAATCTAATAAATTACTAGAATTGTTCTTCAGGAAGTAACCAGCTGGGGTACATGCATCTATCAAACATAAGTTCTAGGTCAGTAGAAAATGTTACTTGTGAATACTGAGAAATCAACTTAACCCATCGAGGAGGTGGACCCCAAGAAGGTGAAAACATAAAAGTCCGGATGTTAGGATTTGTGCCGAGGATAGCCCGTACTGACTTAACTGAAAGGGGTGAACACTTTTCCACATCAATGTGCTCAAAGGAACTGCTATTGAGTAGTATTTCGCACAGTTGGTCTTCACTAAACTGTTCACACAAGCTCAAGATAACTTTTTTGGGATTTTGCAATTGTTTGAGAGCCATTACTGCTGTAACAGGGTCAACGTTGCAGCAATACTCCATATTCAAAATCTCTAACTTTGGCATTTGTAAAATAAAACTCAAGTTCTTGATAGACAGGTTCTAGCTGATGTCCAGATCCAACAGCTGAGTACATCGGCTTAAAGCGTCTTCTATGTAGTTCGTGGGGACCTCCGTTATCAGGTATCGCGTGACACAATTAAAAACCAAACTACGAAAACACCCTGCGTGTTCAAAGACGTGATCAAAACGTGATTTGTTGTAAACAACGTTGAAATTAAAATTCCTCCACAAAGACGACAAATGGCAGACGTCCCTTA
>JAEMWC010000007.1:190000-222500 GCA_016490735.1 Pachyseris speciosa
TGATTTCACATGAAGACATTGAAGAGAAATGATATGGAAACTTCTAACATGTTGAAAGCCATTTTCATTGACCAGCTGCTGCTAAAACCGGGTCCCAACGCCTACGTCTCACCTGAATATGTTTCATAAGAAAAGCCATTGAAGAGAAATGAAACGAAAACCATTTAACATTTTAAAAACTATTATCATCCAGTACTGCCGTTAAAAACCGAGTCGCTACGTCTCACCCGGAAAAAGCCCATTGGAAAGAAAGGAAAACCTTAAGTTATTAATTTATCACTGAGGTGAGTGTATGTACACGTAAGCAAAGCCGCTTGAGTAAAGTTTGTTGAGGTGAATCTTATTTTAAGCTTAAGCTTACTTACCACTTAAACAGACTACCGTTCCTCTTTCCTCTTTGTTGTTAAAACGAAGAAGTACCTCTGTGTTCGTTTTTATTTCTGAGATTTCGGGCTTAACTACCAGTTTCTTCTCAACGATTGCAGTTTTGGGTTCGTTCAGGAATTTTATCCCCACGTACTCGGGAGGTTTTTGCTCTAGAGATATTTGATTAAAAACAGTTAAGTTATTGCAGTGATTGATAAGAGTTCTTTTTCAATTGTGCAACAATATTTATGTATAAAACAAATAAGCAAAACAAGGACAAAAAAGATGACTTACCTAATTTCAAAGTTCTTTCCGTCATTTTGTCAAGGTCACCGGGCCGAATGTCAAGCGTACACGCGCGTAATGCGAACAAATGCGGACTTCACACAGTACACGGAAATCTCCTTGCGCCGAAAAGTTCTCTAGAACGCGTTCTGTAGAACGCGTTCTAGAGAACGCATTCGTTTCATACTGTAAACCCGTCCTATCCCCGTTCCATACCCGTTCCGTATCCGTTCTGTTGTCTCTTCGTTATTCGTTCTAGTTTTGTTCTGATCACGTTCTCGGACGCGTTCCCTGTTAGGTTAATTCTGAGCGGTACTGTCCAGTTCCATATACACTATGGAACTGGATTATAACCTGCTGTATTAAAGCAGAGACCTACAGTACCATAAGCAGACTCATAAGCACCTTCCACATACAGATGGCTTGATTGTATATCAGGTAATTAATAAAGGCATTAATTCGTTTACAACATTGTAAAGGTATCTTTAGTGAGAGTTCTAATAATAAATTATTATAAATCAACACACACTTCTTCCAGCAAAAGTTCCATGATACACTGTAGATGGGAGCTTAAAAAGTCTTAATACAATTATTGGCATTTAAGGCAATCACCTTGAATCTATCTTGACACACAAAAAATATTAATAAAGTTTTCAACATCCTAAAACTGTACACTGTACCACAAGGTCATACATGTACCCCAAATGGTCTTAAGTATCTAAATATTATTAGTGTAATATGACTGGCCGGGCCAGGGGCTGAAACATTAAAATAATGTAATTGAAGCACATGCTGTAAGGAATGTACAATAATTATAAGCTGCAATACATGTACTGTAGCTTAAAGCACAGATTTATCCAACTCTCACTATTGCACTGCTGTAGCTGCACATCAGTTCCATTGACCCAATAAAGCAATTTCTTTGTTTGCAGAAAAGCCAGACGATTTATAGGGAAAGGTTAATTAGATGTTTTTCTGTTTTGCTACTCAACATCAAAATCAATAGTGACTGTGTGTGTGTGTGGCGGGGGGATAGCACAGTGGTAAGAGCACTTGCCTTCCACCGATATATTCCAGGTTTGATTCCTGGACTTGGCATTATAGGTGGGTTGAGTTTGTTGGTTCTCTACTCTACTCCGAGAAGTTTTTCTCTGGGTGCTCTGATTTTCCGCTCTAGATCACCCCCAAAACCAACATTTGACTTGCACTGATTTGATTAAATATTTGATCTTGAGTTGATTTGATTTTAATTATTTTAAATCTCTTCAATAAGTAGAGCTTCAGACGGTGTGCTCAGCACGGTGTGCTCAGCTAGAAAGATTTGAGATTATAATAAAGTTATTAATAAAGTTATTATTATTATTGTGACTGTGTGCAGCAACAGAAAATTTTGACACATCTAACCTTGCACTTCTTGTGTTGGCCTCAAAGTGGGGTTCAGTTTACAAAAAAAGAAAAAACTAACTTGATAAACCAGTTAATATAAAATTAATAAAAACTTACATGTTTTCCTTGATAGTCCACTTTCCCTTTGCTTCATTTCTATCTTGTGAACATCAACTCCCGGGACAACCACTGGAAAAACTACACGCATACAGTAAACAGACATATTAGATATTAAAATTCTAGTAATTGACATTTGAGATTCAAAGAAGAAATAGCTTTACGTTTTAATTAATAGTGGTAATAGGACCAAGTGGAGTCCAATTCGGTCTGTAATCATAAGAGTGATTTACCAATTAATCAAAACTATGACACAATTTGAGAAACAAACTAGCGATCGGTTGAGCATTAAACGGTTACACGTAGTTATGAATTCTGAAAAACATATTAGTTTACTCAACAAAATGTACGACAACAGCGCGCAAAATGACACCTACTGTCCAATTACACAGGCATGACGCGTAAACTGTCCTATTACACTGTCCAATTACAAGCATGATGCGTACACTGTCCTATTAGTGCTCAAATCGGGCTGCTGATAACCAATCGCGTTCGAGAATTTTGTTATAGTTTTGATTAATTAATTAATAATGGTCTTTAATCAGTGACCCTTTCATTAATTCCGTAAATGAGTGTTTCGAAAATGGCGAAATGTCTGTGTCACAAAAGCAAGCTGTTATTACTCTTATAGAGAAAAAAGGAAAAGATCGCTCCTCTCTAGAAAATTGGCGGCCCATCTCACTTCTAAACGTTGATACGAAAATTATGACCAAAGTAATCGCCGCAAGAATAAAGGAGGTACTTCCAAGTATCATCCATCACAATCAAACTGGATACCTTAAGGATCGTTACATTGGGGAAACCATAAGATCGATTTTTGACATTATGGACTTTACTCTCAATGAAAATATCTCGGGTCTTATGATCTTTATAGATTTTCATAAAGCTTTCGACTCATTAGAGTGGGATTACCTTTATAAATGTTTGGAAGCTTTCAATTTTGGAGAGAACTTTATTAGATGGGTTAAAACATTTTATAAAAACATAGAAAGCTGCACCCTGAATAATGGCTTCTTCTCGGAATATTTTAAGCTTGAGCGAGGTGTGAGGCAAGGTGATCCCCTCTCCCCTTATCTCTTCGTTCTGGCCATTGAAACATTGGCGATTGCCATTAGACAAAATTCTGAAATAAAGGGAATCGTTATCGGAAAAGAAGAAACAAAGCTTCTGCAATATGCTGATGATACCACAGCGACTTTATCGGATAAAGATTCAGCTACAGCACTTTTCAAATTGCTAGACTTATTTAAAAGTGTTTCTGGTTTAATGATCAATTGCACAAAGACAGAAGGAATGTGGATTGGGTCCGCTAGGTACAGCAAATCGAAACCTTTTGGAATCAAGTGGCCAGATGAGCCGATAAAGGCACTTGGAGTGTATTTTACGTATGATATTAAGCTACTTCACGAAAAGAATTTCATAGAAAACTTAGATTCTATTAAAAAACTTATTAATCTCTGGTCGTCCAGAGGTCTTTCCATTTATGGTAAAGTGACAGTCATAAAATCTTTGCTAATTCCAAAATTTGTTTATGTGTCGTCTTTACTTCCGACCCCCAAGGAATTGGTAAAAGATTTAAACAGATTGTTATTTAAATTTCTACGGAAAGGTACGGATAAAGTCACCCGAGCGTCGACAATAAATGATTTTGAACATGGAGGCTTAAGAATGATTGATATTGATAGTATGATCGTATCTCTAAGATTAGCATGGTTAAAAAGAATATTTAATGAAAATGGTGGAACATGGAAAAGCTACCTAGGTTATCTCCTGGAACGCTCCGGTGGCTTATTCTTCATTAACTGTAATTATGATTTAAAAGATTATCCAAAATTTTCTCAATTCTATCATGAACTTCTGAGTTGGTGGGCACATTTTCGAAACACTTTTGATTCAAAACGTGATTGGTGTCATATAATTTGGAATAATAAAGAGATACCCATTGGGAATAAACCTGTTTACTATAAAAAATATTTTGAATCTGGTATAATTTTTGTTAAGGATCTGTTATTTCATTTGAATATTGAAGAGTCATTTAACTGCATTAAACGCAAATTTAGCAAAACGAATCTTTTAATGTGGGCAGGACTTCGTCATTCTATACCAATTAACCTTAAATTAGATACCCCTCAGAATTCTCTGGCACCCACTCCAATTCTAAAAATAAAAAATAACACTTTTGATGTAACAAAAAAGAAATCAAGAGATTATTATAATTTGTTAATCAGTAATAAGGCTCAATTTCCGAATGCTACTAATAATTTAAGAAGTGATTTCCATTTGTCTACTGACCAGCTGAAGCAAGTCTTTAGACTTCCTCACAGCGTTGCTTTTGAACCATACGTGAAAGCTTTTCAATACAAAATATTAAACTCAATTTTATTCACTAATGTTAAATTGCACAAAATTGGTTTCATAGAGAGTGACCTCTGTAGTTTTTGTGAGACAGTACCTGAGACTTTACACCATTTACTTTTTCAATGTAGTCATTCAAGGCTGTTTTGGTCCAACTTCGAATGGTATTGGCTCTCTTTAACGAATGACAAGATCCAGTTATCTCTTCAAGATGTAGTAGTTGGAATAATTTCCTCTCAATACTCTTCACTTCTAAACCTTCTAAATTTTTTTATTATCATTGGAAAATTGTATCTATGGGACTGCAGGAGAGATCACGTGCACCCTGACTTACAGAGATTTAAGGTCAGACTGAAATTGAAGTATGAAATTGAACGTTTTATAAGTTTAAAAAATAAGAATTATAATATTTTTAAAAAGAAATGGATCTTTCCACCTTCTTTGTTATTCAACCAAGTATAAATGTAAGTATATGTATATATATATATATATATATATATATATGTAATATATATAATATATGCGTAATGTAATCTCGTTTCCTTTTAGCTTGTTAGTTTTGTTTCATTAGTAATTATTGTAACGCAAGTATTGTAGAATAGTGTAAATTGTCAATTGTAATGTTTTGTAATCTGAACTACTGTAATTATTGTAAAGCAGTTTTGTTTTGTTACAATAAACTATAAAGTTGTTGGAAAAAAAAAAAATTAATAATTATTGTAAAGCTTTCTAAAGTGCAACCAACCCCCCCCCCCCCCCCATCCCTTTTTTGCCTAAAATAAATATTTGCACCTGCTCCAACTGCATTGTGCCTTTTTCTGCCTTTTTGGGCCCAAATTTAATCTTGACTTTTTATACAACAGTACATGGCTGTGAACTGATGTGGATAAATTTATCAGTCTGATAATTCAGGGTAAAAAACTTTTTTCCTTTCTGGTGAGTCTAATGTCCATTGGACAAGTGTGACTCAAATTTCAGTCATCTAAAAGTGGAATTCACTTGTCCAAATAATAATAATAATAATAATAATAATAATAATAATAATAATAGTAATAATAGTAATAGTAATAGTAATTATAGTAATATTAATATTAATAGTAACAGTAACAGTAACAGTAATAGTAATAATAATAATAATAATAATAATAATAATCTCCAAAGTGAGTGAATTAAGAAATACAACATGATAGAAATGCACATAACATCAAATGGAAACTCGGAAAAAAAATCCGAGTTCCAGATGGGATTTGAACCCACGACCCTCTGCGATCTAGACGGACGCTCTAACCACTGAGCTACTGTACTGGAGACTCTATGGTGAGCAAGGGTGAAATGTGGGCTTTTGACTGGAACCGCATCACATGGTCACACAGCCAAATGATGACTAGCACATATGACTCATAACTACATCACGTACTCACATTAAGACACTGCTTTGTAAATAAAGCATCAATATATGTGTCTGCCTGAAATGATAATGAGTGAATAACTTAAGACATATAAAAATAATGAGACTTGAGTGTTAAATGCTTTGAAACAAAATAAAAATCATCTTTACCATATCATGGCACAAGTCTTCTTATTCTGAGATGTACTAGGTTTATGTGACTTGTAGTATGGCATAAAATTTGAGATACATGTTCATTTATGTGACGGACACTGAATGGCATTCATTATCTGACAGCTGGCGCTGTAAGGTGCATTCAAAGGACTGTCTTCACTCGTGAATATTCTGCCAAATCAATTATATCGAGCTCCAGCAAGAAAAATGATTAAAGCAGTATTTCCGGAACCTGGCATAATTACACTGGACCAAAAAATCTGCAAGATCCCCTCACAATTTAATACTTAAATACGAAATTCTGTTTACTGCAACAGACAGTACACAGCATTCAGGCTGGTCACACAACCGTGCCACAAAAAGAACCGATGGATCGCCATTCCGTCGGCGTCGACAAAACCAGGATCGGATCGGATCGGATCGGATCGGATCGGATCGGATCACGGATCGGATCGGATCGGATCACAGATTGGAAAAAAGTAATAAACAAAAAGTATAATATATAGATTTAGCCAAGCCTAAAAGCGGAGCTCCATGGTTATTATTTTAGTTACTGGTATTGAGCAACTTCGCATGGCTTTCCTTGCGCCAATATTTTGTGTTTAGAGCAGTCAACAGGAATTGACCGCGGTTCAAAAACCTCAAAACATTAAAACATTCCAAAACAACACGACGCCTATGTTTGTTCGAAGATTCTTGGAAAGAGTGAAGAAAGTTGACAAGTAAGCTTCTAGTAAGCTAAAAAAATTACTAAGCAATCTTAAGTTTTTACATAACGGTCCGTAGAGTATGAACCTGATCGTTTAGAGCAGTCAACAGGAATTGACCGCGATTCACAAACCACAGAATAACAAAACATTACAAGAAAACAAATTCACTGACGATGCGTAGGTTTGGAGAAGGTAGGGAAAATAGACAAGTGGCAATTTCGTAGCAAGTTAATAAAAATTGTTAAGCAATTTTGACATAAGCTTAAATATCGGAGAAAAGAGAAAAAGGAAAACAAACCGATGGTTGGATTGGTAATCGCACTGGGCCGAGAAAAATTAAGAATTGATATTATTTGTGTTTTCAGAAGTTGCTAAAATTGTCTTCTTTGCTCAAAACACAAGTAATACTAAAGCCCCCGCTAAACGATCAAACATTTTCCTGAATATTGTGTTTGACAAACACAACGTTGGGTGACTAGCCGATAAACAAATTTCCTTGGGCGAGAAACCTCTGCTAGCAGGAAAAAAAACAATATTTGACCAAACACAAGACAAAGCGAGTACACAGGACACTTCTCGCGTGTTATCGCTGAAATTTTCACGTTCTTCATTTGGTTTGCTTTTTACTGACTGTGCACTTTCTTGGTTGGGTTGGCTAAACGATCAAACATTTGTTCGTAGAGCGAAATGTTGGATGAAAATGTTTCATATGGATCAAACATAGAAAGCCGTTTTAAATTATCTTCCAATACGATGTTGAATGAAGTGTTTGATCGTTTAGCCTGGGCTTAATGCTTAATTTTACGAGGACTCATTGCGATTACTTGTTAATAAGTTAGGGGCAAAAGTGTTTTTAATGCTGTTGAGGCATCGACGTCGAAAAACACTGAAAACAGTCAGCCAAGCGGAGTGAAAACACTCGTTCGCTTTCATGAAAACAACAAAACAAACAAACAATTCAACTACTTCTTTGCTTGCAAAACGAGTAGAGATGATTGTTATTTATATCCAGTCGAGAGAAAAATACAAATTGCTTTCCTGGACAAAAATAAGAACGATTAAACCATTTAATGTTAAGCTTAAATTCATTTAATTCAGTCACCTGTGTTGTAGAGGTTGAAAATACGAATCCACTTGAGTTAAAACACGCATCTGGAAAAATAGCAAACGGTTTGTCCAAAGAAAGAACTTCTTCCACTAACTTTGAGCTACTCGTTCCTCCCATTAATGCCGGTGAACTGTTAAGTGACCTTTCTTGGTGAGCTGCGAGGTGCCGCGGTAAAGTGAAAGTCCTTGAAGCCTTGAATCATTTTGTTTTTCAACCACACAATCCGGGCGTCGATTATGCAAGTCGAGCCAAGTTTTAAGCGTTTCCTGAGGCAAATGTTTTGCTATCCTTTTTATCACTTGAAAATTCACCTTACGGAGTATCTGTTAATTAGTTATTGATTTTTATGCCTTTTACGCGAATTAAAAGACAAACTTTGCAAACTTCGAAGAAGATGAAGTTGTTTTGGTCAAAATGAAGAAACCAACTGAATGTGAAATTACGAGCCGCAGAAAGCGCGCGAAAAATTAGCCTCGTTTTGGTTTAGGTGCCTCGTTTTGGTTAAATTAACCTGGCTTGAGCCTGCGAACTAATCGAAAACTAGTACGTGGTCAGCGGTCAAATTAAAAAAAAAACAGCTGACCTATATTTAACCGCGGTCAAACGTAAAAAAGTAAGAAAAGTCCTTTAAAGATAAGGTTTTTACGTTGAGAGCTCAAAGCTGATAAATTTTCCTTTATTATGTGAGTTTACTAAATCATTTCATGGCTTACTAAAAAAGTTTCAAGTCTTTTTAAAGCGAAGAATGTGGAGACTGGTCGGCGCTGTGTGTTTTTGTTTTCTGTTTCAATGCGTGACTTCTGGATATTTTACCTAAAACTGTTTTTAGTAATCCATAAAATGATTTGGTTAACTCACCGACTGACGAAAAACTTATCAGGTTTGAGCTCTCAATGTAAAAACCTTATCTTTAAAGAACTTTTCTTATTTTTTTACGTTTGACCGCGGTTAAGACCTACATGAGCTCTAAACTTGAGCCCGTGATATGGCCACGTAATACTGGTCAGCGGAAACCTTGTTTTGACAGCTGTCAATTGGCCATGACACGGATCTCCCATATCAAAGTTGCACGCTGCAAACTAGCTGATGAGCTGGGGACCCAACTGGGTCAGGTGGAGCATGGCCGCCATGTTGGATTATTATGGTTATTATTAGGATATTATTAATTATTGGGCAACTCCACCGTCGTCGTCGTCGTCGTCGTGCGCGCCCACGAGCAATACCGCTAGCCGCTTTTACCATGACAAAAGCAGTTGACGGGTTTCTATAGGTATGGTGCTCCGCCAGAGCTCCGCTATTACAATGAACATTGGAGAAATGCTGACATACTGTGACGTATTGCGTGACATATTGGAGTTTAGGCCCTACTGAAAGTGATTTCCCGCCATGGAAAGTGATTTCCCGACATGTAGTCTCCTTCACGGCTGTCGCCATGGACGAAAACAAGTGGAAGGGACACATTATTTTATCAATCAGTTATAATTTCTTTTTTTAATATCATCTCACATGTTTATTTACTTTTTCTATATTTAATATTATTTTAGAAAGGGCAAGAGAAGAGACGAAAAACGAGGTGGGGAGTAACGTTTTTTAGATGTGACGATTAAAGCTAGTGTAGTGTACGCGAGCGATTTATTTAGCTAAATCAATGTTGGCTTCTTCTATGAACTCGCTCAGCTCCTCTTAACCTAAATCGCAATTATTACACGCCAAACGACTTAAATTCCACGAGTATATGGAACTCAGTGATGAACAGTTAGAGATCGCACAATAATTTTGGCCGTCTAGTTGTGAAATCATCACGTACTTTTCGTATTGCAATATTATCAATAATCTTTACAAACCCCTTGGCTCTTTTAATAATTATATAATATAACCACTGTGACCAAAAATATGCTCGTTGATAAATTATTTTATATGGAAAGCGACAAGTATTTTTTTCAGCGGCGCAAATGACCAGAACGGCGTCAGACGGGTCGAGCACGTGCGTTGCCATTACTGTCTGGAGGCTTTTGTCTGGGATGTTTCAATGACGGTCGACCTGATTTTAGACTTTAAGACATTTTTTCGAAACCTTAAGACCGTAAATCGAATTCTATTCTACACACTGAGAAAACTCATTTTAAGAAAATGCCTAGCCCTCCGGGTTTTCCTAAAAGCTTCGCTGGCGCTGGGGTTTGTAAAGATTATTATTTCATGATTGACACATTTTCTTTTGTTATTCAACAACCTTTATTTAACTTACGACCCTGTTGAATATTAACAAACTGAAAGTCCGGGGAGGGCTTGATAATTTAGCAGGGAAGAGCGGGGCTGATGAATTGAATTTGATTGCAAATGAGGGATTTATCTGTATAAATCCCTCGTTTCAGGGATTTATACAAATTAATTCCTGAAGGGAAGGATTTATTAGAATTTCTACAAATTAATCCCTCATTAATTATTTACTTTCCAATTACTCGATTGAACCTTGCACTTCCTGAGAAAATCAAATTCTTCCTCTTGACAAATTTTTGACAATAATGTCATCTGCAAATGTATTTCACTACAAGCAATACAGAGTGAAAATACATGTTTCTTTACAATTAAGTTTCCTGTCTTTCGAGATTACAAAAGGACACTGATTAAATTTCAGGAATTCCAGTTCCATCACAGCCCTTAGAAAATTTACAAGTTGTTTCGTCTTGTAGCTCGACTTCACGCTTTAATGGCGCCTTTTCACTACCAATTAAATCAGAAAGTGACACGGCTTCACTATTATCGAATGCCTTTGAAAACTCAATCTTAGTTGAAGTTTCCGGGCGTTGATATTTTTGCAAAGACCTAACATCTCTATGCCTGGTACGCTGCACAACAAACTTAAGATGGCCAATTCTACCGCGCAAGAATTTGGTGAGGCAGGCTCATCGCTAGCTACTAGGCCGTCTAAAATAGAATCAATACAAAAATTGTGTTGTAACAGTTTCTTCCGAAAAACTATTTTGAGTAAGAAAAAGCTCCTCGTCGCTATACATGCCGTCCATAATGACAGCACAAAAACAGAGAAATCAGTCGTTGGAAAACATTCGTACATATGTACCGAAAAACTAGTAAACAAGAACCAAACAAAATATCAAACAATGGAACACAAAAACAAAGAAACAAAGAAAGTGCAATGCTAAGTCTCTTGTGGATTCGCCAAAATAACAAAGTACAAAAAGGTCTAGCGCTTGTCACGGAGGAATTCGCAACAAGTTTTCACAGTCCTGTGAGAAACGCACACATCAGGTTGCTTTCATAGAAGGTTTCACGGTTATTGGCGCCATATTGACTGTGGGGCAAACGCGGCTAAAATTACAGTAAATGTATGAGATTTTGACCGACTTTGAACCGCAGTAAGGCCGCTAAAAAGAGTCGAATTTCCAATATTTGCAACTACTTTTAACGGTTTTATTGATATCGTTCATTCATCAAAAAATAAGGCCATTAACGAAGGTACAACGTCCGTAAATTCGAATTATAAATCTTCTCATGTGGCTTCTAAATTCGCGGTAATTTGCATAATTTTGATTAGAGAGGTTTGTATGAAATCTTAAAAATTCGTTTACGGTCGTTGTAGCCTGAATCTGTCCTTTATACTTCATGAAAATAATGTCAGTACAAATGTCTTTTGAAAGAAATATTCGCTGCGGAAATCCGCCTCTTTGTAGCGCTGTTACAGTGGTTCAAATTCGGTCAAATTCCCATACATTTACTGTAATTTTCGTCGCGTTTGCCCCACTGTTAATATGGCGCCAATAACCGTGAAACCTTCTATTGTATCTGCTTTGATCCAACGAAGGTGTGTACTAATTAGCCGGTGTTTGGCTCCTTGAACAAAGGATCGTTATATAAAGATCCCTCATGAATAATATCATGAAATAAGTCAGATAAATACCTCGAACTTCGGCATTAATCCGTATACATCCCTCGGGCCTACGGCCCTCGGGATGTATATGGATTAATACCTCCGTTCTCGGTATTTATCTCTTACTTATAATATTACAATACGAAAAATACGTGATGATTTCACAACTAGACAGCCAAAATTATTGTGCGATCTCTAACTGTTCATCACCGAGTTCCATATACTCGTGGAATTTAAGTCGTTTGGCGTGTAATAATTGCGATTTAGGTTAAGAGGAGCTGAGCGAGTTCATAGAAGAAGCCAACATTGATTTAACTGAATAAATCGCTCGCGTACACTACACTTTAATCGTCACATCTAAAAACGTTACTCCCCACCTCATTTTTCGTCTCTTCTCTTGCCCTTGCTAAAATAATATCAAATATAGAAAAAGTAAATAAACACGCGGGATGATATTAAAAAAAGAAATCATAACTGAATGATAATGCGTCCCTTCCGCTTGTTTTCGTCCATGGCGTCAGCCGTGAAGGAGACTACATGTCGGGAAATCACTTTCCATGTCGGGAAATCACTTTCCATGGCGGGAAATCACTTTCAGTAGGGCCTACCGTGTAGCATGAAAATTTTGCGGGTTCTAATTTTTGCGAATTTTGCGGATTGACCTTGATCCGCAAAAATTAGTTCGCGCAGAAAAAAAAAACGCAAAATAAAACGCCGCAAAAATTAACTCTCTTCAGTCAAAATAAAAACTCTGCTTTTAATGGACTTGTGCCACTGGGGCACATGTTCGAGTAGCGCTTCTGCGGCGGCCTGCACAGATTTTGTTTCAATTCTTGAAACTTCAACTGAACAAGAAAGTGTTATTATTATCGACTGAGTCTGTCTCATTGTGTTACAGTAGGGCATAGTTTTGCATTTTATAGGCTGTTCCCAGTTAGATCTCAAAGTTAATACTACATCTTTTGACTCGAAATCCCCTCTGCATTCTTACATTCTCACATTCATACTGCTTTCTTGTAAAATAATAATTGATAATATCGGTCGTGGAAAACCTCATTGCCGTATTAACGAAAAAGTGTTTTGTTGTGCATGGTAGGGATACGGTAGGCTTTTGTTTTGTTTTGCTGTTGTTCAGTCCCTTTGTGCAGTAAGATATTACAGTGATTACGGTATTATTCTCCAATAAATATGTAAGTAGAGTGAACTTTGACTCAACATACCGTAAGATAAAAGTTGAAAATACCATATTAAGGTTTCTTCCACTTAAATATTCTGCTACTTGAACAGAGAATCGCAAAAATTAGTTCCCACTGGAAATTTCAGTCATCTCGAACCGCAAAAATTTGTTCCCGCAAACCACAAAAAATCGCCAATCCGCAAAATAAAACTCCGGTAAAATTTTCATGGTAAGCTCCAATATGTCACAGTATGTCAGGCTGAGCATTTCTCCAATGTTCATTGTAATATACTTTTTGTTTATTACTTTTTTCCCATCCGTGATCCGATCCGTGATCCGATCCGATTCGATCCGATTCGATTCGATCCGTGATCTGATCCGATCCGATCCGTGATCCGATCTGTGATCCGATCCGATCCGATCCGATCCGATCCTGGTTTTGTCGACGCCGCCATTCCGTCGAATATTTCCTCGCAATGAGAAAGGAACAGTTACCTGGATTATACAGAACATTTTCACGAACTTTAGATAGTGTTTGGCAACGAGAGCTCAAGACAGGGTGTCATGCTAATTAATAGGCATAGGCCAAGCTTCAAATTGTATTAGATCACTTCGAACTCAAATCGAACCAAATTAATGTTTGGCCTGTTCAAGAGGAAGACAAAAACATTTAACGACAAATCCAACGTAGTTTACCTTCAAAAGAAGAAAATGCTTCCTCGTGTAGGTTTTAAGCATCTGAAAGCTGAAGACAAAATACGAAAAGCTAGATTGTTTGTCCTGATCGGCCGGCTGTCCGTCACTCGTGTTGTTTTGTTCTATTGTGACATTTGACAGGACTGACACACAGCGAATTGTCTTTTGAAAATGACCACTGACTTGTAGTTACGCGGGCGACTTAGTTTCGTGACTCAACAATTGGGACAGATTCTGTCAGACAGGCTGAAAATCTTGCAGTTTAATCTGCCCGAAAATGTCGTATTTGCACTGTCACTGGAGAGATCTAGACGTAAGTGGTAATGGTACTGTTTCTGCTGTTTCAGTGTGATGAACTTGCGCCTAGCACACAAATCAAGAAGAGGCAGTGCTTTTTCAGGGTCGCGCACTCTCTCGCATCACTTATTCACTTATTTATTTGATGTAACCTCGTTCAAATTAATGATATTAAATACATCTCGGTCAGCGAATTCCTAGGGAAACGTAAATAACAATGTATAAAATGTTCGATTGAGGCCTAAAACTGCTGTTTAAAAGTAAAAACTAAAATCCAAGCTTTCGCCGATCAACGGCATCATCAGGGATGAGAAAATATTCCGCGCGTGCTATATATATGCAAAGAAGGGAATTGAGTGTGGGCTTGTACTTTCTAATATAAAATGCTTCATAGAGGCATAGATTAGCGGGGTCGTTTTCACTCATGATTATCTTGACCTCAATGCCTTTGTAGTTCTGGCAGGAATGGATGTGTTTTTTTTTATATTAGAAAGTACAAGCCCACACTCAATTCCCGAGAAGAATGTACTGAATTCGCAGACCTTCTATTGTAATATTCTATTTTATTCTTAGCGCTTTTAGAGGTCCTTTGTTTAGAGACACTCCATCATTAGAGCTTTGTATTCTACTCACAGTTTATTTCTATAGCTTGCATACTCACGTCACATCTTTTACACATTTCACACACCTTCTTTGCATATATATAGCACGCGCGGAATATTTTCTCATCCCTGATGATGCTGCTGATCGGCGAAAGCTTGGATTTTAGTTTTTACTTTTAAACAGCAGTTTTAGGCCTCAATCGAACATTTTATACATATTTTAATCATGCTGCTGAAGGACAACATGAACATCTATTATTGTAAATAACAATAATTTGAGGAATTTAGCGTTGTCCGCAATTTCTACAACATTATGTGGTAGATTATTCCAGTCTCTAATTGTGCACGGCACAAAACTTAATTTGAATATGTTAGTGCGAGCGTAAATTGTGGAGCGAGCGCATGATGCATTGGCGGAGAAAAGTTTTATGCATGGTTATTTAAGCTTAATTAAGCCCGGCAAAAAAACTTTCGCCAATCTTTTCTATCATTTCTTCCTTCTACTCTTTTTATCTCATTATCGATTTTGTTGCATGAAACACTTAAAGACAACAGTAAACTAAATAAACGCTTAAAATTAAAAGTGGGTGTGTATGGGGTTAACAGTTGACTGGCCTGGCGTATATTTAGAACCCCATAGAATTAATAACAAAATAGGAACTGACTATCTTATAAAAGGAAAATGCTTTTTTGGCATATACGGTTTATAGATGTCAAGTTTTAAAAATTTTCTGGGGAAAATGCCAACCTTTTTGTAAATGTTAATGCTTAATGCATTAACTTAGCTCGGAAAGACCTGAACTGATTTTGCACAGACAGTATCACAAGGAATTACTCTTGGGAAGTAAGAATGCTTGTATGCATTTGAATTTGAAAATACGTACATATAAGCACTTTTGATAAGAGATCTGACCCATGGGGGTGGAAACCGTTGCCTCATTAAAGCAATATTTTGTTCCCAGTCAAGTTGGGGGTGAGTGCTTTAATGTTAAATCCCTTGCCAATGTGTTCCCATGGTAGGGGGATTTGAATCTCAGAATTTTCTCCAGGGGATGGGGATTATATAATATTCTATCAGGGCCTCTGTCAAATCCCCCTATCTGCCCCAGGGTGGGGGGTGCAGGGCGTGGGGGTGGGCGGTGGGCAGTGGGTGGGAGGGGTTTCAATTGACTAGTGCGTTAGTTACCTCTAACTTCGGTTAATGGACTTTTGTATGGTTTGTCGTCATTTTTCTTCTGCTGCGTGACTACTGATACGCAGAATAAGGGACCTCTTCACTGCAGCCATGTTGGAGGTACAAAACAATAAAAATTCCTTACACAATAATAAAATTTTTTTCCCAAAGGAAAATCATTCTTACTACTTTTGTTTTGTACCTCCAACATGGTGGCTGTGAAAACTCTCTATTTGTGCTGCTATGACGTTAGAAGAGCTTACTGGAATCATTAACCAGTGGCCTTGAAAATTTGATGTAATAAGAAAATGACCTACAGAATTACCAGTAAGTGACTTTAAGAAATGCAAATTATGTAGACTGCTTGCAGTCCGCCTTTTCTCTAAAATTCATCGAGTTCTCATTCTCGTGCACATGTTCGGAAAACAACGTGGTTTATATGAAAGGGATTGGGGTGAGATGAGGAAAGACAATTATGGTACTCCATTATTAACTGAGTACACGTAATCTGCTCTCTTTCCAGTCCACTGACTAAGAGAGATCTTTTTAACTGTTTGCTGACTAAATGGCTTTTTTTCCTATATACTGACTATAGAGGTATACCTCATTGACACCTTCTAAAAACATCACTTCTTAATGGTAAATCACGCTAGAAAGTATTTGAAATAATTTGTGCATCAGGCAACAAAGTTAGAAGGTTTAGCACCCCATTTTAGATCATGTTTGACCAACATTTTTTGTTGTTGGATGAATGTTTTACTGTTGATCAAACATTTTAGCCAACATTCTTTTGGCAATGTTAAATGATTTTGGCCGGGTGGCTCTACCATTCTGAAAATGTTTGGTGACTGTTATGTAAAAATACTATTAACATTATTTTAGTCGGAGGGCATTACTCTTTTCTATAATGGTCAAAGGGTTCAATTTTCCATACCCAGTATGCATAGAGTGTAGGGAAGAGAAGTTTAGAGGAGGTGGAAGAAAAGACCCATGAATTAAGTAACCATAAGCATGGTGCTTACCACTTAGCCACTAAAGTTTTTCTGTTGAACTGTGAATTGCAAATGCAGGGTCACTCTTGACTGAAGTCATGTCATCCCAATTGCCCCCAGGGAAACATAAAGCAACAAATCGAATGCATGGATAATGGCAATTTTCTGCTAGCAACAGACTAACTTTGGAGGAAATCTACTGCTTCAATTCCAGCTAGTTGGATTGGAACAAGACTGTGCTTTTCCATTTCTCATCTTGTTGTCTTCTTGCACCATCATGTTCATCAAGCTTTTTTGATGTACAATGCAAGTTGCAACTGAAGGCAAGAGTTAAATAAATTCAGATGGGAAGAAGCCCTTCCAGTTGTGTCACAGAAATCTTTCAAGAATCTTTGGCCTGATAGACAGCATTCTAGAATGGGTGGTGGTTCATGAATGAAACTGGAATAACTTTGCCATATTTATGCACAGCACTTTGCTATAGCAGGGTACATATTTAAGGTCAGCAGAGAGTATCATATTCGTATAAAGGAAGAGTTCGCGGAAGTGGCATGCATTAAATGGAATGGGAAATTGAAAGTTTAGTTTCTTGCCTTTACCAAGGCAAAAATCTGTACCTTATATCATATCACAGTTAGCTGGCAAAACCAATAGGCTCTAGCAGGACCGGGTCACATGACCTTGTCAATATAAAAACTGGTTGAAGCGCAAAACATGCATGTACAGATGCCAGAAATGGAAAGAGTGTGCTCAAATTAGTAAGAGGGCCAAATTTTAAAGCCACTGACGTTTAGGTGAGATATTTTATTGTTTTTTTAATGCTTAAAAAATTTACTGAGACTTGTATGGGAATAAGCTTGACTGGATGACAGAAGCTTTGCCATTCAGCACATTATTTCATACCTCTCTAAAATCTCTTAGCTAAATGTCAGTGGCTTCAAAATTAGCAGTCTTACTACGGTAATTTCATCACACTCTGTAATTCCATTTCTGGCATCTATTTTGCTACATGTACATGACTCCACTTTTTATGATTGACAAGGTCATATGACAATTTGGCCATGCAAAGGGCCTATTAACTCAGGGGGATCTTGTAGTCTTGGATATTAGCAATCCACCCTCCTTTGAAATTTCCTGCACGTGAGCTTCAGTTGGAGGAAGAACTGTGTGGATTTATTTTTTAGAACTCTCATAATATGAATCTTGTTTCATTTTCATTTGAAGGCCTGGCAAAGTGAATGGTTGCCCTTGACAACAAGTAGTAACGAGGCAGCAAAAATGTATGATGCTACTTTAACACAGGTCAGTTTATTTGCATTTAATAATTCTGTTTGCTTGCAGCGTATTGTCATGTGTCGTATTAAGCTCTACAGCTTTAACTAATACATGTAAAACTAAGTTGGTTCTTGCATTTGGCTTAACTTGCTGCATATATTAAATTCAGAGAAGGCTGTCAATAATAATAAAATAATTAGTTTAATATACCTTCAGTATAAACTAAAATTTGCTTAAAATGTGGAAAACACAGCAGGTTTATATCATACGTTTTTAATTCAACCTCAAACAAGTAAATTTGCTTCAATTATCTTCATCAGTCGTTCTATGCACCATGGAGGGCCATAAATTACACTGCAAGGCCTCTTGCTGACCAAATGGAGGCTCTGGTGATAGCCTGTACTGGCCAACTCTGAGATGTGTTTGTCTGGGTCCGGATAATTTGCGAGCCAGTGAGCCTTGCAATCAATGCAAGTTATGTGAGTCATGCAAGCCATTGGAAAATTATT
Source organism: Pachyseris speciosa (assembly GCA_016490735.1). NCBI lineage: Eukaryota > Metazoa > Cnidaria > Anthozoa > Scleractinia > Pachyseridae > Pachyseris > Pachyseris speciosa. Next base: position 208,497 of record JAEMWC010000007.1, read on the forward strand.
TTGTTTTGTAATTGGTTTTGCTTCCGGAAATGTCTTGCAGAATTTTGTAATCACGATCGCTCGCAATTGCCATGTTGGATGCATAAGAGTCTGGGTCAAGGGAGAGTGACAAATTTTGACTTTCTCTCCCCTCCCTGATAGTCTTTCTCTCCTGCTTTGTTCTTGCGAATGGTTGAGTGTGCTTGTGGCCAGGTTGAAAAATCTTCAATCCTTTTGACAATCCTGTTCAACCTTTTAAATGCTGGTATTAAAATCTAACATCTCTTTTGTTGCCCATCCTTTTTTTGTATTTTAAATTTTTTCATTTCATGTTCAAAGTTTCATGTTTGTTGCCCATCTTAGTTTCTAACGTATCGATGACATCAGTTGACCATGTCATTTTACTGTGGCCCCTCTGACACGTAGACGACCTTGCCCAAGATTGTTTACCTAACATTTCTGCCAAAACCCACATGTAAAATTTTATCAGTGACATATCACATGATCATGGTGTTGCGGCCCCCCACCCCTGCACCATTTCTGGACATCTTACGATGTTCTGTTTGATGCAGTTATGCCTTTCGTTGACACCATACTGGTCTCATTGGTTGTGTAAACGGTCACATATTGTGGTGCGAGCAATTGGCTGGCTTGAGATGAGTAAACCAATCTAACTATGGTTAAAAATTGCCTAGAGAGGTTCTGTGTAAACACTCAAAACCATGTCGTTTTCGATGGGGTTTCAAGGCCATGAAAATGTGTCAATATGAAACTGTAACAGCAAAATCCCTGACAATGAAACGGTTTAATTTTGTGATGAAAACTTGCAAATATTTTGTTTTGTCTTCACAATGGGACTGGAATACTTTGCCCTATGATTTTTCACAATTTTTATGATTTTTTCACTTTACTCACATGGCTCAATTGATCCTACCTCGTTTGTCTGAACTGAGGCAGATCAGTTGAGCCTTAACTAGTATAAAAGCCAGCTGGCATGATCTCGCCAATTTATTTTAAGAGCTGGTTTGTGCATGTTTTAGTTTAGGGATTTGAACCCAATTGACCTTGCAGCAGTCTTAATGACCTTATAAACCAGGGCCCAATTGTTCAAAGCATGATTAAGCTACTGGTAATCCCAGGTTAGAGTGAACTGCGAGTCCAGCTTAGTTGCTGTTCAGTATTATTAAAAACACTTCCAAAAGATTTTAACCCTCAACTTTTCACTGGAATTTTACAAGACCTTCTCAACAATGGAAATGAAAACTTTGGTTAACTCCTAATCAATCAAGCAGGCAAACGAGTATGACACTAGGGTGTGTAAAAAAGTTGGGAAGAAGCGAGGAGGGGATGTCCTTTGCCCCCCACCCCTTCCCCCCCCCCCTTTTCCCTTTTTCTTTTGCTCACCCCGGTGTCATGCTCATTCACCTGCTTGCTTGCTTGATCTCCCCACACAGCATTTGGCAAGGAATCGACTGTTCTGCAGGCTATAGAGCAAGAGCCAAGTGCTTAGTGGTCTATTATAAACCTGAGCATCAACCCAACCTATGCAGATCCCCTTGCACCACTGAAGAAACTGCTTTAGCTAGGAAATCCTCAAGCTGTATAATAGTGCTTCAATCAGTAGTTAATCAATAATGACTTGTGCTTTAATTGTTTCAAAAGGAAAATTAACGATAAAAACGTTACATGATGTTTTGATGACCTCACGTAAGGTTTTTATCATTAATTTTCCTTTTGAAATGTTTTTCTAAATCGATCTTTATCAGAAGCCTTAATTGTTACTTGTATACAATCATGGCGTTGGTGCGGGTGGTGCTGTGTTATGTTGCTCTGTTCGCCTTTGCAGTTTTCTATGTTAAAAAGCAAGCCTTCTGCAGTTCGAACCAGTTATATGAAGTGGAACAAAGTCAAGGTCCGAAAGAAACCTTTATTTATTCTTCACTCCGGTCATTTCGCTGAATAACTGAATGGAACTGGCCTTCGAACATCAAGAACTTCGCTTCTGCAACTTCTGCTTCTCTTATCTGGCGATGTCGAAACCTGCCCTGGACCAGTTGCCAGCTGTGGCTTATGCTTAAAAACTGTGAGAAAAAACCAGTGAAAGCAGAATGTCTTGCATGCAATGCCATTTAATGTTTCATTTAAAATGCTTTGGTTCGGATGACTGTGAAGTCCTCTGTGGTTGTTGTCTTCTTAACAACAATACTCGGGGGGAGCCAGACCAAGATCAGCAAGATGAATCTTATCGATATCATATTCCGGGACTTAGAGAGCTTGTCTCTAAAAAGGCCTCAAAATTTTGCACCAGAATATTAGAGGTCTATTGGCAACAAGACTACCATCTGCCAAATCCTGGATGGCTTTAAGAATATACATATTTTTTCAGTTAGTGAAACTTGTTTATATCCTGATAACGAAGCCGAAGCGCAAATGGACGGCTATACCTTCATTGGGAAATCAAGAACATCTGGACTAGGGGGAGGTGTTGGCACTTATATTTCTTCACTTGTTCCTTTTCAAAGACGAACGGACCTTGAACATGAGGATATCGAATGTATCTGGATCGAGATTCTATTTCCTAAAACTAAAGGTTTTTTAGTTGAAATTATTTACCGCCCTCCAGATTCTTCGAAACATTAATGTAACTATGAATTTTGATTGCAAATTTGAGCTCATTCTTTCTACGGTATCATCAGAAATAAAAAAAGTATTCTTTTGGATGATATCAACTGCCACTATCTGGTCTCCTCGGACCACAAAGAAATTAAGTCCATTCTCACCTCTATTGGTCTGAAACAACTCATCAGCAGCCCCACGAGAATTACACGCGAGTCCAAGACGCTCATTGATGTTATTTGTAGCAACGAGCCCCACAACATCCATTCAATGAAAGTCATCCCAGCTGGTCTGAGTGATCATGAACTCATTGGCTGCGCTCGCAAGTTGAATAATGTAAAATTCAACCCGCGAACCATTACTTGTTGAAATTTTGCTAACTATGACCTAAAGCTCTTTTGTGATGATCTAAACTCTGTGAATTTTGACAATGTTTTCTCATAGCTCTATGTAAACAAGGCGTGGGCGTTTCTTCGAAACATTCTCCAACAATGTATTGATAAACATGCTCCCCTGATTTCGAAGAAAGTCAAAGGTCGTCTTTGTCCATAGTTGACCCAAGATGTTAAAAGAGAGATGAATTTGAGAGAAGGAAGTATTCTTGGGCCCCTACTTTTCCTCATTCACTTTAACTGTGTACACAGTCCTCTTCGTTATTGTAAAATCATTACTTATGTGGACAACACAGTGATTTCACATCCTCAAGTAATTTCGCTTTAATACAGGATAATCTCACTTGGGATTTAAATACCGGTAATCTCTCTAGCTGGTTTCATGACAATGAACTAATTATTAACCTGAAGAAAGAAAAAACTGAAGCTATGCTGTTTGGCACTGGTAAATAAACTTGTTACTTACAGTATATAGCGCAAAATTCATTAAAAATATATGATCTAATGCGCTTTACAATTATTACAATCGATAAAAAATCATTAAAAATTAAATTAACTATGCTAAAAATGTAAAACTATATCTAAAGTGCTAATTATATTATAATTGCAGAAATAAAAATCACATCACACAGAAATATAAAATCTAAACATTAATAAAATACTCTTGCCTAAAAAGATGCGTTTTGAGCTCTCTCTTAAATATGATTAGATTATTTATAGCCCTAAGGCTTGGCGGCAAGGCGTTCCATAAAACTGGAGCAGCAACTGAGAAGGCTCTATCGCCACTGGTCTTGGCCGATTTTACTGCGGGCCGGGCAAGAATATTATTATTATTTGATCTTAAATTATAATTAGAGTGTTTAAAAGGTAAAAGGTTGCTAAGATAGGCTGGTGCAAGACCATGAAGAGCTTTAAAAATTGTTAAATTGAACTTAAAAATAATTCTAAATTTAACAGGCAACCAATGAAGCTCTATCATGACAGGTGTGATGTGCGCATAGCGCGGCGTGTTGGTCAGTAACCTGGCAGCTGCATTTTGTACACGTTGCAATTTATGAATATGTATAGCTGGCAGACCATATAATAGCGAGTTGCAATAGTCCATACGACTTATGACTAATTAAAGCTTGTAGTAAAGTCTTTGCAGCTTCAAAAGGGAGGTATTTTCTGATACGCCTAATGTTGTACAATGAAAAGAAAGCTAACTGGCATGTCTTGTTTATGTGGTTGTGAAAATGGAGATTAGAGTCAAACCAGACACCTAAATTCCTAGCTTCTCATGCTAATGGTAAACGGTTATTAATAAATCTTTTTCATGGAAGTCAACTCACGCTTTCACCAACTGGTTCTCTCATTAACACTACAACAACTTACATGTACCATACCTTGGCATGCATCTGGATCCGACACTAAATTTTGATACTCATTTTCACAAAGTCTACAAGAAGGCAACCGGCAGAGTTAATCCGTTACAGCGTATTCGCTCCAATATAGATACTGTCAGTGCTCAGAGAATCTACAGAACAATGATTATGCCGGTATTAACATATTGTGGCCACAACAGCCTTGGATGGTCGGAGTCCCGTAAACGCATGATCCGCTCTATTGAGAACAGATGCCTTTAGTTAAAGTTATTTCTCCGAAATCTAGTCCTAGTAACTGTGATCTCCGACTTTTATCAATCAATAATTGTTTAAACAAGAGAACGTGTTCTCTGGTTTATGACTGCCTTCATGGAACTGTGTGTTCTCCTTTTAAAAACTATTTCAAGCAACTAAGTCATGATGTAGACACCAGAAACAACGGAAATTCAGGTAAATTTCCCAACGTAAAACTAGAGTTTGCCCGTCATGGTTTTTATTTTTTAGGCGCATCAATTTTTAATTCCTTACCTTTTAGTCTAAGAAATATAAACTCTAGAGTCTTATTTAAGAAAGCGCTGGAAGATTTTTCTTTGTAAGGTTTTTTATTGTAATTTTATACTTTTTACTAGTAAGAATGTTTTTGGCTTGTAATTAGGTTAATGTATTTATAAGTAGCAGGACCCCATTGATAACAGACTCACTACTCTACTGTACTGAAGGGCTATCCTGGTTAAATATTCAATTATTATTATTATTATTATTATTATTATTATTATTATTATTATTATTATTATTATTATTATTAAAAATAATGCTCATGTGCGATCATACAAAAGAGGGTTGCACCCTGCATGGGAAATTCGGGGCAAAATCTAAAGGAAAAGACGGAATTGTGCATCAAATTAGGGAAGTTATAAATTCTACTTGAAAAACTTTTCTACAAAGGAATGGGCTTGTCTTTGATGGTGAGTGGTAATAGAAAAAAGTGTGACATCACAAAATTAATATTTTAAAATTTTTGAAATTATGGGATTTGTTGAGATTTTCAGTGAGAGCAAGATGAAAAATTGTAACTAATGCCAAAAATCGACATTTAAAGGCAAATTGGCTCTGAATTCAAATTGGCTCTTCTAAATGTGACTCAGTTCATAATGTTAGGAACGAAGTAAAATTTAGAAGGATTTGTATGGAGTCAGCAGAGCACAATGATGCCAATATGTCAGAGCCAATTTGCCTTTAAATGCTGATTTTTGCCAAGTAGGTGTTTTTTATCGTGATTGAATCTAAATATCCAAGGAAATCCCATAATTTCACAAATTTAGTTTTTGTGACGTCATCACTTTAGTATTGGTACTCGCTTGAAGTCAGAGAAATGCTAGGGAAGTGTAAGGGGATTCTATATCTATTGCGCACAATCCATGGGAACCTGGAAAAACAAGTGGCATTGCATATAACATTGATTTTCTCTCACTGGTACATGTAATGTGCTTATACTCATCACTGCCTGGGCAGTTTGTCTGAGTACAGCAACCATCTTTCACACAAGCAAAGCTGGGTGACGTCCATTTTTTCTCATCATGTGATGTAGAGCATTGTAGGAGAACATAGATCCTAATCACTGTTATGATCATGCAGTACACAGGATGGTATTATGACCCCAGTGTTGATGGAATTGAAGGTTCATTGTCCAAGATGATCACAGCAGACCCAGATTTTGGTAAGAATCCTGCACAGACTCATCAGTGTCATTTGCGCAAGATGGATGCAAAAGGGTTGTACAGTATATCGTTTTTGTGCCTTAAAATCCAAAATATCCCTTAACTCACTCTAGATACCACTTTGGCATAAACTCTTGCATATAGACTGGAAATGGTGTTAAAAATGAAGTTCTGCTCTGACTTATTTTGTGATTTAAAGGAAACAAAAGGATCTGACACATGGTTGATAGTTTTCTTTTGTTTTGAGTCATACGCAAATTTCAAAATAAGTGTTGAACTTCATTTCTGACACCATAACTAGTCTCTATGCCAAATTGGAGCGAATTTGGAGAGATGTGGATTTGACGGCAAAAAAGCAATATACGCCCCTTTGCGGGAAGTCCTTCTGTCAATTACCCACCACCTCACATGCATTTTGCACAATCCTCATGTATACTTGCAGATTGAAGGCATGATTATGCATTGTAGTCATGCCATTTTACCAATGTGTACTTGTGACATTTAGAACTACTAAAACTAAAAGTATAATTGCTGTAAATTTGAGGGACATTTGACATGTAATTTTGTACACATGTCATACAAATGTAGGATCCTGCATATATAAGACTTTGGAAGCTCAGGCCCATCAAGAACTTTTGGGTCAACTGAGATCCAAGAAGATGAAGGATATACTCACAGAATTGTATGGCAACTTGCTTGATGGTTGTTGGGGGAAGTGCATTCTTCACATTCAGACATCTAAAAACGGTCAGAACGCAGGATGTTAGTAAAACTTTGAATCAATTTCTTCAAAGTGTGCTCTGCCTCGACATTTTTCAAGTGTAAAAACTGACGTTAGATATAGTGCCTGGAGGCTTTATATGTCTATCAAACATGTTTCGGAGGGAATTCAGCCAGGACTCCATCTGGCTATTTCATGCTCTATCCCTAGACTTAGATGTATTTAGGTTCCTGTAAACCTTCATTGGTCCAATCCCTTTCAAATATTTCGAATTTTGTAAATTAAAGCCTCACACACTTTGGTGCGGTAACATGCGAGGAATATTTTCGCCAAATTTCATTAAAATCCAGTAAATCTAGATCGAGATTAATTTGTTAGACTGAAAGGAACACACACAAGAATAAACCCCTAGTGCAAATCACACCTCATCGAAGGTGGTGTCAAAGCGGTAATACCGCCAACCAATGAAGGGAAACCGAGGAAGCCCCTGAAGAGGATACGTCAGGGACACCCAACGAGCTAAATCAACCAAAAGCTGTAGAAAGACACTTTTAAGTACCTTATGGTGTTGAAGTCTGTTCAAAGTGATGTTTTCATAAACTAGTAGAACTTCAACTGTTCGGATTCGCTAGCTGAAAGTTTAATTTTCCGAAAATGTTAGGGAACAAAATCTTCCTTTGAGAAAATGCAAGCTGAAATGAATTTTCCACGAGGTTTCTAGGGAACTATTTTCTTTACGAAAATGCTAGCTGACGTTTTTAACTGCCAGAAACAGCAATTACGACCTTTCCGAAAATCTCAGGGGCTATGATTTCCCAGTTGCAAATCTTTTAGGCCACGTTTTAATTACGAAAATGCGAGTGCACTCTTTAATCACCGCCGAATGCCCAAAGCGAATTACCCACCACCGAACAGATGTCTACCGAAACTTGTCGTTGGGTGCCCCTGATACGTGACAAACTAGCCTCATTCATTTGCGGAAAAGATTTCACGTTCAACGAAAGACGGAGTGTTTATTTTTTGTTATGATCGGAAGATGTAGGTTTGGTGCTGCAAATTTGTCTGAAAATAAAACCAAAAACCACCTATTGGAAATTGGTAAAAATGTTCATTGTTGATGTAATCAAAAGATGCAATTCGAGATCTCGCGTGAAAAATGTCAAAAGATAGCTGGATCCCTAATGGGAATTACGGGATTTTTGACACCTTCAGATATTTATTAACTGCTCCAGAAAATCATTATTTTAGTGTTTCTCGCCTTCGTTTACTCGTTTTGCAAATTTGCTTTTGCCAATTGCTGCATGAAATATTCGCCTAACCATTATGAGCACAAAACTCAACTTTTGAAAATTTTGATCCCCAAGGGTTTACAGTAACCTTAAGTAAACGCACCTGTATTGAATTTCAGTGATGGGCCATGTTCTGTCCTGTGGACTGGACTTGATATCATCCGGCTCAGGCATTCATGTAGATCAGGACCTGCGAAATAGAATGAACACACTGCAGTCTTTAGCTGCCAAAAGCAACATCACCGATCGAGAAAAGCTTCATGTGAAAGCTGTGAAGGAGTGGGCAGAAGGGTATGATGACGCAAGTTCATTCCTCTTATGTATTTGACAAACTCGGTTGACAGGGACACCCTTTCTCTGTGCTGTATCATTTACATGTATAAGGCAACAGTTGCGGATGCTTTCACCCTACCCTATCTGAAATATTAATGGTTCCTTATCTGACAAGTTACCTCTTGGTTGCGGTGTGCCTCAGGGGACAATTTTGGGTCCACTGTTGTTCTTGATCTATATTAATGACTTACCAAACTGTTTGTTAAGTTCGCAGCCTAGGATGTACGCTGATGATACGCATCTAACATTTTCAAGCAGCAATATAACCGCTATAGACGAAGCTTTAAATCGAGATCTTGATTCAGTCAATAATTGGCTTGTCTCTAATAAACTTACATTGAATGCAACTAAAACTGAATTTATGCTTATTGGATCAAGGCAGCGATTAAATACTCTTCCGAGACCCCGAATCTTACCATTGGCGGTGTTCTTGTTAATCAAGTATCCACTGCAAAATCCTTAGGCGTCTATATAGATGAAAATCTCAGTTGGAGCTCTCACATTGAGAATTTAACTAAGAAAATTGCCTCTGGTATCGGCGCTCTCAAACGCATCCGCTCATTTGTACCTCCCGAAATTCTGAAGCTTATTTTCAATGCCTTAGTGCGGCCACACTTTGACTATTGCAGTGTTGTGTGGGGAAACTGCAACTTAACACTCTCAAATAAATTGCAGAAATTACAAAATCGTGCTGCACGAATTTTGACTTTTTCCAGCTATGATGCTAATGCTTTAGATTTATTTAGTAAACTTGGGTGGAGAACATTAAGCACTCAGCGTGAAATGCAGAAAGCTCTTATGGTATTCAAATCCTTAAATGGTCTTACACCGGAGTATCTAAGCGAGCTGTTTGTCAACCGGTCTGACATAACTGAATACCTATTGAGGGACTCCGTGAACAAACTTGCTGTTCCATTGCCCCGCACCAACTTTTTGAAAAACAGTTTTAGCTACAGCGGTGCGGTACTTTGGAACAGCTTATCATCTGATCTGCGGCAGGCAGAATCACTCAACGACTTTACTCATCTACTTAACTACTTTTATCCTCTTCCATAACCTATGTTTTTTAGAAACACGGCATTCATGTAAAGCAGTTTTTATAGTTTTGATATTTTTAATGTTAGATATAGTTAGGTTAGTTAGGTTATGATGTAATTAAGATGGATTTTGTAACTGATGAATATACCGTGTCTAAATAAAGTTAACATACATACATACATATGTGCTGAGAGGGGTGGGAGGGGGGGTGGGGGTGGGTCTAGAACCGTATACATGTAATTATGCCACTGGAAACGTGGTAACAAACTTTTAAGACAACAGTTGCAGATCCTCTCACCCTACCCTATCTGAAATGTCTGTGCTGAGAGGGGTGGGGTGGGGGTCTAGAACCGTATAATTATGCCACTGAAGAAGTGGTAGCAAACTTTGAATTAACATTTGTTTGGCAAGTCTGCGAAAGAAATTTGGTCTTAACTTCTGATTTTAATAGTAACACTGCGCAAGCTTGTCTCACATGGGAAGACATATTGATGGTGAACCCTACAGACATGTTTGCACTGAAAATGGCCCACGACTCCTATATCTACCTGGGCTACCAAGCACAGATCAGAGATAGTATTGCGCGTGTGCTTCCACGGTGGAAGGAAGATACACCACTTTATAGGTAAGACTTAACTTACTGTTGATGGGGATGATTTCTGTTTAATTGAACGTATCAAAAGAAACACATAGCACTAATACCGCAATCTATTATCGCCCCCCCCCCCGGAGGGGGGGGGGTACTCAACAGATGCTTGGGTAGGGAGGTGCGGCCCAGGCGCTCAAACCTTGACCCTGTTTAAGACACAATTCTCTGATTTCCCCATCCCGTTTAAGACAGAATTCAGATGTTTCAGACCCTATCTAAGACATTTAACCCAAAATCATACCCCGTTTAAGACTAAAATGAAATAATAATGCACTAATTTCTTACTGTATTTTAATGCATTGGAAATGAAACGGGCCGTCTATACTCCACAGGATCGTGGTTGCCTGAGAAGACAAGGCGAACGAGGTTTCCTAGCCTGAAGTAGCGTAGCAATACCCTGTTTAAGACAGAAAGTGCTGAAATCGATACCCCGTTCAAGACAAAACACCCTGAAAACCATACCCTATCGGGCCGCACGTCCCCGTCAAGGCCATATAAGGGAGTCCCCCCCCCCCGGGCCAAATCGGTAGGACTGAATAATGCCACTATTGATAATAAAACAGTATGTATGGCCACACGTCAAAAATAAATGGGCGTGTGCATGCAAGTAAACCAGGTGGTCAGAATAATTATGTAAACAGATAACTAGCATAAAAAATAAAACAGAAGGCTCGTTTAGCAACCTAATGGAGTGAAGGAGCAATGATCAATTTTCCTTTGTATTTCAATTTTACTTTGCTATGCTGTAGAGTTAGAAATCTTGGAAAGTGTCTTGCATGCATGACATATTATATATATATTGCTTGGCACATATAATCAGAGAAACAGTTCCAGTCTGCGGTCCAGTCTTGACTTGACGGTCAATTTAGATTTTGTGTCCATGCAGTAAAATAAGAATAAATTGTTCATTGACGATGAAGATACGATTATAATGGCGATGACGTTGATGTCAGTGGCGATGATGATGACGATGACGATCACGACGACAACGACGCGGTGACGACGACGACGACGACGATGACGAAGACGATGACGAAGACGATGACGACGACGACGACGTTTTCAACGAGTTTATGATGCAAGTTGGCGTCTACTGAATTTGATTGCATGGCTCTGCTAGCTACAATGGAACCTCTATTAAGCGCCGTCACCCTCGAGGAATGGAAACGACCGTTTAGTACAGGTTGACCGCTTAAAACAGGTTGCACAGAACGCACGGAAAACAAATTAAAACGCCATATGATTACATTTGATCACTTAATGTATAGTTTATGGCAGGAACCGCAGAGACCATTTTGAAGTGGTAGGGCTAAAACATCTGGCCAAGTTCTTCTGGAGCCCTAAAAAATCAATCCAAGAAGAACGGTGATAGGTCTATAACCCTACCAGCCCCTTTCCCTTCGCGTTCCCTGTATGCGCAACTTAGGCGAGCTCACAAAATCACTCACTCTGTTCAATGAAATGGTATAACGCGCGCTCTGATTGGCTAAGCGCAGAATGCCCACGGACCGATTACGGAATATGCAAATTCGGAAAGAAAAAAAAAAAAGGAAAAGGCAAAAGCCTTCATTTGTTTCATTTACATTAATAATTGTTGTGACGAGCAAAAAGGTGAAAACACGATCAGGTAAACTGTCAGGGAAAAGTTTGAACTGGGTTTGAAACGATGAATAAATAGATAAGTGCGCGCACTGCTGTATGTGAAGCTACGACGTCCGTTTGAACTAAGTTTTTTTCTTTAGAACATTTTTGTTAACCATATAATAAACAACTTAATAACCTCGACCGTTCGGTCGTTACGGGAATATCTCAAACCTCGGCCTAGCTGTATTGACCTTGCTATCGCTCGGTCAATACGGCAAGGCCTTAGCTTGAAAATTTCCCGTAACGACCTTATTAAGTAGTGACAATCAGATTATGAGCTCGAGATTTCTATCGCATGATAGCTGATGAGGGCGAAGCCCGAATCAGCTATCAAGCATAGAAATAAAGAGCGAATAATCTAATTGCTTTAGTATAAATCTACTAGTCGTTCAAAGCTGAAAAAGTAAATTATCTAAATCCTTTTCGGAGACACTTCGAAAACGCGAAGAAGCGGCCGCCATTTTGTTGACAGCCAACGGCATTTTATGATAAAGTTTTACTGGGTTGTTGAAATGCTGACCATTGTCTGTTTTGCCACCAACATCACTCCTTCTATCCCGATTGATCACACTTTAAAGAATTGTGAACAGTGCATCTAAAAGTTTTTTAAACGCAAGATCACCAAATTCCAAATGCTTTAGGCATCTCTTTTCCCTGTATTGTCCGACATTACACTGCAGAAAGGCTTATAAATTTCTTTTTAGTTCACGAAGTACCTATTTAAATTCTCGCATTCAGTTTGTGAACTTTCTTGTTGTAGTTATCTTCAAGGAATGTATGCTTTTGGGCTGGTGGAAACAGGATTTTACAAGGAGGCAGAAAAATATGCTCTAAAGGTAACTGAGCTTTCTTAGAAACCACTATTTCTTAAATCCCGGCCGCCAGTTCAACAGAGCGTCTGAAGTTGTACCCTTATTATAGCGTTTGTACTGTTCTTTAACTCCGGCGAAGCTTTTTAAAAGACGGGAATGATGCGACGGAAACTAACATTCGTTTTGATAATTAGTTTTTCGATTGCAACGTTTTTTCTTGTGTAAAATGACAGCACAAGATTGAAACAAAATTTAATTTTCAACTTTTGACAAGTAAGATTTCCATGAACGTTTTCTTAGTCTGTGTAGCACGCGTTGGATAAATTTGGGCGCGAGTTAAAGCAGCGTGCGCGGGAAACAAGACGCGCGAAGAGTTTTGTCCTTCTCGCGCGACTCCGCCCTCTCGCACGCTGCTTTAGCTCACGCACAATTTGTTCTTCAGCGTCTGAAACGCATGCTAACTTTTTCTCGCAAATAAAGGGCGGGCGTGAATACATATTGGTCGGAAACTACATGCACAACGTATGTATGGGGCTGTAGGTACTTTGAAAGAGTACATGCATGAAAGGAAAATGAGCTTATTGGTTTTATATTCGAGTCATGCGAGTTTTAGTTTTGGATATTGAACGTTGAAAGTCGCAAAATATGACGATGACACCATATTCCGTGGATATTTCGTTATTAGTACCGCATAGCCGCCATCTGGATCCACCATCTTCAATTCCTCGTTCTCGCTAAAACGTCATTGAGCAGTCGAAACTGTAATACTTAACTAGAATGGAATGAAACGTAAAAATACGACCATAAAGTTAAAGTTTTGTCCATGATGTCTATAGTTACTGTCTGAATAATTGACTGGATTTTGAAGTTACTATACAAACGTGTGATTTTTGTTTTGTTTTCCCTTGTTGTTGCTGTCTTTAGGGTTTAGAATTGAATCCAAAGGACTGTTGGAGTACTCATGCTGTGGCGCATGTCATAGAAATGGAGGGACGGCAGGATGATGGCATCTCGTTTCTCAGCAAAACAATAAATGACTGGACGGTAACTCAATTTCTTTTTGGTATGAAGTTAACTCTAAGTTGAACTCCAGTTTTGTTTTAGTTAATAAGTCAGTCAGTCCAGTCCAGTCCAGTCCAGTCCAGTCCAGTCCAGTCCAGTCCAGTCCAGTCAGTCAGTCAGTCTTCCGGACGTTCGTTCGCCCGTCAGTCAGTCAGGCAGCCAGCCAGGCAGCCAAACAGTCAGTCCGTCCGTCAGTTTGTCAGTCGGTCAGTCAGTCAGTCATTTCGTCAGTCCGTCTTCCGTTCGTTCGCTCGTCAGTCAGCCAGCCAGCCAGCCAGCAAACCAGTCAGTCAGTTAGTCAGTCAGTCCGTCCGTCAGTTTGTCAGTCGGTCAGTCTGTCAGTCATTTCGTCAGTCCGTCTTCCGTTCGTTCGCCCGTCAGTCAGCC
>JAEMWC010000007.1:227500-270000 GCA_016490735.1 Pachyseris speciosa
AGTTACAGTGTACATTTTGGCTAACTTATGTTCCTCTCATGTCTTACTTAATTTTAATTCTCGCCTTTTTTTGCATTAAGTTTCCAGTCCAGATGAAAGTAGCTTGTAATTCACTTTTTTCCGGTAGGTTTTTAATGATATCCACATGCTCATGTGTACCCTGGGAGCCAAGAACGAAGATGCGACTTTAACACTCCTGGCATCAATTCGAGACTATGTCAGGTACAGGTTATGTATGGCGCGTTATTTCAGGTTTAGGATTATAGGAGTACCCGGAATGGACGGTATTCATGCTCTCTTGGGACCTATCTTGATTTCGGAATCACCTCAATCCTATTCTGTTCGTGCATTCTGCTGCACATGCCCTTGCCCCCGGTTCCCTGGACCGGAATTGATTAACCGGGGAGGTCTCGCAAACATACAAAAGTGTTTGAATTGGCAGTTGTAATTATCAGTCTGCTGTGCCCAGGGCTCCCATTGATAGCAGACTGCTTTTTGCATCGGAAGGGGCTGCCCTGAGCGGTATCAATCAATAAAGGTTGATTTATCTATCTATCTGTTGCCCGTTTCCGGACGTTACGTCCGGCGTTCGGCCTCAAACGAAACCCCTGACTAAAATTGCAGTGAATCATGCAATAACCGCACTAATATAGAGCAAGTGGCACGGTGGGAAGTAAGTCGCCGGAAAGACAAACAGCTCAGATTTTGTTATTGCTTGAACCAGGGCTTCACTAGAAGTGAGGTTCATTTCAAACCGAAGATCGTTTTTAGCCCATAGGTTGTGCGGTTATGGAAACAGGGAAGTCATATTTCAATGTTACCTGGCGAAAGCGACCGTTCAGTTGCATTGGAAACCGATATCATTGATTCAAAAACGTGTGTGTGAACAAAACTGATTACAGCTATGATTAAACTCTAGTCCCAAGGTGACAGCCGGAATGGAAGGCGAAGATTTCCGAGGCGTAACAGGGTCGTGTAACGCTTTGTTCGGGCACTTTCATAGTTTTGGATCGACAGGATCATGCAGTTTGCGGTACATTTGCTCGGGGAATTTAGCCTGGATTACGTTATGTTACTCCTGATTTAGTAGGTTGTGCTGTCAGGCGCACAACTTCCATTTCTTTTTTTTCTCTTCTGTTCTCTCAGAGATGGTTCAGGGACAAACTGCGAAGTTACAAAAGAAGTTGGACTGGCCATTTGTGAGGCATTTGAGCAAGCGGATAAGGTACAGTTGAATCTCAAAGCACACACATTTCACACTAAAATTTGTTTGCTTCATACAACTGAGATTCTAACCACAGATCAGGTACTGGAGAAAAATAGGGCACGAGTCCGACCCGCGCGACGCGTGGAGAAGAGAAAAATAGCTTTCGCCCTCCCTTCCTCGCACGTCTCGCCTCGAACGGGCATCTCGCCTCCCAAGCGCATCTCGCCTCGCACGCACGTCTCACCTCGCGCGTGCCTCTCATTTTTCCCAACACCTGCCACGCAGGCTATAGAGCGTTTTCATTCACGTGACCACAGACCATATTTGTTTACCGAAACAAAAGAAAGTATTTGCTTAAAAATAGAGTTCAGTTCCCAGAGGTTTGGTTTGGGACACCAACATGGCCGCCGTGACGTCATGTGAAAACACTCTATTAAGGTGTTGGACTGTGGGATTACCTCAATTAAAATTACCTTGGCACCTAGGATTTTGTACAAGTGCAAAGGTCCGACACAAACTGTTGCCCTGACGGTCTGTCTTGCCATTGTAGACAAGTCTGCCATTTCATGAGCCATTAATTTACCAATGATCTGTTCTCATGTTTAGCTGCAGACTCGTAGAAGTCCATCAAACTCGCAGCACACTTTCAATGTAAAGTTGTGAGTGATAAGTTCAAACATTCATGGTTGGGCACCTCTTTCTGTGGACTCGGGATCTCTGAAAGCCCCCGTGGAGTTCGACTTTGCCCTATAACCCCAGCTTTGGGAAGTGTTGTTTAACGCGTGAAGCCAAACGTCATTTTTACTAAGCGGCTACTCTCGGCAAGTTGATATGTCTTCGTCTAATACCGAGGATGAGCCATTAATAGAGTTTCAATAGAAGTTATTCGATGGGCATTGTAAACCTCGCGTTTTGAATGGCCTAGAGGAGTATAGACGCACGAATAACATCATAAGACGAAGAAAGTAAAAAAAAATTATTAAGAGTATAAAACAAATATATTGCATTTGTCAGTGCATGTGTTAAAGATTGAAATAAAAAAAACGCGCCGAGTACATGGTTGAGTTACATAAGCACACGGGAATTTTTAAGAAGACGAGACGTAAGTCGCGTGCATGTGTTGCGATATAATGCACTCGATTCGACCAATCATAGCGCGGTTAATAATTGACATTTTATAATAACAAATAGTGCATGTTGATGACGCACGAAGGACGTCAGAATGTGGTAAGAACATCAGTCTGGCTACTCGCCTGCAGCTCGTAGCGTACGTCTTTGTTCTTACCACGTTTTGACGTCCTTCGTGCGTTATGAGAGTATATGCACGCACTCTCTTGAAAAAGGAATCTATTTGTTAAATAGCTTTGGTTTGGCTGGAAAAGTCGGTTTCTGCAGACATGATCATAAACCCTCTTAGTCTCACCAAGGCTTACTGAATCCTCAGAAACGTTTAGCTCAACGAAGGTAATAATCATGCATAAATTACCACATTTGCGGTCAGATTTCGTGGTTACCTCATTTCATGACGGGCCTTTATTTTATTGGCCGGTCAATTACACACCCGTTCCCCTCTATTTCACAGGGAAAATTTGATAACGCTGTTGAAATTTTGAAGCCCGTTCGCTACAAGGTCGTGAACATTGGAGGAAGTAATGCACAGGTAAGTTAGCGTAATTGTTTTATCTTTATGCAGAATTATTTCAGGTAATGTCAAAGATAGACACGGGCGTAGCGAGCCTATAGGCCCAAAGGCCTGGGCCTACAAATTTTCAGCCTGCCCGTCCTATATATTATTGTGCGGTTGTACACTGTGGGCTCGAACTAAGGTGCGACGTCACGCGCATTAGCAGCCGTTCGTTTATAATTACCGAGTCAACAAACTTGATGCTGGTAAATTTGCCGCTTTATTTGTGTTTCTCGAGCCTTTTTCCTCCACAAAAGCCCCCAGGATGGCATCATTAAGCTTTTGGGGCGTGAACAAGGCAACTTGAGATACACGAGATTGGCTCCAATAAAATGGATAAAGCGTGGCCCACGGAAAAGTGAGAGGCAAATTTCCATCCAGATGCCAAGGTCTGACCTTAAGATTTGCTGTAAATGTAGAATTTTGATTTTTGGGCAATATTTTCATTAAAAAGTTGACCACGAAAATGTGTAATTTTTGATGCTGTTCTTTGGTCAAAAGACTGGCATTTTGGGATTTGTTGCCAAACAAACGGTCCTATGCAGGAAAAATCGGGTATTGTAGTCGGTCTTTTTGGCTGTAATGGTTGCAAAAAACACCAGTTGGTGCTATTCGCACATTATTATGACGTCCTGACAAAATTTAAACAAGAAATAAATCATAAAAGCGAAAGCGGTATTTTCCACGCATATATGCGTGGTTAGGATGCAAAGGGTTAAAATCGCGCAGTTTAACACTGTGTTATATCAATAAAATAGGTACCCAAACGGTACTTGTGTGGGATACACTTTCCACGATGCATTGCAACCTTTGCAACTCATAATTTCCGATGACATTAGGTATCCACAGTGTGAATAAAAGGTATGGAGAATGTCGGCCCAGGATCTCTCTTTTATCTTTTCTGTTAACCTATTTACTTTTGATCGCATAGTAATAAAACATCCTACGCTAGCTAGCACAATCAGGTTCACACACTAATGTTTCTTAACAATGTGGTATGTTAATCTTTAACTATTGTTTTTAGTGTCTTCAGTTAGGTGTATAATAAATGAATGAATGGATGGATGGATGGATGGATGGATGGATGGATGAATGAATGGATGGATGGGTGGATGGATGGATGGATGGATGAATGAATGAATGAATGGATGGATGAATGAATGGATGGATGGATGGATGAATGAATGAATGGATGGATGAATGAATGAATGGATGGATGAATGAATGAATGGATGGATGAATGAATGAATGAATGAATGAATGAATGAATGAAAACTTTATGGAACATCACTATTAAGTATAGAAAGCACAGTGCCTCTACATTTGCCGAGACTCGCACTGCTATTTGCAGAAAGCTTTTTGTGAGGCTTGTAGTCTTCACAATCTTGGACTCGTTCCTTTTGTTTCTTTTACCAGGCTGATAAAACAATAAAATTAGTGAAAACGTCTTCTTACTAACTGGTCTTTACTATACGAGTTTTTGCGCGATAAAAATAAATGACGAAATCGCTAAAGTAAATTTGCCTCGGTTCTTAGTTTCTCCCCAAATCGCCCAAGTCCAATTTCATGAATTTGAGCGGAATTTTAAGGAGTTTAAAGAAGGGATTGAAATGAAAAAAAAATTTTTTTTCCAGACAGTTGACACCTCCAAAAGGGCAAATCGTTATTTCAAACTATAAGTTCTCGTTCTTGCAAATCTTTCGCGATTATTCCAACGAGTATGCTGATCTTCAGTGAAAGTAAACAGTTTTTAAAATCCAAATAAGTCGATAGAAATTTCCCAGAAACCTCTGGCCGGGTCGTATCGCTAAAGGTTTGTGCTCTTCTCTCGGCAACCTATTTTCAATCAGGTATGGGTTCTTACTATCAGTTTGCTGCTACTGATCGCTCTTCTGAAATATTGTTTTCTCGTTCTTCCAGCGAGACGTGTTTAACCTGTTCCTCATTCATGCAGCTCTGCACTCTCCAAACAAGCAACATCATCGGTTAGCCAGGTGAGATTGGGTAAAATTCCCACGTGCCTAAAGCCGCCTGAAAGCTCAGATGCTAATTTCTTTCTATACAGTAAGCTCTCTTGGATCGATAAGACCTTGGACTTGACAGTCCAATAGTTTTAAGTTGTTGGTCTCGTGCTTTAAGCGGAACCTCACTCCTCCACTCTTGCACGCTAATCTGTTGAAGATAATGACCAGATTGTTTCATTTTCAGGAGCTTGCTAACTGAGCGAAAGGCAATGAAAGAAAACGCACCGATGACAGACAGGCTGATGGCAAAGGCTTTAGCATTACACGTAGAGTAGTCTTGTTTAATCTTGAGGGGAGGGGGGAGGATTTGAGGTACCACACCCAAATGTAGTTGGGTAGGTTGAATCTAATTTCGACTAGAATAAATAATTTCCATGCACAATTTCAGACCCCAAATCTAAAATTTTTCTCCCATAGTTGCTCAAACGGCCCTATTTCAGGCTGTCTGACATTTGTCAGAAAGTTTTTGTGCGACTGTACGATCTCACGCACATGGAATGCTGATGTCGGAAGGATTTTTGGCCGGAATCCTGGTGCGTAGTTCTGTTTTTCAACGTGGAATGCTTTCTACCGTCAAGGCAGTGTCAGATTTTGACCAGGTGTCACTTTACAAAAAGGTTATCACAGTTTATTGGTTCGATAGTGACTTATCCACTGGGTAACTTTATCAGCTCTTTTACCAACTGAGTTCAATAGGGTAACGTTACCAAGTTTGACTAACGAAAGGGATAATACGTCCAAGAAAACAATCTAAAATTAAAGTTTTTGTGGTTGTCGTGAATAGGGACCTTAAGCAACGAGGACGGCAACGGCAACGGCAACGAGAACGCCGCAAAACAATAGACTTAATGAGCAAAAACAATCGCTGTGCACGTGCGCTTTGCTTTTTGGTCCATTTCTTTGCCGTCCTCTGCAAAACAACAACGTGAAATGACCAATAGACCATTTTACAGTTCTTTGCTAAGTCCCCTGGCCTTTGATTGAATGCGAGGCTAGGGTTGACCTTGTTTTGATACAAACCTACCTGCTTTTCTTATGCAAATTATTCTGATTAAACACTAGTTAGCATAAGAAAAACATGATTTACATAAGAAAAGTAGGTAGGTTTGTATCAAAACAAGGTCAACCCCAGCCTCGCTTTCACCGACAACTGTAAAATGGTCTATTTTTATGTTTTCTTGAGAACGTGAGCGCATGACGGCAAATGTTTCTTTCTTTTTCGCTACTTTGACGTCTTTCATAGTAATTTTGTTCCTGGACATTTCGCCAGCATTTTTTAAGTTAAACAAGTTGAAATAATCGTGAAAGAGTTACAGAAACGAGAAGCTATATTTTGAAATGACGTTTTCGTTGCCGTCGCCGTCGTCGTTGCTTAAGGTCCTTAATGACACCATCGTCAATTACTCATTGAATTGGCTCCTCCATTGAAATGCTGTCGTTCGTGATTTACTGAGCCAACCATATTCAGTTTTTTTAAGCTGAGCACCTTCACGATATTTCTTTTTCTCAAACTAGAATTCATATCAAAATATTTACGAATACACTTGCAAATAGTTAATAATTAGCAACTTAAAGCAATTTGCAATTTATGTAAATAATGTGCTTTGTGCTATCTGTATATCTGCATTACACTAGCGCATGGCTTTTCTTGTACCAGGCTGGTTTACACCTTTTGAATTAAAATCAAATGCACTTACTCTTTCCCAGAGTAGTGACAATCACTGTATTTCAACCAATAGCCCATTTTACAGATGTGTGTTCAGTGACCTGGCCTTTGAGTGGAAGCGAGGCTGGGAGTGACCTTGTTTGATACAAACCTCTGTCTTTCTCATCTAAATGTTGACTAGTTAGCATAAGAACAATATGATTTACACGAGAAAAGCAGTGAGGTCTGTATCAAAACAAGGTCACCGCCAGCCTTGTTTCCATTCATAGGCCAGGTCGCTGAGCATGCAATTGTGAAAAGGACTATTGAAAGCAATTGCAGCTGCGAACTTAGTAATGTATGAATTGTACTACTTGAACTTGGCCAGATGTTTTAGCCTTACCACTTTAAAATGGCCTCCGCGGTCCCCGGTAAACATATTTACGGCACAGTTAAAGCAAGGCCCCAGAGCTCTGTATACGAGTTGTGTGTATGAGGATAACAGGGACTTAGCGGAGTAATAACAGCGATTAGGCTTCTCTAATCAACCAGTCTGGGTTACTTTTGTTCAAGTCAAGAGTACGTACTCAACACATGAAAGGGTGAAATCATGCTTGCCTCGATATAGAGACTCTAGCGAGTAAAAACCTTCCAGAAATCACCAGTGGACAATCCGATGAGGTGATCGTCGCATTCCCATCTTGAACCACCAGGTTGCGTCACCCAGTGGCTGGAGCGCAGTATAAAAGCCGAGTGATCGTACACTCTGTTCTGATCGAAACCGGCGTGTCCCCATTTGCCAACAAAATACGAATTTCCCTCAAGTCCCCATTTTGCACAATCTCCGGCTAATACTGAGTTGTCGTCTTTCATTCTGACAAACGAGCCACAGGAGATGGGAAAGACGTCCGTCTGCCCGCTGAAGTACTGGACCACAGCTTCACCACTTCTGTTGGCGATCGTGGTCACGTGGAACGTACGCCCCTGTAGCTTGCTGCAGTGAAATCGTAGCTGAGTGAAAGACAAGTGCGTTCTTAATTCCATCATAGCGTCTTTGGTGAGGAGCATCTGGCTGCCGCTTATTCCACGGTACGACGTCTCAACTGACACCTTGGGAGGAGATGGTCCCGTAGTTACAACGCTAGAGACGAGAAGCCAGCCCCCTGAAATAAGGCAAACATCAGTGGTCATGTACTGTTTAATAAACGAGCGGGAGTGTTTTATCGGGTTATAAGACCACGAGGCGAAGCCGAGTGGTGTTATAACCCGATAAAACACGACCCGCGAGTTTATTGAACGGCTTCAAAAGCGAAAATCTCTAGGGAATATGCGAACTTGTTTGTTTAGCGTACTTGTACGATAATTTTTGGTTTAGCGTACTATTGTGATAATTTTATTTCGTGTTGCACAAAAGAATTTGAAGAAGGAAGCACGCATTACTTGGAGTCCCCTGGGAATATCGTTGTGGGTTTTGGGATTGTATGACTAAGGGTGCGTTTCTTTGGGAAAATCCAAATCCGGATTCTTGAATCCAAAAATGGATTTTGCGTTTCTTTACTATAATCCGAAAACGGATTATGAATCTAAAGAATCCACCCTCCGAGTGGATACATTAGATCAAATCTAAATCCGGATTTTTAGGATTCATGATCCGTGCGTTTCTTTGGGGAACAGATACAAAAAGTAGTACTTTTGGCAAGCGGTCGTCTTGTGGAAATCCGCCATATTCTCGCTATTTTATCTGCTGGTTCATGGCAAACGATCAAGGTGAGTTTATCGTGAAATTGAACCGAAATTATCCGCCCTGCTTGTATTTTCAAAATTTTTATGCATGTTGGGGTTGTCACGGCTAATGAAAAATAATCCATTTTCGGATTTTTTGTTTCTTTGGTGGTAAAGAATCCGTATGATCTCGGATCAAAAATCCAATCTTGGATTCTCCAAAGAAACGCACCCTTTAAGTATGACACACCAAAAACCACATGGCTTCGAACCGAACGTTTCGTGAGCCAAAAAGCGCTGAGGAAGAAAGTGAAATATTGGAAAATGCTGTCCCAAAGTCGACCCGTTCGGTAAATAAATGGGCGGTGAAGATTTTTGGGGAGTGGCAGGCCGGAAGAACAAATAAGAAAGCCTGTGAGGAAGATAGCGGATCTGCTTTGGAAACTTCTCCAATTCAAGATTTGGAAATGAACATTTGCGACATGACAGCAGAGTCTCTAAACTTTTGGCTGACGAAGTTCATCATGGAAGTATGCGAATACACAGGAGAAACTTAGCCTCCACGAACGCTTCAGTGTCAGCACCGAAATGTTTACAAGATCTGTGTTAAAAAACTTTACGTTCCATATTGTACATAAATAGTTTATGTACTGTACCATATTACCTAATGAACTATTCGTAAATGTTAACGTTGGAATAAAGAAATTGAATATTGCATCAAAATTGTTTTGTTTGTAATTCCTGTTTATTCAGCTGGCCATTGCACTATTTCACCTCTTTAAAGCTGTTTTATAAAACGTCCTCCTTATTAGTATTCTTTATATAAAGAATACTAAAATGTTTATGTAGAGAATATCAATGAAGCAAAATACAATCAGCCCCGCTCTCCCCTGGGACTGAAATCAAATGCCGCCCCCGGGCTTTTTAATTTGACAGTGTTTTACCGGGGTTTAAAACACGAGCACGTGACCAATTTTAATGGATGTGATAGGTTGTTGAGCTCATGAATTATTAATGAGTATTTGAAGAAAAGAAACAAAAGTAATAGGAGAAACAAGAAAGATTTTTTGAAGCTACTTTGAACGGTTTCTTCCCAATTAAGAGTTGCTTTCCATTCCAAATATGTGTCCAATTGGTATTATGGAAAAGTTAATGCTTGCCAATAATCGGTTACAACGCTAGTGGTCATCCATTGGTCCATTGGTGGGACGATATCAAACTGTGTTTACTTAGCCAAGGACCCATCCTGCTTTAAAATTTGCCTTTATGTAACGTAGTAGGAAATATCCAAGTTCGAAGAAAATTGACATTAAGTTGTTACAAATATTGTCTAATCTTAAATTTTGTTGGAAAATATTGAAACGATGTCAGTGTAAGACAAAAAGTTTTGTTATTGTGGCCTAATTTCCGCCTTAAAATTTCCCGCGCGCCGCCATTTTGGACTTCATGACGTCATGCTGTTGTCCAGTTCGGTGATTTTGTTAAATTCATAATGTTGGCGCTGCGCGGGAAATTTAAGCCAAAATATGTGATAACGATATCTAAATCTTGGTGCGCAGATCCAGTGGCAGATAGTCGAGACGGGACGTAGAATTCAAGGACAAAATCGGGATTTTCAAACGTTTTCTGCCGGTACGTCTTGTAAAGTTTCGCCCTATTTTGCCCAGGAATTCTCACTCAACTGGGTAATACATGCGTATTTTACTTATATTCTCCTTTCGATCTAGTTTATTTATTTACCCATTCATTTAATCTGCATGAATGCGTATTTAGCCCATCGTGCTTTTAATGTTTAAAAAACATTAAAAGTACGACGATTAAATTTATATAATGATAATAATAATAATAAGGCTTCGTAGCAGCATGAAGTAAGATATAGCTTTGATGAACCACACGATGTTTTTAAAGTTCATTTTTTAATGAAAACATGTTTCGGATGAGACATCACCATCGTCAGTTGTACGGTGCGGAATAAAACGAAAATGAGCAATAAATAGTTAAGAAGGTGAGATATTAACAAGAATAATTAAGGGTAAAGAAAAGTATTAATAAATTATTATTATTATTATTATTATTATTATTATTGTTATTATTATTATTATTTCCCATACCCCCATCAGTTGTCATGTCACAGTAGACTCTCAAAGGGTTTCCACTCTTCTCAGGATCAATCCAATACTCCCCATCCAATGTAGAGACGCCTAAGTCCAGGATTTCCTTGCATGTATGAGCCGGAAGATGATAATACAAACCTTTCATTTCTAAAGAGAAGTAGAAAATGCTGCTTGTTTAACTTAGCATCTACACTTCCAGAATAAGCCCAATTGCCTCCCTTCTGGCTACCGCCGAAATTTTGACCTCTATTTTAAGCGGTCTCAGTCACCCTTTATACCCAACGAGCTTTTTCTATTGTCTTGAACTGTACTAAACGCCAGTCACTTTTTAAAAGAAAATCACTCAAATACAAATGTAGTACCAAATAGTGCCAGGTAATTGAATTTCAGGTTTATTTTTGGTAATTAGAATGAAAACGGTAACGTATTTATATACCGCTCATATCACATAGTCTCATGGCGGTTTACAATTCTTCTGTGGGTTGAGATCGGACGTCAGTATGTAAAGGCACCTCTGGCAGCCGCTTAACTTGGTCTCACCCACTCACACCCAACCTACGCATGAATGTAAAAGACTGATCAAATCAAAGATAGATCACTACACCGGGGACTACTGGTGCGTTCTTTAATGTCCCACAGATAATTAGAAACAATTGTAGTGATACGGGGCCTAAATTTTGTCGTCCTTATCTGAAAAGACTTGGGAGTCTAACCGTTTGCAGATGTCATTACAAAGGTAGCACTTTCTCCTCACATATTTAAAGACCCCGAGTGTTGGTCCGGCCGGGGTTTCAACCCGCGACCTCTCACACG
This sequence comes from Pachyseris speciosa, assembly GCA_016490735.1. NCBI lineage: Eukaryota > Metazoa > Cnidaria > Anthozoa > Scleractinia > Pachyseridae > Pachyseris > Pachyseris speciosa. The sequence continues at coordinate 238,710 of JAEMWC010000007.1, forward strand.
ATATTCCGGTACTCTACCAACTGAGCTAATCGGCCGGCAGCTAGCCGGAAGATTGACGTATGTACTTTGTGGTCAAAAGTCATGATGGAGAAGCATACCAGTCATCTCCGAACATAGAATTCCATTTCACCGCACTTATCTCATTAAATCGAAAGAACATCGATAATCGATAATCATATCCATATCCCGAAACCACACTAGATTCCGAAGTGAAAACAGTCAACCAGGGCAAGCAGAAGGCGCCATTGTATTAACAAGGTGCTTTTTCGACGGAGTATGTACGTAGCGTCTTTAGTAAATTCTGAAAAGTAAAAGTACTGTTGGTTCTAATAAATTAAACATATCTTTTCCTCACCTTTCTCGCATCGATCTCCGGCGAATCCCACCGGACAGCAACAGTTGAAGCCATTGACTCGGTCAAAGCAAGCTCCATCGTTCAGACATGGGTTACTCTCACAGTCATTGATGTCTATACAAGAGTAGTAAAAAGGACAAAGGTTCATTAAAAAAAGTGGGATAATGCGGGGAGGAACTAAGGTTGCTTCCATTGGTGTCGCTTGTAGATAAAAATTAAATTATATGTAGCGGAATGGTCCAATGGGGAACTTTTCTCAGAAAACCACGGTTTCTTTAGAAACCACTGACAATTTTCCTGGTCGTGTTTTCACTTTTTCGCTCTAGCTCTAAATAAAGCAAATGTAGCCCTTAGATAAACTTTTGTTTGTTTGTTTGTTTGTTTGTTTTTTTATTTCCCAAATTTGCATAATCCGTAATCGGCCGTGGGCATCACGGGAGAAAAATGCCTTAGCGCTCAGCTCCGCTTAGCCAATCAGAGCGTGAGTTATATCGGCTACAAACGCTAGCAATATAACAAAAATTAACCAACGAGTTTATTTCTCTATCCACGAATGTTGTTCAACGCTGATATTCTGCAAAATTTTAGATTAGAGGACGTCAATCCTGAAAAGCAAAAAGCAGCAAAACAAACTTTCATCCAAAAGTTAAAATCTGCAACCAAAGTTTACGCTAATCGAACAACCGGGCCCTGCAGAAATATATATAGTGATTAACTATATATATCCGGACCATATTATAATACCGTATTTACTAATTTGCCCAAGGTAGGTGAACATGCAATAGACAATAGTGGGCCTTTCAAGGCGCATCACCCGAGAAGGCCCCTCTCCATCAACAGAACGAAAGACCAGACCACAACAGCGGGGAACACGTTCCCCGCTCTTTGCGAACAGCGCAAAAATGCCACCGTGCAAGTCACGATTTGATTTTGGTTTTGTTTTTCGTTGGCTGAGAAAGTGGCACGTGGTTTTGCAACCAATCGTAGACCTAAGTCGTGGAAACGAGTAAAAAAACTTTTAATTTCTTGCTCTGTATGTGGAATCTTAAATCTTCGCTAACCGCGATCCAATGTTTGGGATTTAAAAGGAATCAGTCAGACTTATGAAAAAAAAAAGGTTTTCTCCATAACCTGTTTCGCATCTCTCTCCAGAGAATCCCGGAGGACAAGTGCAGTCAAATCCATCGACTCGGTTAATACATGTGCTGTTGTTAAAACAAGGATGGCTTTCACACTTGATTATTCCTGCAAAAGAAAAGAATTTTTCGTTTTGAGTTCCTTTATTCTAACTGAGTTAAGGTTGCAGCTTTTCATAAAATTTCAAACTTACTGATTGACCAAATGCAACGCAGTGCGATAGATTTCAAGGGCACTGACTAAAAATATTAACCAACAAAGCAAAATACCATACTGATGACTAAGAAGAAAGCTTCTCGGGATCCTCCAGGTAGATTTCGTTAAGGAAACCTCTAAATTTTCAGGCTGATTGCTGGTTGGACACATCAGCTCTGGTCTCAGTTACAAATAGGTGAATTGCAACCAATCTATAGTGAGACAGATAACAATGCTGGTGGACGAACAAAAGGAGCTAATGAGAGGTCTGTTGTTTACGATCACTAGCATGGCGGCGATACATACATATACTTTATTTACCCTCGGATTTCAGCGTAGCTTGTACAGCTAATATCTCCGAGCATTTACCAACCCAACCATCAGATGTCTTTAGTCTTTACGAACAGTGTGTGGGTTCTTTAACGTCCCACAGAATCAATTATGAAGAGTTGTGAGACGGGCCTACGGCTTATCGTTCTTATTCGAGAAGACTAGAAAGTCTAACCATTTTCAGATGTCATTACAAAGGCAGCACTTTCTCCTCAATTATTTAAAGACCCTGAGTGTTAGTCCGGCCGGTGGGGTTTAAACCCGCGACCTCCCGCACGGTAGTCCGGTGCTCTACCAACTGAGCTAACCGTTCGGCGATGACGTAACGTCGGCAAACCACCTATGTAGGAGAATCGCTCATTTGCACTTCGCATTCGTGTCCAATCTTTTACGAGTCAAACTGTGCATCCCGCAATTTTTACCTGGAGAAGACCCGTTGCTCTCCAGTCTCTGTACCGCAGTGACATCTTTAGGAGAAGACGAAGTGTTTTCAGACTTCACCATCGTTACGACGAAAACCAAAGTCCCAACAGCGATCATGAAGTTGATCACGACTACGCCAACCACAATAGTCATCATTCGTCGCAGTTTCTCGGTATTTGCGTGAATGGTTTTTACAACTTCTGTCAAAGGTTTCTCTTGATTCTTAGCTTGTTGTGGTAGTGTTGTAACTGGGATAGCGTACCGCGTTCCTCCAACTACATCCTCATAAACTTCGGTTCGATTAGCTTCTGTGTTAGAATCCATTTCGAAATAAAGGTTTTCCTCTCCAATGGCTGCCATAATTAAGGTACGTTAAGACGATACTGATAATGAACGAATCACCAATTTAGCGTAATTCCTGTGAAAAAAAAAAAACAAAACAAAACAAAACAAACCAAAAACAAAACAATGATATGAGTATTCACGGTAGAACAGAATTCTTTTCTTGTAGGTAATAGAAGTCTCTTCTATACTTATGCAAAGTCTAGACTGGCCAAAAGGCCTGATTATAAACTAAGGCCTCGTCTGATTGGTAATCGTTGGATTAGTCTGCAGTCTCCACTCCCCCCAAATTTCACACAACTCTGTTCAAATATACACCGTTCAGGTTGTTTCAACACAATCGGTTTCGTCGATTTATCGCAGAGCTCTGCGCTTCGAAGGCGCACGCGCGGAGCACCACGATTGAAAATTTGGTTTTGGTCATCGTACGACCGTCTGTACGTCCGCCCTTCCATGTATGCCAAGTGAGAAGTCACACTCGAGATAACCCTGTTCTTTTCTGCGCATTTTAGCCAAAACAAACAAACAAACTGAAGACAACAAGAGCGATCGCGACGAGACAATCCGGAAACTTTTAGGCAAATGGCAAACAACACGTAACGTTCCTTCCTAACGAAAATTCCCAACCGAAATTTTCGGATCATTTTTTATAAATGGTAAACAACCAAGGCCAAATTACTCCACATGGTCGCGATTAACGGGCCATCACGCCTCCTATGGTTACTTGCAATCCTAACTTTCGCTAAGCTCAACTCTTAATTCAAAGTGGCTTTTGTAAGCATGTGATAGTGTTCTTCTAGCTGCAAGAAAGAGGTCTCTTATTTGGCAACTCTATGATATTTGTTGTACATCGGTCGAATCATCTCTGAATGATGTCATTTTGCCTTCTTTAACTTAGACCAACTAGAAATACAACTGGAAATTCCAACTCGGAGTGAATCCAACTCGAAAATCTAACTCAAAAATCCATGAAAAAATCCTAACTCGAAAATCAACTCGTTATCCTAACTCGGAAGTTAGTTTGCGTCATATCTGTATTGTTTCGTAGGAAGTTTCAATAATATCATGATTGAAGCATTGAGATGCACATGAAGACAGCTTTAGATATACCCAGAAACTGTATCAAAATAGTGCAAAAAAAATTAATATCCTTACTTTTGTGTCGGACAAAACTACCGATGATTGTAAATATCAGTAGGGAAAGGGTTAGAGCGTTTATTTTGTTATTGAGCGTCGAAAGTAATTATGGTTTTGCTTTGGTTTGCATTGTTTCGCTCTGTGATTGGCCAGGAAAACTCGCTCTACTTTCTCAACCAATGAGAAGCAAAACCAAAACCAATTGTGATTTGCACGCGCGTATTTTCCCGCGCTTTACGCCGGCTACATGTAATTGCGTCGTATTCTGATTGGCTCATTGCACTGCTTTCTTCTTTTGTGATTGGTCAGAGTAGTCGCTTTGGTTTTGTTTTAACGACACTCAGTTGAAAAGCGCTCTAATGGTCAATGATTGTATTCGCCTTTTGTGGCCAGTTCACATAGCGATCACACTCAGTAGAGTATCACCAAAGCTTTGAATGGGAACTTACCGGCTTAGTTGCCTGATTGTGCGAAGTAAAAATAAATTCAGTTGATGGAGAGTTGATGAATAAAGAATGAACTATTGGCGATCTTTTTCTCGGCTTTCGTAAGTTGTACTCGTAGTAAGGTATTGTTTGGATCAGTGACTTGCTTTTAAAAAAATATCAGTTAAGGATCAAACCCGGCTCAAACCGCAAGACTTCATGAAAGCCTTTCAACAGTCAGTTTGCATGATTACAGAAGTTCAGAAGACATGCGAAATATGCACAGTGAATGATCAATAGATCTTCCAAACCTTAGGCTTCAATTTTTTTATCTGCAACAAATAAGTCGAAGTTCGCTTTCGCTAAATAAACCATAACCGCAAGTTGATTTGAATTTATGAATGCATTTTACTTATGGCATAAATAAGAAGGAACGAGATTTTTCTTCGTCAGGCAAGGCGTTCAGCTAGGCGTGAAATTAACATCCTTTTGCGCTAAAACATGAAACTTCCGGTACCTGAGAGACTTGGAGGCTTCGCGTTCCATCGGTTTTAAAGTTATTAATTCGGGCCAGTCATGCGTGATACCAACGACCGGAATGTCGCAGCGCAAACAGGAAGTTCAATTTTATGCCTAGGTTGCACTGTACTGAACAACAGTCGAAAAACAGCTCAAAAATTAGTACAACAATTAAACTTACAGCTTATAATAAATCGCTTTCTTTTAAACGAAATTAACTGAACTGAAAAATATTTTAGATATACCTTATTCTTAATTTTCGCGGAATTTCGAGATTTCAAAAAACTTGCTAAATTTAATACTCGCCAAAAAATGACCGCGCGAAAATTAAAATCGCGAAATTTAATATTATATTACATCAACAAACAATACAAATTTTACAGTCCATGCATTAAAGTCTCGAAACGGTTACCCAAACGAGAATCCGGCCCTTGTAGTAGTGTTGGGAATCCGATGAGATTTCATAATCGATCATCGGAAATCATTGGATTCTCCCAACCGATCAATCATTGATTATAATCGGAAAAATCTACGTACTGATCAGAAGATCCGTTTAACTTTCACCTGTGTACAAGTCCATGTCTCGCAAATCGCCAAATTCTCTTTATTGAATATTCACAATTAGGTGAGGCAGTTCTGCGCTGTGTTTTGATACACGATAATAAATACGACACGCAGCAGAAAATGACATTCAATGGATATTAAGGCTGCTGTTATGAGAGGCCATTAAAAAGGCAACACACAAGTGTTGATATGTTTATTTGTAACCAACATGTTCTTCATTTTTCGTGGGATAATCATCCACAATCGATTATAGCGTCGCTTAAAGTTTCCGATCAATGATCGATTATAATCGATAATCGACAAATTGCAACTGTTACCAGGTTGCTAGAACCAATGAAAATGCCTTGTTAGTTAACTGGTCTTTACTACACTCGTTTTTGCAAGATTAAAAAAATGACACGATCGCGACGCGGTCTTTTTGTTTCTCCCATAATCGCGAAATCAAATAGTCGCGGAACTGACACATTTTGAGATTTTTCGCGAAATTAAGTACGCGCGAAAATTAGTAAGAATAAGGCATGCAATCATTTCTTGTTGTTCATTTCTCTGGCATAAAAATAAATTCATTCATAATTATGGAAATGATTTCTAATAGCATGGCGAAACAAGTGTCGAGTTGGTTTGTTGGAAACTTAAAGGTTGTGGCCCGTGCGTTCTGATTGGCTTGATGACTATGGCTTGGATGGATTTTATCATGGTTGTTGTCTACAGGACGCTTTTATTGAAGCCTTGTGAGTTACTGGGCTGTGCTTGATCTATGAGTGATATTTCTTAGCTAATCACCGAACCCAACAACCAAACAACAATCGAATATAAATATATGTTACGGCGGAAGTCACGCAAGTTAAGATCGCTGATAATTCATTCATCGTTCATCATCGAACACCCCAGCAGCTAAAATTTAGCGTTAACTTCGCACAGTCAGGGAAGAAAGAAGGTAAGTTTCCATTCAAATCGTTTTTGATAGATGACGCCTCCTGCTCATTGATCGTGGGCTGCAAGTTGCACTATCTTTATGACAAGCAAAGAAAATAATCATGTTACATGACATTCCCATGTATGCCGTTTGCTGTTTGTCAATTCTTGATGAAAACAAGAATTCGCGTTCACAAACTTATAGCAAGCATTCGTTCGCATTATTTTCACACCGACAATGACTGTTTGAAAGACTGAAACATATCTAAGAGAAGTCGGTCGTTGGATGTTTTCTGGTGGCTCAAGCTTTGCTAGTTTGGGCAAAAAGTCTTACATGACGATGCGCGTGACTAGGACGCTTTCTTAAACATGATGCAAAGCTATTTCGGGACTCTGCATTCTGAGAATATGTAAACACTTTAAGCGCTGTCTCTCTGCAAGAGCTTACCAGTTCGTTCAAGATTCGTATTACACCTAATATGCCCCTACTGATTTACCTATCCCATCGAAGTCAGAGGGCTTATGCTTGTGACATTCATTATCTCTCTCGAATAGACAAGTTTGGTAAGCGCACCGTCAAATTAATACGGTTATACGGTAAGATTATATCAATCAACGATTTAAGACTATAGAATTAGGGACAGACGATGTTAACGTATGACCCATGTCTGCGTGACCTCTTTCCCGTACAGCGGTCACGTTGCCTTCGATTAGCAAACGTTTTTTTTTTTGCAAATAGAAGCCTTTTTAGCTTTCTCTAGTGCAAAACTTTTTGATGTTCTTCAACTGTAAACAAGCTTGTCTGCATGAGTGGTTCTAAAAGTTTAATTAAACAGATTCTTACCTGATGCAGCAAAACTGCGACACTTCCGCTAACCACGTTGACAGGGCATGCAATTTACGAGTTTTTTGTGTGGGCGCTGATTCAAGTTTGGGTGTTGTGAAATTTCCTCGCAACAACAACTCGGTAACATTAATTCTTCTGATCCCTTGAATGCTGTGTCATGTTACGGCTGTGTGACTTCACCTTGCTACATTGCTCCATTGTGTTCATCGGCTTTGAAAGGGAAGAGGTCACGCGATGATTAGTGTACTGAGTACTGGGTGTGTACTTGTAACTGAGGGGGTCGTAACTGATTTAAAACGGAGCACTTGAACATTTCAGTCCTCTTAATGTAGACCATTAAGGTCTAGTTCCAGTTAGGTTGTTCTGTATAAATGGCTTTTATAACTTGCTTTTATAACTTGCATTGCCATTATCGTTCATTTAACAAATCGAATGTGGTTTAGCGTTGTTTGTACTCTAATTGACAACGATATTCGTCATCACAGTGGTCACGGCACATTTTGACCACTGTGATGACGAATATCGTTGTCGATAAGAGTACAGACAACGCTAAACCACATTCGATTTGTTTTTTACCACAATATCAATGTCAAACAAAATGTTTATTTCAGAGCGCAAGCTGAACGCACGTTGTCGCGAGCAGCGTTGTCTAGACTCTTATACGCCGATCGCGGCGATCGGCGAAAATCGCAATCGCTGCACCGGGCACACTAGGCGATTTTCGCCGATCGCCGGCGACCTAGCCTCCCACGCAGTCGTTTTTAGGGGACTCGTATTTCACCTTCTCCCCACAAACGCCTGCTTACCCGAAGCCAACATTCCTTTCCCGCCACTTAGCGAATCACGTTTTACCTACTAAATTCTGGAAGGTTGACCTTAAGCGAGCTCTGATCACCTTGTGCTCTACGTTCAAAATTTCCTGTTTAAATGTTTATCAACTGACTTGAATTTAAGAATTTGTGAGAGGAAATAGCGATAATATTTTCGTTAATATGCCGATTAGTTACGGAAAGTCGCTTATTTATCAAGCAAGCTTCGCCTTCAATCTTCGATATCCTCGCCGCTGGTCATGTTGTAGCCGTTGTGTCACCTCTCGTAAATTTGATGAAGGACCAAGTCAGTTCTTTAAGAAGTATTGGCGTATCTTCGGTTAGTCTGAGTGATTTGGAGGAGGGAAACTTTTCCATCGGTAGACCATAGCGCGCAATCGATCGAGCGAGCTTCTAAATACTAAACTCCATAATTTTACCGTCCGCTTCTCGTGGACTGAAGAAAAAAAGTACGAATTAGCACAGTCTATGCCATCGGTGTTTGGTAACTTCTGACCGCTTCTCCGGGACGTTTTGGGGTCACTGTGTGGGCGAATTTCATCTGATTTAATGCAAGACCGTGATAGATCGAGCTTTCTTGTTGTATCATGTGTGATAATCCAGTGGATAATTTCACGTCGGTTTACTCTATGTTTAATCAACTGATAAATGCTTCAGATTTCTAACTTGGTCGCGTCTAAATTCTTATTCGCTTTTTCAGATTTTGAAAGTCTCTTGTAACGCATCGTATTACTCAAAAACAAATCGACTCCAGCGCTTTGATACGTTTAAAAATTCGCGAGAGAAAGAAACACGCATAAGGATTAATTTTACTTGTCATCGCTGAACAGTTGCTCGATCGTGATTGGCTAGGATACCCGCAAGTCAAACAATGGGAAAAGAATGTTGGCTTCGGGTAAGCAGGCGTTTGTGGGGAGGAGGTGAAATACGATTCCCCTAAAAACGACTGCGTGAGAGGCTACCGGCGACCGGCCTATAAAATCGCCTAGTGTGTCACCCCCTTTATCGACAACGGCAAATAAGCCAATTAGATTGCGAGATCACCAGCAATGGTAGCAAACAGTACTTTTGATAGGGAATGCGTCCAATTCAAATGATAAATTAAGAGCGTGAACGTGAATTATAATTCATCATTGAAATGGTGGAAGGGGTAGTCTTATTTCTCTTTTTCATTCTGTCCAAGATTGTAGGTAAGTTGCCATGGCAGCCATTGGAGAGGAAAACCTGTATTTCGAAATGGATGCTAACATAGAAGCTAATCGAACCGAAGTTTACGAGGATGTAGCTGGAGGAACGCGATACGCTATCCCACTTACAACACTACCACAGCAAGCTAAGAATCAAGAGCAACCTTTGACAAAAGCTGAAAAAACCATTCACGCAAATACCGAGAAACTGCGACGAATGATGTTTATCGTGGTTGGTGTAGTCGTGATGAACTTCATGATCGCAGCTGGAACTTTGGTTTTGGTTGTCATGACAATGAAGTCTGAAAACACTTCGTCTTCTGCAAAAGATGTTGCTGCAGTGCAGAGACTGGAGAGCAACGGGTCTTCTCCAGGTAAAATGTAAAGCTGAGGGTGTAGTAGTTAGATATTAGTTAAGGTTGGGGAGCTGAGTGTCGTTTGTAAAAACACAATTTAGACGCAGGACATGTATGAATCAGTGTAAACTTTCTCGAGTGCTGATATGTCGCGTCAGTATGCAACCAGAAAATTTAAGATGTTTTCAGGCTATAGATTCCGTAACAACGATCTGTTTTCCTGGGAACGAATCCTAGCCTGAAAAAGTGATGAGCGCAACAAACAGAGATTTAGATCTACAAGGAACACGGGAAAGGCCTTTTTGTGAATTTTGTTGAAAGTAAAGTAAATAAATGTTTTATTTGTTTGAGCAAAAATACATTCTAAACCAGCAAAATTACTGAAGGAAAACAAAACAAAAAAATTACTCAAGGAAAACAAATAAATCCCGGCGTTGAAAGAATAAAAGGCCAATGTTAACATTAAATACAATATTAGCATTAAATCGCTACTTTATATTTAAAATATATTCTTAAAACGCTGGGTATTTACCCTTGGCAGCTGGTTGCACGGAACTCTAAAGTTCACGTGAACAGATTATCCTCTCAAATATTAATTACGATCCACTTAATTTGTTCAATCAACAAATTTCAAGTTCCATGCAAAGCAACTGCCTTAAATTTCACGTACCTCGAATAAGAGTGAAACGGAATATTTATTTAATTAACAGAATTAATCACGTGTGGAAGCAACCCTTGTGTTAACAACGGCACATGTATTAACCGAGTCGATGGATTTGGCTGCAGTTGTTCGCCCGGGTTCTCGGGAGAGAGATGTGAAACAGGTTAGGGAAAGTACATGTTCTCTTAAATACAAATTTTTCCAATTCCTTTAGCCTCTCCACAGTGCTGAGTGCAGCAAGAACCCAGGGAGACGGAAAAATTCGGTAAGCCTCGGGAAGCCTCTGGAGGGGCGTTCCCCATGTCCAGGCCTCGCTCGGCTATGCGATGTTTTTCGCCTTTTTTCTCGATCCACTCACCCAAGAACTTACCAAGGAGCCTGTTCAAAGGCTTCATTGATGAAGTTCATTCCTTTTGATATCCTTGTTTTAAAGTACTGTTATTGGATCGCGGACAAAAGCGAGGAAAGGAAAGGTTTTTATTGCCTTGCATGACTTGCGTAAATGTGGTGCAGATATAAACGTACCTACTCTTGATTCTAAAGAAATCGTAGTGATGCTTTGACAGGATAGTTTTATTATGATAAAAGCTGAACTCTCGAGCATGAGCATTATAATTATCATTCTAGAATTCGTTAGAGCAAAGCAAGAAACTGGGGGCTGCCTGCGGTTTAAGAAGTCACTGAATAGCGGACTCATTTATCACGTTATAAGCCACACACGATGAGGCTCTAAATTATTCTGTTCCAGACTCTTAGAGTAGCTGGGGTTGCGAAACAAATAGGGACAAGAGAAAAGAAAACACGAGAGGGCACTTGGGGACCTAATGTTTTCGGTTGTTCTCGTTGATCAAGCGATCAACCGACCGCACTTTTCCGCTCTTTAAAATAACTTCTTTCATCGCGCATGCGCTTTAAACGAACGGTCCATTTTATTTCTCTTGTAGACATAAATGACTGTGAGAGTAACCCATGTCTGAACACTGGCGCTTGCTTTGACCGAGTCAATGGTTTCAACTGCTGCTGTCCAGTGGGATTCGCTGGAGATCGATGCGAGAAAGGTGAGGAAAAGATATGTTTGTTGAGACCAAAGTACTCTTGCTCGTCGTACTCATCCGATTTAAATATAAATGACCAGTTACGTAGCCTTACGAGCACCTTATTAATAGGTCTCAGTATTTACCAAACAATGGCTGATCGGCAACTCAAACTCCGGAGTTTGATGGGGCTCGATTGAATCGTTCAGTGACGATTCCAATGATGACATTTGAACGCGGCATTGCCACACTTAAAATTCCTTTAAATCTAGAGTTTTTTTCCCTAACGTTTCGTTGTACTTTCGGTTCAGGTAGCTAGCTTTCTTTTTATAGTTTGTTTTTATAGATTGGAGCTAGTTGAAGTAGAGTATCTCCTAAGTTAAGCATGCAACATCCTACTTTTTTTCTTTTTAGTAATGAAAGGTTTGTATTATCATCTCCCGGCTCATTCATGTAAGGAAATCCTGGACATGGGAATCTCTAAAGTGGACGGGCAATACTGGATTGATCCTGAGAAGAGTGGAAACCCGTTGAGAGTCTACTGTGAGATGACAACCGATGGAGGTATGGGGAAAACGTTAATCTTTCCTCTGATCAAGTGTCAACGTTTCCATGAATGTATGTAGATAATAGCTGACTTTGAAAAAAAGACTGGAACTGAGTGGCGGCGCAAGCGATTGCGGGATTGTCTGGGAGGACGCTTGTTGCTAAGAAACAATCGCGTCCCTCCAAAGTGAATTATAGGCTGATGGAAATAACCTATCAGGAAGAGTTACTCACTGTTAAAGGGGACGTTATACCCGGATGTTGATGAAATAAGAAGTGACTTGATGAAGAGATTAAAAAGGGAAAATAAGGCATAGTTACACAATCACTATGACAGTCCACTACAACAGGAGTGCATGTCAGGTTGAGAGTGAACTGTTTGGTGTTTGTCCATTGAGTTTTATCCTCCAAATTTAATTTTGAATCACCTTAGAATTTACATTTCTCTCATTTCTCTCATCCTCCTTAAATCACTCACCTCCCCCCCCCCGCCCCTTTTCTCCTTCTTTATAAACACTCTAAAAATCACCCAAAAATTCTGAGATATTTATGGGGTTATGCACTACCAAACTATGATGGCTTTTTAGAATTGCATGACATTGTAGCATTCAGGTGTAGCTCCCCCTTAGAATAGAGAGATTAAGTTCGAGGTTTTTCGGCTTTTCCCGCGAACCGCGAACGTCAAGAAGTCTCGTGACCAGTGCCTTGCCGTCAGGTTTGCGGTTTGAGGTTCACGTTTGTACGGCTAGACCACACTCTAGAGGTAAGTGATTTACCGCAAGGTTTTTTGCACCCTAAAACATCACAATCCCACGTTTGAGTGGAAATGCTACCTTTTAGAACTCTTTCGCTTATTGATTATCGAATTCTTTTTCATAGAAACGTAATTTTGAAGACGATTTCTCAGCTCAGATAGAAGTGAACGAATGAATGAAAACAAACATGGCGGCCGGCTAGAACCAACCACGAAACTTAAGCCCCGAATATGGGCAGACGGTTAACGTAAAACCGCTAACCGCAAACCGCGGTTTGCCGTTTGCGGTAAGATGACCAAACCTGTATCTTAATCTCTCTAATGAAAGGATCCTGTGGTGCTGCTACAGTCTTGGACAAAACTGTTGAGAAAATTGAGTCGCAAAACTTTTATACGTGCAAACAATAAGCAAATGAGTTCCAAAGCCCCTCTCAACCCAATTAAATGTTGTTCGTTCCTCCTAAACTGTTCCTTAACAATGACGGCTTCCCCAACTCAACATTGAATAGGATCGAGGGGGGGGGGGGGGGGGGGGTCTTTAGGATTATTGTAGACCCAGACATCATGGAGAAGGATTTACGAACTCTAAGAGACCTGTCTGTCAAGTAATTCTAAATCCCAGGAGGAGGGTACCCTCTTGTGAGAGCTATATAGGTATGTGTGGCCCCAAAGGGTATGGTTTTTAAAAAACTTGAAAAACTGCAAGAACTGTGAACGAAGATCCTGCTTGCTTGTACGTTGGATCTCACAGGAGATCTGATCAACCAAACTTGAAAAATAGACGATTAGCCATTAAACCATTTTGGTCTGAAATAGGGTATGGTTTGTGCACTCTAGTCTTCAATTGGGTATGTTTTTTAGAAAAGGCTTCTTCTTCATCATTAGGCGATAAGACCATCAACAAAAGCCCTTCTCAAATTATGTTTACTCCAACCGTGTACGTAAAATAGGTGTGAAATAGAGTATCGAATTTTTAGTCAGGTCTGAAATAGGGTAGGGAAAATCTCAAATTTTGGTCCGAAATAGGGTGAGGGTTTCGGACCGCACACCCCCACCCAATTTTTCTGGGAGTACCTCCCACCCCACCTCACCGGGTTCTAAATAGTGTTCCCGGGAAAAAATTCAGTCTTCATTTTAGCCCCGCTCATTTAGAATGCTTACTACTCATCCCCTAACCGTTTTTGATAAATAATTTTGTAAAACACCTGATAGGGAATGTCCTTACTTCTTGCTACTCAGTCTGCTTGCACCTTAAATAACAGGAAGCTGCCAAAAGCATGTTTCCATTTCTCCAGTTCTCCTACTGCTTTTGCCTTTTTTCATTACCACTGATATCCGCCTTATTTCAGGTGGCTGGCTTCTGGTCTCTAGCATTGTAACCACGGGACCATCTCCTCCCAAGGTGTCAGTTGAAACGTCGTACCGTGGAATAAGTGGCAGCCAGATGGTTCTCACAAAAGACGCTATGAAGGAATTGAGATCACACTTGTCTTTTACTCAGCTACGATTTCACTGCAGCAAGCTACAGGGGCGTACGTTCCACGTGACCACGATCGCCAATGGAAGTGGTGAAGCTGTGGTCCAGTACCTCAGCGGGCAGACAAATCTCCAACCGGTCTCCTGCGGCTCGTTTGTCAGAATGAAAGAAGACAACTCAGTATTAGCGCGAGACTGCGCAAAATGGGGATATGAAAGAAATTCACATTTCGTTGGGAAATGGGGACACGAAAAAGATCAGAGCAGATTATACGATCATCCGGCTTTTATAAAGGTTTCTTATCACTGGTTGATTGAGCCTAGCGGCTCTAGGTGGGAGTGCGATGATTACCTGGTGGGATTGTCCACTGGTGATTTTTGGAAAGTCTTTGTTCGCTAGAGTCTTTATACTGAGACGATCATGATTGCACGCTTTCTTCTTCGCGTTCGCACAAGTCAGGTCTGGGGCATCGTTATACGTAATTACTTAATTAACGAATGCGGAACGACTTGTAGTTGGTCTGTCAATTTATTTACTGATCTCGACATCCGACCATCCATACCTCCGGCCGGCCGTCCGTCCTTCCATCCATCCATCCATCCATCCACCCATCCATCCATTATGGTCCATGTACACATTTATCCATTGGTCCGGTCGTCCGTCCGTCACTACAAAAATGGCAATGAATCCACTACAATAAAAAATAATCTTTAAAAAACGATTGCTTAAAATTGAAAGCCCTTTAATTATCACGTTAGAGCTGACAGCAAGCCTATTCGTTGTTTGATTTGTTCCGTCTTGTCCAAATACGGTTTTCTGTCAGTCTAACTAATTATTGCCCCCAGCTTGGCCTTTTTTTTTTTTATTATTCTTGCACTTAATATTTTTAAAGACAAGCACTACAACTACATGATATTAAGTAATAATTACAAAAACTTCAACATGCTAATTGCAAATTACAGGAATACTACTAACTGCTAAAAAAAAAATAAAATAGTTATCATCATCATCATCATTCATCATCATCATCATAGGTAAAGGAATAAAGACAATGTTATAATGAGAATGAGAATGAGAATAACATTCATCGACAAGGGACAGATAAAGAGATTTTAAACAAATCATGTTACGCCGCTTTATTTATTTGCCAGTTTTTAATTTGACTATGTAATCACTCATTTAAACATATCAAGCATCGAGTCCTTTATGACGCAAGCGGAGGTACTGTAACTGCTTGTAACCATGTTATTAACACGCCTTGTAACTGACCTTATTATGTATTCTTGTTTGATTGGCTACAAACTTACAGCTAATTACTGCTGATACTGTTTTCGCTACGTCATACCTACCAGCAATAAACGAGCAAGGCTGGTTACACGGCAAGGAATATATCTTCCTCGACGTGTAACCAGCCTTGCTCGTTTTTTTACCGTTTTCTAGTTTACAATTTTATAGCTGGTTAGATCTATTACGGGATCCGGCTCTTCTAGTTTGCAACGGTGGTCCTTGCTAAAGTATCCCAGTTTTTTCTACCGGCAATAGTTTTTATACATGTCGAAGTGACGTCATACCCACAGAAAACAGTTTTTAGCATGTAGAAGACAACAACAACAACAACAACAACAATCTTTATTATTTACACCTTTTCTTACAATTAGCATTACATTTTTTAAAGGAATTTAGATCTGTAAAAAGGGAAAAAAAAAAAAGCTAAACCATTACCATTTAAAGGTGTCTAGGGGCTAAATAAACTTAAGTTTTCTAGTTAGCCCCTAGCTAAGGAAAGTTAATCAAACAAATTTGTAGCAGATACGACAAGAACAACACAGAAACAACAACAGATACACACATTTAAAAACTAAGACGAAAAAATAAGCACATATATAGGCAGTCGTTGACATGATTTTACTCACTGGATTGAGTTTTAAGAAGAAATTCTTTTAATTTGCCAGGAAAGGTAAAAGTGTTAAGATTTTTCAAGCTAGTTGGAAGATCTTGCCAAAGGTCAACTACAATTGAAGATACTGATTGTTTTCCAATGTTGGTTCTTGTGCACGGCTTATAAGAATTTTTATTAGTGGCATATCTGGTATTATAACTATGAATATCAGTAGCATACTGAAAATAGTTTTCAAAGATGTTTGGTAGTGCTTTGCTATGCCAACGATGTGCAAATTTAAGTGCTTGCAATTTAAAGATAGAATTAACTGATAGGATATCTAATAGGTTCATAAAGGGAAAGGCACTTTCAGTGTTCTTTCCATGAGTAGTGGCAAAAAATATTGTTCTTATTACTGTGTTTTGTTTTGTTTGTACTTTTTTGATTTGAGTTTTATACCCACTCCCCCATGCAAGAATAGCATAAGATATGTACGGATTGACAAGACTATAATAAAGTTGTTTTAATTGGGCTAGAGACATGTAATGCCTCAAACAAACCAAGATCTAAATCATTTCTACGTTTAAAATTAACATTTTCTGACGCATATAGCCCCACACCTCCGGCAAAGGTTTTAGAATTCGCACCTAAAAATGAATAGCCTGGAATTGAAACATCTAGTGGATTACTATCTGAAAGTTTTGTTTCAGAAATAGCTATGATATTCGGTAATTCTATACACCTTATTCCAAAATGGCGGCCGCTCGGAATGATCTGGGGAGAGCAGCACGGAAACGAGGCATCGAGGGCCGGCGTGAAAATCTTGTGGTGTTTACACATGGTAATCGTGAGCGATCGTGCTTCAAAATTGCTCTATTCCATTCTGTCCTAAGAAAATTTATGTGGAAAAATGGTGTGAAAATCTTTTATCAGAAGTTTCCAGAAGACCGACGTGTAGTGTGTTCAAGCCGAATGGATTGTTGCCATACGAAGGGATCTTGGATTAACTTTAAGTGACAAAACACTCGATCAAGGGTATGTTTGCGCCACTTCAAGTCTTCGGGTTATATTTGTTCGTTTGCTGGTCGCGAGAAAACTTTGAAAACTACTGCTGTACCATCCGCTTTTCCGTGAAAGATGTGTTCGCTCGTAAAACAAAAAGCACCAAAGCATAGTAGTCCGATCAAACGAAAAAGACTGAGGAAAACCTCAGTAACTCCTGACCTACTGTCGTCAACCAAGACATCGTGATTCAGATATTTGTCCTCATAGAGATTCTAGGGAGCTATAAAACGACTGTGAGAAAGCTATCCATGATCTGGACTGTGAGAAAGCCGAGCTTTCTGAAAAACTCCGACAATTCGAGGCGGATATTTCCAAGATTTACAGGCAATCGAAAGTGTTTAGCGTCGATAGATTTATGAAGTTAGTTAAACATTTAGCTTTTTATTCTGGATTTCCGAATAGAGACATTTTCAAGAGTATAATTCAGTATTTAAATCCAGTAAAAGAAGGTGAAAACATTAATTATTGGCATTCACCTTCTCATGATGTAGCAAATATGAATTAGAGAAATGATGAAGATGCCCCTGAACAAGGAAGACCAATGCAATTTTTATGTTTCTAAAGGTCAGCATCATTTCAGTATGACCCTCAAGGGTAAAGATCAATGACCACATGCCTGCTGATTTTAAAGATAAATATCCTTCTACCAGGGTCATAATTTACTGTAGTGAGCTCGGCTGTCAAATGCCTAAGAGTCTTCGTTTAAACAGTGATCTTTTTATAGCTCGTATAAAAACCGGCATACCAATCTGAAGGAGCTCATTGGAATCTCACCTGGGGGTGCCAAAACATTTATTACCCGGTAGTCAACTTTCCATGGGGCACTTTTATTGGAACCAAAGGTCAAATGACCTCTGAGGAAGTTGTGCAAACACAACAAATTGTCTCCCTTCAAATCCACGTGGAGTGTGTGAACAACAAGACAAAAAACTTCCACATATGGGACAGTCTAGTGCATTTACTCTGTTTAGTGTTGTCAGTCAAATGTGGTGTGTTTGTAAGCATAAGCACATAACTCGCGTACAGGCAACATGACCATTTATTTTCAGTTTGCTTACTATTTTGAACTATTATTTCTGATTTTCTGAACTACATTTCTGAGAAAAAAAACTTAATTTAAATCTCCTTTTTAGCGTTCCAAGCAAATAAAATTTTGGTTAAGTTAATCCCGGGTAAATATTTTTCCTACATGTTTGTAGTGTTGTAGTCAGCTTCCCTGGGCCCAGTTGCTCGAAGCATGGTTAGCGCTAACCCGGGTTAAATACCATCTTATGACAACTGAACTCATAGGCTTAAATACATCTTAGGACCAGTTCAAACGTCGAACTTTTCATGCGCCGAATCAAATGCCTATTTGGGTCGACCCAAATAAATTAAAATTCGACGTTGATTCAGAGGTCGAATCAAATGCGTCGAATTAAATGTAACTCTTGATGATTTTCCGAAAATACATTGAAATAATTTATGCATTTGATTCGGCACATGAGAAGTTCGACGTTTGAACCGGGCCTTAATCAATGATTAGCGCTAAACTCAGCCTGAAAAGCTCTTTACCGGCTCAGTCGTTATATGCCGGGTATAGATGAGATTTTCGTCCGGGTCGACTAGAAGATAGTCGGTCTTTGCATTCAAATAATACTCATTCACGCTGTAAAAGAACGAAGCAAATGAGATACTTCATTGACCTTAGCAGCCTTAGCAAGGTCGGCGTTTCCGACAGCAAAACCACTATATCGCTTACCGCTTACAAAATTGTGCTTTGGTAATTACGTAAACCTTTACAAGAATCACCACGACACTTGAACCAAAATTTTAGTTAAGCATTTTTCAACTGATTAGGATCCCATCCGTTCAACGAACTGCCAGGTATGTCTTCAATTCTCCTGATAGATACTACGAACGCCATTGCTGTTTACTTCGCTTGATTTTGACTTGGCCCTCGATGCCTCGTTTCCGCGCTGCTCTCCCCAGATCATTCCGAGCGGCCGCCATTTTGGAATAAGGTGTATAACACTTTGCAAAATGTCGTTTAAAAGAGTTAAGTTTTTTTTTCAAGCTACGGATGTTACAGTGTAATATAGATAAGCCTTTATTCCTGATATCATAGAACCTACGCCCACATTGTTTAACGCTGTGGTAATTAGATTCAATGAACTCGCTAGCCAAGCTCTCATTACAATCCTTACCATCGGTCGTCTCTGGGCTCGGGATAATATCTTTAAATAAATCTCTAGACTCAAGTAGTGAGCTAGCTGAATCGTGAACCCATGCTCCTGTTTCTTTTACAAATTCTTCATTACTAAGAACATAAAAGGGAAGTTCACTCAGTAACATTTCGGTATCGGTCCGTTAGTTCAAATAAATTTACTTGTACAATGTCAAACAGTAGCTGTGAGTAAATAACTACTAATCTCAGTAGGACACATCGTGACAATTTCTCTACCAATCTAAAATACCTGGTCGTAGGAGACACTCGTCTCTGCATTTTGAAATCACGGTGCTTTAAAGCGTTCTTTAAACTTGCAGAAGTCGTCAGCGTTGTCAAATGAGTGCTGTTCGGTAGCGGTTTCATTCTTTTTTACATAAATCCTTCCATTATGTGACCAAATAAATTTCCACTTTAACTTCTTCCGATACTTATTGATGTCACCATAGAGTTTTTCCCTTTGAGGAGTCAGTGATTCAGAAATATATATGTTCTTACCCACAAGAAAGCTTTTGAGTACAGGATCCTCTGGAAGATTCTTGCCAGCAAGGACCTTTCTTTTCGCGTAAAACTCGTTACGAACATTCCTGCGTGTGAATTTCACAATTAGCTTTGGCAACGCATCTTTCTTGTACGAAGGCAATGGATGAGCTACTGAAATGTCTTTCTCGGTGACGTTAACATTCAGGACCTTCCCAATACTTTCTACGATGTTTTCGCTGCTATATTCCGCATTCGGTTTCACTCCTGAAATCTCAAGGCAATCCCTTCGGAACTACTGAGCCATTTCCTCGGTTTCGGCTATTGTTTTAAGAGCCATGTCCTTGTTTGAGTTGATCTCTGACTGCATAGTTTTCGTTGATTTGATGAGGCCAATAATCTTCTCATTGGTGCCCTTAGACTGTTCGAGGAGCTGGTCGTATTTGGCCGAAAGATATTCATACGAGGCTGTTAGTTGCTTAAAGTTTTCCTCCAGCATAACTAGCTTGGCGTGGATAGGCGTTAATTCATTCTTCAACAACTCCTTGATTTGACTCAATTCAGCCATGTTCGCTTATAAAAACACATACACAGATGCTACACTGTAAATTTTGGCCAATGACAATATAAATTTTAGCCAAAGGCAATAATACAAGGGCGGTTGGCGGAGCTCGTGGAAACACGTCTTACCGCCATGACCGCGACCGCATGTAGCCACTTTGCAGATAATAGTTTACACACGCGAGAAACACATTTGTTTTGCTGAAACTTTGCAAGAAATTCTTTCACAGAAGGTTTTACCAAAACGGGCCTGAATTCAGCCAAAATCTTAATTTTAAGTTTTCGGTAGCAAGCTTACAAATACATTTGTTTACAAGCTGATGTAACATGCTTTTAGGTTCAGCTTTCAAGTACTAGGTAATACATTTCTTAGGGTTAATGCGCATGGCTCTTTAGAAGACCACTTTTTAGTGATAAGGATCCCGTGGTTAAATTACAGTATACACTGCCTTGTTTTTGCAAACGTACATTAGATGGTGCTTCCATAATAAGAGCATTATGCTGAACTCTGTTTTCGCATGAGAGTGAGAATTATCAACGCTTTTGTTTGTGTTATCTGGCTTAGCCGAAGGCTGAGGTAGATAACACAAACCCGGCCATCACTATTCTTCCTATCATGCTCAACCGCATTCAATAATTGTAAAATATATGTAAAGAAATACTTAACAAACGTCTGTCAAAGATATCCTGTAGTAAGCTCGAGGTATATCGATTTGCAGTTAGCTCTTGTTGCAAGAAAATGACAAAGCCGAATGTCTTGTTTATGTTTTCCCAATGTTTGTGACTGTGCTCGACGAAGGGATTCCTGTCAGTGCGGGGTAAAAAAGTCACCTGAAACAGTCATAGGGTGCAGTGGAGTTTAATCTCATTGAATGTACAAACGTAAAGCCTAATGGAATATGTAACCTTATCTCACAAAGAGATCCATCAATTTAATTTTAATTTTAATCTCTATTGTTTTATTGAAAACTCTACAACGCATTAACGAGAAATTAAACCGAGAGAAAAGCTCCCAGAGAAACAGAAAAAGTACGCGACTTACCGTCACATGCGTGACCAAACGAAAATGATACGAAAATATTTTGATGTGATGCAACGTTTGTTGGTAATGTTGAATAAACTCAACGAAACGTTTGCGGTTTTTAGAGGAGTTTGCCATTGGTCGGATGTTTGTGTCATGTTGGGGTGTGTTTGTATGCACCAACGCAAACATCTAGGCCTTGTTTTTACATTTTTTAGTAGTTAGTGCGGGATCGGACAAGAAAAATCGAAACGAAAATCGCTTTAACAATGAACGTGCTTCTTATTTTATTTTTTTGTTGTTGGCTGCTTTAATCAGGATCTTTCTTTGATCGGTATCTTTAGACGGAATTGCTTTCGTTTTAAAACAGTCCGTAATTGAAATGTTGGTGAAGCGAATTGGCCACCCAAGAAGAGATTTAGAAGATACGGCTATGAGCGTTAGCGCCTCGTCAGAACGAATTGCGGGACGAAAGCGTTCGCTCTGCTCTTGTAGCAGCTGTACGGGGGCAAATTAACCCTGTCAAATCAGATAATTGTCTTCTCTCACCCACCGAGGTATCACCGTAGTTTCTGTCAGGGGCACCCATCGACAAGTTTCGGTAGATATCTGTTCGGTGGAGGGTAATTCGCCTTGGGCTTTCGGCGACGATTAAAGAGTGCCCTCGGATTTTCGTAACTAAAACGTGGCCTAAAAGATTCGCAATTGGGAAATCATAGTCCCTAAGGTTTTCGGAAAGGTCGTAATAGCTGTTTTTGCCAGTCAAAAACGTCAGCTAGCATTTTCGAAAAGAAAATAGTTCCCTAGAAAGTTCATGGAAAGTTTATTTCAGCTAGCATTTTCTCAAAAGGAAGATTTTGTTCCCTAACATTTTCGGGCAATTAAAATTTCAGCTAGGGAATCCGAACAGATGAAATTCTTCTAGCTAATGAAAACATCACTTAAAACAGACTTCAAACACAGCAAGGTACTTAAAAATGCCTTTCTACAGCCTTTTGGTTGATTTGGTTCGTTGGGTGCCCCTATTCTGTAGCCGCAATGTTTCCAAATTGCGAATGAAATTACGCTCTCAAAATCCGCTCTTTGCGACTCTCCTCACAACGGAAACTTGCGTGGCGAGTTGTAGAAAAGAGGAACTAGTCATTTATTAGTCTGTCACTTTTGGCAGTGTATTACTCATGTGGTTGCAAATGTTAATGTTGTTAGGTATTGATGTCGCTGATCGCTGGAAAGAGCTCTACCATCTTTGGAAATCACATACTGATGATCATATTTTGGTGCGTAAGATTATCATTACAGTACCATTGACAGTGCCGTGGTCACTCACTGTCACTGCCACTGCCACTGTAACTGCCACTGCCACTGTCACTGCCACTGCCACTGCCACTGCCATTGCCGTTGCCATTGCCATTGCCACTGTCATTGCCATTGCCATTGCCATTACCATTGTCATCTTCACTGCCATCATCATAATTGTTGTGACTGTAGAGCAAAGTTTCTACCAACTCAAATCAGCAGAAGAATCGTTCTAAACTATTTAGACTAGATTCGAGGCAGAAATGCTGAAGAAAAGAGTTTGTTATGTTTTGCAATCGAGAAAACTGGGCGATGTTTTGTAGTAAATCACCTCGAATAGCCAACATCAATCTCCACTCAAATTGAGACATAAAATTAGAGTTGTAATACAGTAAAAACTCGCGCGTAAGAACCTAGCGGTTTAAGAACCTGCTGGCAGAAATTTCCCATTTTTACACCCCAAAATATAAGAACCTGTTTAGCCAAGCAAAATTTATTAGGTTCTTATATGTGAGTTATGGGATATTTTCTGAATAGATACTTTGTTTATAGTGTATATAATTGTTTAGTTAGTCTTGCACAAGGCTCATGACAAGACAGTTATAAATAAATGCTGTATCTTAAAGGACCAAACCTATTTTTTCTGCTTGTACAGGAATGGTTTCTACTGAAAACTTAAGAACCTAATTAAGAACCTACTTTACCCTAAATTGCCAATAACTACCCCCAAATATAAGAACCTTTTTTGCCAAACTTCGAAAAAATGTAGGCTCTTACACGCGGGTTTTTACTGTACTATAGATGAGTGGATGTATTTACTCTATTGATATCGTTTCCAAGGAAAATGTGAACTGTTGCGTTTGATATGGCATCCGGTCGTCGTCTTTCTCCAGCAAATGAAAATACATATATGGAGTTATAGTGTACATTTTGGCTAACTTATGTTCCTCTCATGTCTTACTTAATTTTAATTCTCGCCTTTTTTGCATCAAGTTTCCAGTCCAGATGAAAATAGCTTTTGTAATTCACTTTTTTCCGGTAGATTTTTAATGATATCCACATGCTCATGTGTACCCTGGGAGCCAAGAACGAAGATGCGACTTTAACACTCCTGGCATCAATTCGAGACTATGTCAGGTACAGGTTATGTATGGCGCGTTATTTCAGGTTTAGGATTATAGGAGTACCCGGAAGAGACGGTAACCATGCTCTTTTGGGACCTATCTTGATTTCGGAATCATCTCAATTCTATTCTGTTCATGCATTCTGCTGCCGCTAATACGCAGAATATAGGTTCCCCTGGCAACGTTTTGGCGGGAAAATGTTGCGCGGCCCGCCAAGCCTGTGGCGTGCAACCGGAAGTCAGCTTCAAAAACTCGGTTGACTCAGACTATTCTGATCGCTCGTCTCAGGTCGCCAAAAAGTATTATTCAGGGTGCATATAGTCTTGAGAGGAGAAAAACTATAAAACAAAACAAAAGATAACACACTATAACTAGTATCTAGTATCTAATATCTATTACTAGTATCTCAACATATATTGTACATTTTAATTTTATCATAGTATATTTTTAATGATTATTATTTAGATGCCCTGTCAGTTTAATTATTATAGATAGAAATCATGTAATGCGCGCTTGATCATTTCATGTAAAGCGCGCAATATAAGAATTAAATTATTGTTGTTATTTTTAATTTTATTATTACTTTTATTTTTATAAGACAGTACGCAAACTGACTACAGGCGTTTGATTAACTAAAGACGGATCGAAAAGCACCAATCACTGGTTGCAGTCTTCGCAACCAGTCACAGCATGGCTTAACTGACCGACAATTTCTATTATTACGATTTCGTAAAGTAATTAGGGGCTAAATTTATACCATTTTGAAATCATTGGTGATCCTTGCAATCTGATTGGCTCTGAACAATGTAATTTATTCACTATGTGATTCAAAGGCAGACCTGACATTGTCTCCACATAATAACCCTCCATCTCAACGAAATTGGAAACGACTTTGTCATAATAACTGAGTGATTATACCTGATCCCAACGCCGATCGAACGTGGCTGACACGAAATGAAATAAACAGGACTATTGTCATAGAAACAATTGATTGACGTCCACCGAAGCTTAGCTACCGAAAATAGTAAAAAATCGTTGGAGGGCGCGTGTGACTGGTAACCGCTGTAACCTATCAAAAATGAAAATGAAATAATACTAACCAATTAAATTTAAAAACCCGTGATTTCAAAATGGGTGTTGGTGTTTGTGATTGCCAATCGAACTGGCGCTGCTGTCTCGTTCGATTTTGAAATCGCGCGTATGATTTTAGACCAAATTGCACTCCACTCAGTTCAACTACCGTTATTTATATATACCATCTAATGACGCTGCACAGATCACTTGACCCTGCATGATGGTTACTTACGTTCGGGTTGTCGAAAAGTAAGGTCAAACAGTCCTCCTCAGGACTACACCCACCTGGACAATCGTACTACACTAAGTTATGATGCGACTTCTGGATTCAAACCATGTCTAATAGAAAGTGATTTATATTATCTGTTTGCAAAATATCCTCTCCATCGTTGGGATAAATTTGAAGCACGCAGTTACCGGGAGGGGGGGAGGGGGGGGGAGGAGTCCGTGAACATGCCCTTTCCCCCGGTTCCCTGGACCGGAATTGATTAACCGGGGAGGTCTCACAAACACACAAAAGTGTTTGAATTGGCAATTGTAATTATCAGTCTGCTCTGCTCAGGGCTTCCATTGATAGCAGACTGCTTTTTGCATCTGAAGGGGCTACCCTGAGCGGTATAAATCAATAAAGGTTGATCTACCTATCTGTTGCCCGTTTCTGGACGTTACGTTCGGCCTCAAACGAAACCCCTGACTAAAATTGCAGTGAATCATGCAATAACCGCACTAATATAGAGCAAGTGGCACTGTGGGACGTAAGTAGCCGGAAAGACAAACAGCTCAGATTTTATTATTGCTTGAACCAGGGCTTCACTAGAAGTGGGGTTCATTTCAAGCCGAAGATCGTTTTTAGCCCATAGGTTGTGCGGTTATGGAAACAGGGAAGTCATATTTCAATGTTACCTGACGAAAGCGACCGTTCAGTTGCATTGGAAACCGATATCATTGATTCAAAAACGTGTGTGTGAACAAACCTGATTACAGCTATGATTAAACTCTAGTCCCAAGGTGACAGCCGGAATGGAAGGCGG
Source organism: Pachyseris speciosa (assembly GCA_016490735.1). Taxonomy (NCBI): domain Eukaryota; kingdom Metazoa; phylum Cnidaria; class Anthozoa; order Scleractinia; family Pachyseridae; genus Pachyseris; species Pachyseris speciosa. Next base: position 264,481 of record JAEMWC010000007.1, read on the forward strand.
AGATTTCCGAGCGAGGCACAAGTGACTCCTGGTGACGATACTGACGCCCATACGTAGTCATTTATGTATGCGTCCATCGTCTTCAGGCCAGAATTTCCCTATAGGCGTAACAGGGTCGTGTAACGCTTTGTTCGGGCACTTTCATAGTTTAGGATCGACAGGATCATGCAGTTTGCGGTATAATTGCTCGGGGAATTTAGCCTGGATTACGTTATGTTACTCCTGATTTAGTAGGTTATACTGTCAGGCGCACAACTTCCATTTCTCATTTTTTGTTTTCCTGTTCTCACAGAGATGGTTCAGGGACAAACTGCGAAGTTACAAAAGAAGTTGGACTGGCCATTTGTGAGGCATTTGAACAAGCGGATAAGGTACAGTTAAATCTCAAAATACACACATTTCACACTAAAATTTGTTTTGCTTCACGCAATTGAGTCCAACAACAGATGAGGTACTGGAGAAAAATAGGGCACGAGTCTGACCCGCGCGACGCGTGGGCGGACACGCGCGTGGAAAAGAGAAATAGCTTTCGCCCTCCCTTCCTCGCACGTCTCGCCTTGTACGTGCCTCTCATTTTTGCGCTCTATTTTTCCCAACACCTTTCACTGGCCATATCGGTTTACTGAAACAAAAGAAAGTATTTGCGTAAAAATAGTTTAATTCCCAGAGGTTTAGTTTGCGACACCAACATGATCGCCGTTTCTTTGTTTGGGACACCAACATGGCCGCCGTGACGTCATGTGAAAACACTCTATTAGGGTGTAGGACTGTGGGACTACCTCAATTAAAATTACCTTTGCACATAAGATTTGTACAAGTGCGAAGGTCTGACACAAACTGTTGCCCTGACAGCCTGTCCTGCCATTGTAGACAAGTCTGCCATTTCATGAGCCATTAATTTACCGACGGTCTGCTCTCATGTTTGGCTGCAGACTTACAGAAGTCCATCAAACTCGTAGCACACTTTCAAAGTAAAGTTGTGTGTGATAAGTTCAAACATTCATAGTTGGACACCTCTTTCTGTGGACTCAGGATCTGTGAAAGTCCCCGTGGAGATTGACTTTGCCCTATAACCCAATCTGTAGCATAAAGCTTTGGGAAGTGCTGTATAACACATGAAGCCAAACTTCATTTTTACTAAGTGGCTACTATCAGCGAGTTGATATGTCTCCGTCTAATAGTGAAGATGAGCCATAAATAGAGATTTAATATAAATTATTCGATGGGCATTGTAAACCTCGCGTTTTCAATGTGGCTAGAGGAGTATAGACGCAACAAAGAATATCATAAGACGAAGAAAGTAAAAACAAAAAACAAAACAAAAAAAAGACAATGTATAAAACAAATAGATTGCGTTTGTCAGTGCATGTGTTAAAGATTAAAAAATAAACGCGCTTTTATTATATTGTTGAGTTATATAAGCACGCGGGAATTTTTAAGATCACGAGACGAAAGTCGCGTGCATGTGTTGAGATATAATGCACTCGATTCGACCAATCATAGCGCGATTAATAATTGACATTTTATAATAACAAATAGTGCATGTGATAACGCACGGAGGACGTCAGAATGTGGTAAGAACATCAGTCTGGCTACTCGCCTGCGGCTCGTAGCGTACGTCTTTGTTCTTACCACGTTTTGACGTCCTCCGTGCGTTATCACAGTACGCACGCACTCTCAAAAGGAATCTATTTGTTAAATAGCTTTGGTTTGGCTGGAAAAGTCGGTTTCTGCAGACATGATTATAAACCCCCTTAGTCTCACCAAGACCTACTGAATCCTCAGAAACATTTAGCTCAACCAAGGTAATAATTATACATAAATTACTACATTTGACGTCAGACTTTGTGGCTACCTCATTTCATGACGGGCCTTTATTTTTTTGGCCGGTCAATTACTTGCCCGCTTCCCTTTTTTTTCCAGGGAAAGTTTGATAACGCTGTCGAAATTTTGAAGCCCGTTCGCTACAAAGTAGTGAACATTGGAGGAAGTAATGCACAAGTACGTTAACGTGATTGTTTTATTTTTATGCAGAATTATTTCAGTAATATTAATGACAGACTTTCTGTAAACGTTTGAATTTTCGAATCCACGAGTTTGCTTGTTTTTTATCCACGAGTTTGTGCTTAAGGGCAAAATGCACTACCTCTGATTCTTCCTGATTTTTACGATTTTCGCGAATTCAAGTTCGTACTATCATTTAGCAGCTACTGATCGCTCATCTCAAATATTGTTTTCTTGTTCCCTCCAGCGAGACGTGTTTAGCCTGTTCCTTAATCATGCAGCTCTCAACTCTCCTGACAAGCAACATCATCGGTTGGCCAGGTGAGATTGGGTAAAATTCCCATGTGCCTAAAGCCACCTGAAAGCTCAGATGCTAATTTTATTCTGTACAGTAAGCTCTCCTGGATCGATAAGACCTTGAACTTAACAGTACAGTAGTTTTAAGTTGTTACTCTCGTGCTTTAAACGGAACCTCTCTCCTCCGCTCTTGCACGCTAAACTGTTGGAAATAATGACCGGATTGTTTCATTTGCAGGAGCTTGCTAACTGAGCGAAAGGCAATGAAAGAAAACGCACCGATGACAGACAGGCTGATGGCAAAGGCTTTAGCATTACACGTAGAGTAGTCTTGTTTAATCTTGAGGGGAAGGTGGCGGGGGAGGGGGGGGGGGGGGAGGAGAATTGGAGGTACCACACCCAAATTTAGTTCGGTAGGTTGAATCTAATTTCCACTAGAATAAATAATGTCCACGCACAATTTCAGATCCCAGATCTAAAATATTTCACCCATAGTTGCTCAAACGGCCCTATTTCAGGCTGTCTGACATTTGTCAGAAAGTTTTTGTGCGACTGTACGTACTCACGCACATGGAATGCTGATGTCGGAAGGATTTTTGGCGGGAATCCCGGTGCGTCGTTCTGTTTTTCAGCATGGAGTGCTCTCTACCGTCGAGGCAATGTCAGCTTTTGACCAGGCGTCAGTTGTTCAAACACCGGATCACTTAACCAAAAAGTTGCCTAAGTTTATCGGTTTGATAGTGACTTATCCACTGGGTAGCTTTATCAGCTCTTTCACTAACTGAGTTCAATATGGAAACGTTACGTTAAAATTTTTTGTTGTTGTCGTGAATGACACCAAATCAATGAATTGGCTCCTCCATTGAAATGATGTCGTTCGTGAGTTACTGAGCAATCCATATTCAGATTTTTTTAAGCTGGGTACGTTCACGTTATTATTATTTTTTCTAAAACTGAAATTCATATCAAAATATTTACGAATTGTTTGATTGCACTCACGTGGTAAGACGGCCACGTTGGTGCCAAAACAACAGAAAAATGTAGCGCAAGGTTTGCATAATAGTAGAGTCAAATTCCCAAAAGACTTTTCGCTATCGTTCTTTCCACCAACATGGCCTCCGTGACGTCAGGTGCAATCAAAGAATGCACTTGCAAATAGTTAATAATTAGCAACTTATAGCAATTTGCAATTTATGTAAATAAAGTGCTTTGTGCTATCTGCATATCTGCATTACACTAGCGCATGGCTGGTTTACACCTTGTGAATTAAAATCATAGCACGCACTCTTTTCCAAAGTACTGACAATCACTGTATTTCAACCAATAGCCTATTTTACAGATGTATGTTCAGTGACCTGGCCTTTGAGTGAAAGCGAGGCTGGGGGTGACCTTGTTTTGAAACAAACCTCCGTCTTTCTCATCTAAATGTTGACTTATTGGCATAAGAACAATATGATTTACATGAGAAAAGCAGTGAGGTCTGTATCAAAACAAGGTCACTGCCAACCTTGTTTCCATTCAAAGGCCAGGTCGCTGAGCATGCAATTGTAAAGTGGACCACTGAAAGCAATTGCAGCTGCGAACGTAGTAATATATGAATTTTACTACTTGAACTTGGCCAGATGATTTAGTCCTGCCACTTTAAAATGGTCTCTGCGGTCCCCGGTAAACATGTTTACGGCACAATTAAACCAAGGCCCGAAAACTCTGTAGACAAGTTGTGTGTGTGAAGATGACAGGGACTTAGCAGAAGGCGAAATAATAACAGCGATTAAGCTTTTCTAACCAACTAGTCTGGGGTGCTTTTGTTCAAGTCAAGAGTACGTACTCAACACATGGAAGGGTGAAATCATGGTTGCCTCGGTATAGAGACTCTAGCGAGTAAAAACCTTCCAGAAATCACCAGTGGACAATCCGATGAGGTGATCATCGCATTCCCATCTTGAACCACCAGGTTGCGTCGTCCAGTGGCTGGAGCGCAGTATAAAAGCCGAGTGATCGTACACTCTGTTCTGATCGAAACCGGCGTGTCCCCATTTTCCAACAAAATACGAATTTCCCTCAAGTCCCCATTTTGCACAATCTCTGGCTAATACTGAGTTGTCGTCTTTCATTCTGACAAACGAGCCACAGGAGACGGGAAAGACGTCCGTCTGTCCGCTGAAGTACTGGACCACAGCTTCACCACTTCTGTTGGCGATCGTGGTCACGTGGAACGTACGCCCCTGTAGCTTGCTGCAGTGAAATCTTAGCTGAGTGAAAGACAAGTGCGTTCTTAATTCCTTCATAGCGTCTTTGGTGAGGAGCATCTGGCTGCCACTTATTCCACGATACGACGTCTCAACTGACACCTTGGGAGGAGATGGTCCCGTAGTTACAACGCTAGAGACGAGAAGCCAGCCCCCTGAAATAAAGCAAAATTCAGTGGTCATGAAAAGAAACGAAAGCAATAGGACAAACAAGAAAGATTTTTTGAAACTACTTTGAACGGTTTCTTCCCAATTAAGAGTTGCTTTCCATTCCAAATAAGTAGCCAATTGGTATTATGGAAACGTGAATACTTGCCAATAAAATCGGTTACAACGCTAGTGGTCATCCATTGGTTTACTGGTGAAACGATATCACACCGTGTTTGCTTAGCCAAGGACCCATCCTGCTTTAAAAATTTTCCTTTATGCCGGTGACGTAATAGGAAATCTCCAAGTTCGAAGAAAATTGACGTTAAATTGTTACAAAGATTGTCTAATCTTAAATTTTGTTGGAAGATATTGAAACGATGTTTTAGTCTAAGACAAAAAGTTTTGTTATTGTCGCCTAATTTCCTCCTTAAAATTTACCGCGCGCCGCCATTTTGGACTTCATGACGTCATGCTGTTGTCCAGTTCAGTGATTTTGTTAAATTCATACTGTTGGCTCTGCGCGGGAAATTTAAAAGCTAAAATATGTGAGAATGATATCTAACTCTTGGTGCGCAGATCCAGTGGGAGATAGTCGGGACGGGACGTAGCATTCACAGAAAAAATCGGGATTTTCAAAAGTTTTACCGCCGGTACATCTTGCAAAGTTTGGCTATGCCCGATTTTGCCCGGGAGTTCTCACTCAACTGCGTGATACATGCGTAGTTCACTTTTTTTCTCCTTTCGTTCCACTTTATTTATTAATTTACGCATTCATTTAATCTGCTATCTCAATAACAGTTTAGCATGAATGCGTATTTAG
>JAEMWC010000007.1:272500-310000 GCA_016490735.1 Pachyseris speciosa
TCTCACAGTCATTGATGTCTATACAAGAGTAGTAAAAGGGACGAAGGTTTATTAAAAAAAAAAAAAAAGTGGGATAACGCGGGGGGTGGGGAGGTGGGGGACTAAGGTAGTGGGGCTGGAGTGTCAATTTTGAAAACATTGCTTCCATTGGTGTCGCTTGTAGATAAAAATTAAATTATATGTAGCGGAATGGTCCAATGGGGAACTTTTCTCAGAAAACCAAAGTAAACGAATCACCACGGTTTCTTTAAAACCCACTGACAATTTTCCTGGTCGTGTTTTCACCCTTCTGCTCCAGTTGCAACAATTTTCGATGTAAATAAAGCAAATGTAGCCTTTGGATAAACTTTTGTTTTGTTTTGTTTTGTTTTTTTTTTCTTTCCCAATTTGCATAATCCGTAATCGGCCGTGGGCATTACGGGAGAATAATGCCTTAGCGCTGAGGTCCGCTTAGTTAATCAGAACGTGAGTTATATAGGCTACAAACGCCAGCCATATAACAATAAAAATTAACCAAGGAGTTTATTTCTCTTTCCACGAACGTTGTTCAACGCTGATATTCTGCAAAGTTTTAGATTTGAGGACGTCAATCTTGAAAAGCAAAAAGCAGCAAAAGAAACTTTCATTCAAAAGTTAAAAACTGCAACCAAAGTTTACGCTAATCGAACAACCTGGCCCTGCAGACATATATAGAGAGATTAACTATATATATATCTGGCCCCGGTTCCTGGAAAGCCGATTAAACTATCCCCCGATTAAGGGTTAATTCAAGATTAAATTTCTTGATCTGTGGATAACTAATCAGGGAATAAAAAGGCGTTCCTCAAAACAGATTTATCCTTCGATTAACTATCCCTCGATTAAACTCAGAATAAACCAGTCAGACCGGTTATCCACAAGCAAACGCGCGCAAAAATGACGATGCGCGGGGAAGCGAAGATATGCACGAACTCGAAGCGTTCAGTCGTTTTCTGATTCACGGAAAGAACGGCATCATAAATTTTATTAATCAAACCTTTTTTATTTTGTCATAGTTTAAGAAAGAAGGTACATTTTTGAACAAAAAACTCCTACGATTTTGTTAAAAGGAAACGGAATGGAAATAATTATTCATTGCAAGGCGGCGTTGGTAGTCAAGGAAAATAACCTCTGTATAAAGCGAAAATTAACTTGTAAGCCGAAATGGCTGAAATGGGTGAGTTAAGATCTTCTTGATTCTTTCAGTGTCGAACTCTAACTACAAAAAGCATTGGTTAAATCTGTATATTAAAGCTGTACATTTTGAAACAGCGTTGTTAATATAAATCGGTTAAATACGTACAGAGATAAAATAAAATTCTCTTTTTGAAAACAATAAGGTGATGTTAAGTTTTAATAGTTTAGAAAAAATGCCTTTTTATTTCCTTTTAACTGCTTTCTAATCAGGTTGTTTATTTGATTAAAAAATTTGTATTCCTCAAACAGGCGAAACGTTATGTTGAAGGGTAAAGGAAAACATATACAGAAATGCAAGTGATAAAAAATATGTACTAAAATTAAAGCTTTAATTTGCTGGAGCTTATGCTCATTTTGTGCTTTGTGAAGCCTCTGCTAGAATAGACTAGCTATTTATTTTTAAGATCATACCGTTTAAAAGAGTTAGTTGACGATGTTGTTGCGAATGTTTAAGCTTACGAATAACATCAATTTTGAGTAAGAAAAAATGTTGTCTTCCAATTTAAGTTACTACACAGGAGATTAGCGACTAATAGTTTTTTAACAAAAATAAACCTACAGGATAATGAGCAGTGCACTTTTTGTCAAAATGATACGGAGTCTCTGATTCACCTCTTCTGGACTTGTAACATATCCACTCTTTTCTGGCAAGATTTTAAGCAATGGGCAGTTAATCGTGGAGAGCTTTCGAATACTATTAATCTAACGGCATATCTAGTATTAGGATTGAATCCAAACAAGAACAAGAGAGTAGACTTCTACTTTTTGATCGCCAGATTTTTTCTCTGGGTATGCAAAACACGTAATACTTCCCCAAAATAGAAAATTTCTCTCTCTTCTTCTCACATTACGATACACCGAAATCCAACAGTTAATTAGTACCACATTGGCAAAACCATGTGCATCTTTCCTTTTTTTTTTTCCTCTTTCATTTCATAATCAACCGTTTCCTTTTCTTTTTTTTTAGCAATCGTTTAAAAATGGAAAGGTAATGTAATGTAATGTAATGTTTTTTTTTTTTTTTTTTATAATGTTATGTACCGTAACTTAGTGCATCGTAATGTTGTGAAGTTAGGTAATTGATTATAAATTAAATAAAAAAAAAAAAAAAAATGTTAAGATTTGCATGTTTTGCCCGCTTTGGTTCGCCATCGTTCACTTTAGATGACTGTTTTCTACCGAAAACTCGATTTATACTCTCCTGAATTTGAATGGACTGAAAGCTCTCGGTCGTTAAAGTATCCAAGACGTATTATTTGTGGTATAGGTTGTTTTCCCTTATTTCCTGCACCAAATTCACGAACGGTTTATTCCGCCATTCTGTTTGTTTTGAAAAATTTTGTTTCGCGGTTAGTGAGTTAATCCACCTCGCTAGTTGTTAAATTTAACCGTTAGTTTATCCTAAGGATAGTACTAATCGTGCTTTCTGGAACAGAATCTAACCGAAGGATAAATTTTATTCCTCGATTAGCTGGATTTATCCGTCGATTAGCGCTAATCGGCTTTCCAGGAACTGGGGCCAGGGCCATATTATAATACCGTATTAACTAATTTGCCCAAGGTAGGTGAACATGCAATAGACAATAGCGCGCCTTTCGAGGTGCATCAACCAGGAAGGCCCCTCTCCATCAACAGAACGAAAGACCAGACCACAACACCGAGGACAACGTTCCCCGCTCTTTGCGAACAGCGCGAAAATGCGCCCGTGTAAGTTATGATTGGTTTGGGTTTTGCTTTTCATTGGCTGAGAGTGTGGCACGAGGTTTTGCAACCAATCGCAGACCTAAGTCGTGCAAACGGGTAAAAACTTTTAATTTCTTGTTCTGTATGTGGAATCTTAAATCTTCGCTGTCCGTGATCCAATGTTGGGATTTAAAAGGAATCAGTCAGACTAATGAAAAAAAAAACAACAACAACAAAAAAAAAAAACAGTTTTCTCCATAACCTGTTTCGCATCTCTCTCCAGAGAATCCCGGAGGACAAGTGCAGTCAAATCCATCGACTCGGTTAATACATATGCTGTTGTTAAAACAAGGATGGCTTGCACACTTGATTATTTCTGCAAAAGGAAAGAATTTTTCGTTTTGAGTTCCTTTATTACTGAAAGTTAAGGTTGCAGCTTTTCATGGAATTTCAAACTTACTGATTGACCAAATGTAACGCAGTGCGATAGATTTCAAGGGCACTGAATGAAAAATATTAACCAACAAAGCAAAATACTATAGCTAAGAAGAAAGTTTGTCGGGATCGTCAACGTAGATTTCGTCAAGGAAACCTCTAAATGTTCAGGCTGATTGCTGGTTGGACACATCAGCTCTGGTCTCAGTTACAAATAGGTGAATTGCAACCAATCTCTAAAGAGACAGATAACAATGCTGGTGGACGAACAAAAGGAGCTAATGAGAGGTCTGAAAGTGTTAAAAACAAAAGGTGGTGAAGTGCCAAAAAGTAGTTTGAAAGACAAACCATACGTTTCGGGATTAGCCCTTCATCAGTGGTATGAAAACGATTTACAGTTGCGCACGACAACAACCAATGCCTGAGGAAAGACAACGGTTGATTTTTAAAAAAGCACACGCAATAATTTGTGCGCGCTTGTGAAAGTCTCAAAAGAAAGAAACCTGAACATTAACTTTTCTTTCTTTTGGTTTGCCTTTCAAACTACTTTTTGGCACTTCACTACCTTTTGTTTTTGACACTTTCATCCGTATTGGTGCCACGCAGTATTTTTGAACTTTTGTTCATCATTTATCTAATGAGTGGTCTGTTGTTTACGACCATTAGCATGGCGGCGATACACACATATACTTTATTTACCCTCGGATTTCAGAGTAGCTTATACAGCTAATATCCCCAAGCATTTACCAACCCAACCATCAGATGAGAGATAGACCACCACACCGGGAACTACGACGTCCCCTACTCTTTTCGAACAGTGTGTGGGTTCTTTAACGTCACACAGAATCAATTATGAAGAGTTGTGAGACGGGCCTACGGCTTATCGTCCCTATTAGAGAAGACTAGAAAGTCTAACCATTTTCAGATGTCATTACAAAGGCAGCATTTCCTCCTCAATTATTTTAAGACCCTGAGTGTTAGTCCGGCCGGTGGGGTTTAAACCCGCGACCTCCCGCACGGTAGTCCGGTGCTCTACCAACTGAGCTAACCGGTCGGCGATGACGTAACGTCGGGAAACCACTTACGTAGGAGAATCGCTCATTTACACTTTCGCATTACGCATTCGTGTCCAATCTTTTACTAGTCAAACTGTGCATCCCGCAATTTTTACCTGGGAATGACCCGTTGCTCTCCAGTTTCTGTACCGCAGTGACATCTTTAGGAGTAGACGAAGTGTTTTCAAACTTCACCGTCGTTACGACGAAAACCAAAGTCCCAACAGCGATCATGAAGTTGATCACGACTACGCCAACCACAATAGCCATCATTCGTCGCAGTTTCTCGGTAGTTGCGTGAATGGTTTTTACAACTTCTGTCAAAGGTTTCTCTTGATTCTTAGCTTGTCGTGGTAGTGTTGTAACTGGGATAGCATATCGCGTTCCTCCAGCTACATCCTCGTAAACTTCGCTTCGATTAGCTTCTGTGTTAGAATCCATTTCGAAATACAGGTTTTCCTCTCCAATGGCTGCCATAATTAAGGTACGTTTAAGACGATACTGATAAAAAACGAATCATCAATTAAGCGTAATTCCTGTAAAAATAGTAATAATCAAAAAAAAAATAAAATAAAAACAATGAAACAATGATATGAGTATTCACGGTAGAACGGCATTCTTTGCTTGCAGATTACATTCTCAGGCAGATTACATTCAAGGCCTTATCTGATTCGAGAAAATTTGGTTTGGGTCACCTTACCACCGTCCGTCCATACGTCCGCCCCTCCACGCATGCCATGTGAAAAGTCACACTCGAGATTTCCCTGTTCTTTTTTGCGCATTTTAGCAGGTATATATCAAAGAAATTGAATATAATATCGAAGAAATTGAATATAAGGGAGTTGCTTAAAAGGTCAGATTGCCGTATTTTTAGAAAGGCCATGAGAACAAATTCGCCCCTTGTGAAGATTTTACCAGAAAGGAATATCACCAATTACGCGCTAAGAAAATCAGGCTTTTACCATCCTACAGTGGCAACAAAGCGCTTCAAATCGTCCTATGTGAATAGAATTATTTTCAGATACGATATTGATTCCTTGTAAATAGATGTGAAATCGTTCCACAGCTCTAAACTTTATCTTATCGGATATTTTTCTTAAGCCTGGTTTCCATAGGATCGCAGACGATCGCAGACGATCGCAAAGAGAGGTGTTTCCATATAATCGCAGACGATCGCAAAGCCGACTGTAGCCATACAATTCGGTCAGCGGAAATGTCAAATGTACACGCGCGTTGTCGGAATTACAAATGTTACGGTATCGCTCAACGGACAGAAAAGATACACTGCGAAACTCTTCTACAAACCCAACTTATTTATTTAACGATACGTAACTAAATCCTAGTTACAAAGGAGCGATTTCTAAACAATACAATCTGCTATCAAACTAGCTTAAGCCTACTGCTAAAACTTCAGTCACCACTGACACAAATCCACAATAAATGTCGCTGTCTCCGAAGAAATCTCCTTTCGATCCACTTGACCTCAAATGAAGTTTCTCAGTAGCTCTCTATGATTCTCTCGTTATAGCTTCTCCAATCCAATCCAATCCAATCAAATCAAATCAATTATTTAAGCTCAAAACGTGAGCAGTGGTTGCCCATTCTCCCGAGCCAGGGGCTCATGTAATAAACGTTCGAGCGTTTCGAATCGAATTGGAATTTAGAAGTGTTGGTTTTTGTGGAGAGGGGAAAACCGGAGTACCCGGAGAAAAACCTCTCGAAGCAGAGTAGAGAACCAACAACAAACTCAACCCACTTATGACACCGAGTCCGAGAATCGAACCCGGGCCACATTGGTGGAAGGCGAGTGCTCTCACCACTACGCCAACCCTGCTCCTCGGTCTCTGCCGACAACAACAACAACTGCTACCTGGTGGAATCGTTATATACAATTAATCAATATTCTAGAACCTTCTTGGAGCTTCCAACATAACTATTTATGTAGCATTGCATTGTAATTACATCATTCAGCAGAATCAGGGGCACCCAACGACCCAAATCAACCAAAAACTGTAGAAAGGCATTTTTAAGTGCCTTATGGTGTTTGAGGTCTGTTTAAAGCGATGTTTTCATAAGCTTGAAGAAGTTCATCTGTTCGGTTGCCTAGCTGAAATTTTAATTGCCCGAAAATGTTAGGGAACAAAATCTTCCTATGAGAAAATGCAAGCTGAAATGAACTTTCCACGAACTTTCTAGGGAACTATTTTCTTTCCGAAAATGCTAGCTGACGTTTTTGACTGCGAAAAAGAGCAATTACGACCTTTCCGAAAAACGCAGGGGCTATGATTTCCCAATTTCGAATCTCTTAGGCCACGTTTTAATTACGAAAATCCGAGTGCACTCTTTAATCGACGCCGAAAAGCGCAAGGCATATTACTCTCCACCGAACAGATATGTACCGAAATTTGTCGTTCTGGCTAAATTGTTCTGTAGCGTGACAGTAGAAGGTTGTGGTACAAAAATTGCGTGACTTAAGATTCTAGAAATAACCAGAAACTTAGTATTTACTATTGCTCTCCATAACACAAATATTATGGGACAGGTTTCGATCGCAGATCGCAGAACTTTGGTTTCTAAATGATCGCACGATCGCAATTGATCGCAGACGATCCTAGACGATCGCAGAAAATAGAACATGGTTCTATCTTCTGCGATCGTGATCGCGGGATCGCAGACGATCGCAGACGATCGCAGAAGTGGGTTTCCCTATGATCGCCGACGATCACAGAACGTTTTGCGATCTGCGATCTGCGATCTATTTGGCAGGAAATCAAATAATAAAAAAAAAAAAACCAACAACAACAACATCAAGCAAACAAACTGAAGATAACAAGAGCGAGCGCGACGAGACAATCTGGAAATTTTAGGCAAATGGTAAACAACACGTAACTTTCCTTCCGAACGAAAATTCCCAACCGAAATTTCCGGAAAATGTTTTCATAAATGGTAAACAACCAAGGCCAAGTTACGCCACATGGTCGCGATTAACGGGTCAACACGTCTCCTGTGGTTAGCCTAAGTCTTTATTGCCTGTTCATTATGACGGTAGTAGTTACCTTGTGTAGCAGGTTATCTTTTTTCTGGCTGATCATACAGTGTAGGAATCTCTATCTTTCCCATGAAGTATGTATCAAAGGCGTATACGTCTTGCGAATTGTTCAAAATCCTTGACAAGCTGGCGCCTAATGTCTTATAGTGGGTGTTGGTATGAATTTCAGTCCCCTTGAGCACAAATTTATTTGCTCATCTGTCCGTTGTTCATTTGAGAGGATTTTTATATGAACCTTGCGTGACTCAATCCGGTACTGAACGAAAGCACTTTTTCCCGGGGGTGCGGTACTCCCTATAATGGCCTATACGGAAAGGCTCCGCCCGAAAGGGGTACCTTTTTCACGCTTCAGGTATATGAAAGGGTAGGGATTTCACGAGTCGAAGTATATGAAAGGGTACGGAAATCTGTCATTTAGGTATCTAAAACGGCCTTTGATTAAAATATTTCGTACACACATTCCTTATGACTGTAATGTTTTAATTTATTGAACGTTACGTAAAAATGACAAGAAGACTTCCTGTTTTAGTTATACGAAAGGGATACCATTTGTCAGTGGAAGGTATACGAAAGGGGTACCTTTTCTGTCAAAAATGGTATATATAAGGGTAAGGGGTCCGACCTCGGGGCGGAGCCTCCCCGTTTTAAAATTTTTTACTACCCCTCCTCCCCGGGGGGCTTTTTACGTGCTTTCATTTTCCGCTTTTTCTTTAGGTGGTTTCTAACCATAAAGACCGTAAATGTTTTCTGTGTATTTCTCTGCCTCTGCTAGAAGAGCTTCTTCATCGTTATCAGGGATAATCATCTCAATCGGCGCTTCTTTTTGTTGTTTCAATTGCATGTTTTGCTCCGCCGATTGATGACCTCTCACAGCGGTTGATGGATCGTAAAATCGCGCCTGTCTTTCTATTAGTTGTTCAGCACCAACCACGAGAAGCCATATTCCAGCCAATTTCCATCGTAACCCTTGCTAAGCTCAATTCTTAATTCAAAGTGACCATTGTAAGCATGTGATAGTATTCTTCTAGCTGCAAGAAAGAGCTCTCTTATCTGGCAACTCTATGATATTTGTTGTACATCGGTCGTTTTCATCTCTGAATGATCTCATTTTGCCTTCTTTAGTCCAACTAGAAATACAACTCCAAATTCCAACTTGGAGTGAATCCAACTCGAAAATCTAACTCAAAAATCCAACTCAAAATACGAACTCGAAAATCAACAGGGGTACCCAACGACAAGTTTCGGTAGATATCTGTTCGGTGGAAGGTAATTCGCCTGGGGCTTTCGGCGATGATTAAAGAGTGCACTCGGATTTTCGTAACTAAAACGTGGCCTAAAAGATTCGCAGTGGGGAAATCATAGCCTCTGAGATTTTCGTAAAGGTTATAATTGCTGGTTTTGGCTTTCAAAAACGTCAGCTAGCATTTTCGGAAAGAAAATAGTTCCCAAGAAAGCTCGTGGAAAGCTCATTGTAGCTTGCATATTCTCAAAGGAAGATTTTGTTCCCCAAAATGTTCGGGGAATTAAACTTTCAGCTCGGGAATCCGAACAGATGAACTTCCTCTAGCTTATGAAAACATAACTTTAAACAGACTTCAAACACCACTGAAGGTAGTTAAAAATACCTTTCTACAGCTTCTGGTTGATTTGGCTCGCTGGGTGCCCCTGAATCAACTCGTTATCCTGCCTCGGCAGTTAATTTTCTTCATTTCTCTGTATTGTTTCGTGGGAAGTGTCCATAATATCATGATTGTAGCACTGAGATGCACATGAAGACAGCTTTAGATTTACCCAGGAACTGTATCAAAATAGTGCAAAAAAAAAAAAATTGTGTCGCACACTCTTTAATCCGCAGTTTCAAACACATGATTTTCATATATTCATTATCACAAAACTACTTTCCATCGCCAATAATAGTAAACACCGGCACCGGGGGAGGGGGGTACCGCCTTATATGGGCTATATAGGTATGTGCGGCTCCAAAGGGTATGGTTTTTGTAGCCGTTTTGGTCTGAAATAGGGTATCAATTTTGACCATTTTGGTCTGAAATAAGGTATGGTTTGTGCATCTTGTCTTAAATTCAGTATGTTTTTTGGATAAAGCTACTTCTTCATCTATAGCCGATAAGACCATCAAAAAAAGCCCTTCTTTTTTGTCTTTTAATTAAGTCTACGCCAACTGTGTACGCAAAATAGGTCTGAAATAGTGTATCAAATTTTTGGTCAGGTCTGAAATAGGGTAGGGAAAATTGTAGATTTTCGACTGAAATAGGGCAAGGGTTTCGGGAAGCGGGCCGCACACCCCACCCAATTGTTCTGGGAGTACTCCCACCCCCGGAATAAACAGTAGTAGGGAAAGGGTTCATGGTCAATGATTCTATTCGCCTTTTGTGGTCAGTTCACACAGCGATCACACTAGAGTATCACCAAAGCTTTGAATGGGAACTTACCGGCTTAGCTGCCTGATTCTGCGAGGTAAAGGTAAATTCAGTTGATGGTGAGTTGATGAATAAAGAACGAACTATTAGCGATCTTTTTCTTGGCTTTCGTAAGTTGTACTCGTAGTAAGGTATTGTTCGGATCAGTGGCTTGCTTTTAAAAAAATATCAGTCAAGGATCAAACCCGGCCCAATAAACCGCAAGGCCTCATGAAAGCCTTCTGACAGTCAGTGTTCATGGGTCTTCATGATATTACAGAAGTTCATAAGACATGCGAAATATGCACAATGAATGATCAATAGATCTTCCAAACCTTAGGCTTTTTTGATCTGCAACAAGTCAAGTCGAAGTCGAAGTCCACTTTCGCTAAATACACCATAACCGCAAAGTTGATTTGAATTTATGAATGAACTTTACTTATGGCAGAAATAAGAAGGAACGAGATTTTTCTTCGTCAGGCAAGGTGTTAAGCTAGGCATGAAATGTAACATCCTGTTGTGCTGAAACATGAAACTTTCGGTACTTGAGAGACTTGGAGGCTTCGCGTTCCATTGGTTTTAAAGTTATAGAGGGTTTTCACCTGACGTCATAGAAAAACTAAAATTCAAAAATAAACAGTCTTTTGCACTTTTATCTTCATCACGTAAAAGACATTTTTGAAATGTATCTGCTTGCATGTTTTCAGCTCGGTAGCTTGCTTTGTTTTAAAAATAGAGCAGTTTGAATTTTAGAACTTTCCACAGTGCATGACATAAAGATGGCTGCTTACAAGCACGTCACTTACATGAAAACATCGATTCACCGTGTGTTTTTGAGGTCTGAAAAGCCAACATGGTAAGAAAAGCGTCTATGAGATATCTTAAGTAAGAAACATATTTTTTAACTCGTTTCCGGCCACCATCTTGGCGTCCCTTAGAGGGACGCCAAGATGGCGTTTCTATACAAAACACTATAATTTTGAAAAGAACATTCTGCCGAATAACGCGAGTACGGGATATCGCACGGCCCTGAGACTTTGATATGTTGTTTATTTATTACTCTTCTATAAAATTACAATTTGAATGAATAATTATAATTATAACGCTCTATTGGGGCCACTCATGCGTGATACCAAAGAGCGGAAGTTTAATGTCTCAGCGCAAACAGGAAGTTCAATTTTATGCCTAAGTTGCGCTGTTCTGTACAACAGTCGAAAAACAGCTCAACAATTATTGCAACAATTAAACTTACAGCTTATAATAAATCGCTTTCTTTTGAACGAAATTAACTCAACTGAACAATAGTTTAGATATACCTTAAGGCTATTCTTAATTTTCGCGGAATTTTTCGACTCCAAAATCTTGCTAAATTTAATACTCGCCAAAAATAGACCGCGCGAAAATTAAAATCGCGAAATTTAATATTATATTGCACCAACAAACAATACAAAATTTACAGTCCATGCATTTAAGTCTCGAAACGGTTACCCAAACGAGAATCCTACCGGCTCTTGAAGTAGTGTTGGGAATCTGATGAGATTTCATAATCGATCATCGGAAAGTGGCATTTAATTCATCATGACGGCTGCTGTTATGAGAAGCCATTAAAAAGGCAACACACAAGTGTTATATGTTTATTTGTAACTAGCACGTTCTTCATTTTTCCGGGATAATCATCCACAATCGATTATTGCGTTGCTTAAAGTTTCCGATCAACGATCATCGACAAATCGCAACTGTTACCAGGTTGCTAGAATCAATGCAAACATCTTCTTAGGCCCGTTTCAAACGTCGAACTTCTCATGTGCCGAATCTAATGCAAATGAGCGAAAACAATAGATTTTTCTCATTTGCATTAGATTCGGCACATGAGAAGTTCGACGTTTGAAACGGGATTTAGTTAGATTGTCTTTACACGATCGCGACGCGGTCTTTTTTTTTCTCCAATAATCGTGAAATCAAATACTCGAGGAACTGATATATTTTGAGATTTTTCGCGAAATTAAGTGTGCGCGAAAATTGGGTATGCATTGATAAGTATGGAAATGGTTTACTAATAGCGTGGCGAAACAAAGTCTCGAGTTGGTTTGTTGGAAGCTTAAAGGTTGTGGCCTGTGCGTTCTGATTGGCTTGATGACTATGGCTTGGATGGATTTTATCATGGTTGTTGTCTACAGGACGCTTTTATTGAAGCCTTGTGAGTTAGTGGGCTGTGCTTGATCTATGAGTGATATTTCTAAGCAAATCACCGAACCCAAAAACCATTATAAATATATAGTACGGCGGAAGTCACGCAAGTTAAGATCGCTAATAATTCATTCATTGTTCACCATCCAACACTTCGTCAGCTAAAATTTAGCGTTAACTTCGCACACTCAGGCAAGAAAGTAGGTAAGTTTCCATTCAAATCTGTTTTGATAGATGACGTACGTCTCCTGCTCATTCATCGTGGGCTGCAAGTTTCTAAAAGCACTATCTTTATGACAAGCAAAGAAAATAATCATGCTACCATGACATTCCCATGTATGCAGTTTGCTGTTTGTCAATTCTTGGTGAAAAGAAGGATTCGCGTTCACAAACTTATAGCAAGCATTCGTTCGCATTATTTTCACACCGACAATGACTGTTTGAAAGACTGAAACATATCTAAGAGAAGTCGGTCGGTAGTTGTTTTCTGGTGGACGTAAGGCTCAAGCTTTGTTAATTTGGGCACGATTTGAGAGGTGTTTGTACGGAGGAAGTACAGTGTATGAGATCTTTCCGGAGGTTATATCGGGTGTGACTTAACATGACGATGATGCGCGTAACTGGGACGCTCGCCTAGACATGATGCTCTCCAAAGCTACTTCGGGACTCTACATTCTAAGAATATGTAAACACTTTAAATGGTGTCTATCTGCAAGAGTTTACCAGTCCGTTCAAGATTCGTATTACACCCAATATGCCCTTATTTACCCCGGGTATTTACCTATCCCATTGAAGTCAGTGGTCTTATGCTTGTGAAAAGTTTGATAAGCGCAGACAAGTTCGGTAAGCGCACCGTCAAATTAATGCGGTTGTACAGGTAAGATTATATCAATCAACGATTTAAAATTATATAATTAGGGAGAGGCGTTAATGGGAGAAGTTGTTAACTTATTACCCATGTCTGCGTGACTTCTTTCTCGTACAGCGGTCACGACTTTTGACAGAGCACGGACATTATTCAGGGGCACCCAACGACAACTTTCGGTAGATATCTGTTCGGTGGGGGGTAATTCGCCTTGGGTTTTCGGCGTCGATTAAAGAGTGCACTCGGATTTTCGTGACTAGAAATTGGCCTAAAATATTCGCGATTGGTAAATCATAGAGATCATAGCCCCTGAGGTTTTTGGAAAGGTCGTAATTGCTGTTTTTGGCAGTCAAAAACATCAGCCAGCATTTTCGGAAAGAAAATAGTTCCCTAGAAAGCTCATGGAAAGTTCATTTCAGCTTGCATTTTCTCAAAGGAAGATTTTGTTCCCTAACATTTTCGGCAATTAAACTTTCAGCTAGGGAATCCGAACAGATGAACTTTTTCTAGCTTATGAAAACATCATTTTAAACAGACTTCCAAACACCACAAGGTACTTAAAAATGCCTTTCTATTAGCTTTTGCTTGATTTGGCTCGTTGGGTGCCCCTGATTATTTGACACTGCCCAGATTTAGCTTGTGCAAAACTTTTTGATGTTCTTCAACTGTAAACAAGCTTGTTTGCTTGAGTGGCTCTAATTGTAAACAGATTCTTACCTTCTGAGCAAAACTGCGAGCTTCCGCTAACGACGTTGATGACACATGCAATTTACTACTTGTTTGCGTGGTTCAAGCTTGAGTGTAATGAAATTTCCTCTCAACAACAATAAAATCTTCTAATGCCTTGAATGCTGTGTCATGTTACGGCTGTGTGACTTCGCCTTTCAACATTGTTCTATTGTGATGGCTAAAATCCATCAGCTATGAAAGGGAAGAGGTCACGTGGTGAGTAGTGTACTCAGTAATTTACGGTCAAAATTCATTGTACATGTAACTGATATAAAACGGAGCACTTGAGCATTTCATTCCGCTTGATGTAGACCATTATGGTCTAGTTCCATCATTAGGTTGTTCTGTATAAATAGCTTCTATCTCTCTTATAAATTGGAAAACAATAAAGTTGTTTGTTTTATTAACTTACCATTATCGTTCATTTTACAAATGAAATGTGGTCTACTGTTGTCTGTACTCTTATCGACAACGATATTTGTCATCAGAGTGGTCGAAATATTGTGGACTCACGATCGAGGCGCAGCCGAGTGAGTCCACAACAAAATTTGACCACTGCGATGACAAATATGATTGTCGATAAGAGTACAGACAACGCTAAATCTAACCACACTCGATTCGAACATGAGCGTGAATCTCATTGAAATGGTGATAGGGCAGTCTTATATCTCTGTTTTATTCTGTCCATGATTGTAGGTACGTTACCATGGCAGCCATTGGAGAGGAAAACCTGTATTTCGAAATGGATTCTAACACAGAAGCTAATCGAACCGAAGTTTACGAAGATGTAGCTGGAGGAAAGCGATACGCTATCCCAGTTACAACACTACCACAACAAGCTAAGAATCAAGAGCAACCTTTGACAGAAATTGAAAAACCGCAAATACCAAGAAACTGCGACGAATGATGTTTATCGTGATTGGTGTAGTCATGATCAACTTCATGATCGCTATTGGCATTTTGGTTGTCATGACAATGAAGTCTGAAAACTCTGCATGTGCTCCAAGAGATGTTGCTGCTGCGGTGCAGAGACTGGAAAGCAACGGGTCTTCCCCAGGTAAAATAAGGAGCTTTAGCAACGCGGAAGGCAACGGCAAAGAAAACGCCACAAAACAATAGGTTTAATGAGCAACAGCAATCGCTGTGCACGTGCGATTTCTATTTAATTTTGGTACATTTCTCTGCCGTCCTCTGCAAAACGACAACATGAAATGACCAAATGTTAGGTTTTCTAGAGAACGTGAGAGCATGATGGTAAACTTTTTCTTGACTTTAACGCAAATTGGAGTAATCACTAAAGAGTTACAAAAATGAGAAGTTAGATTTCGAAACGACGTTTTCGTTGCCGTCGCCGCCATGGTTGCTAAAGCTCAGTAATGTACAGCTGAGGGTGTAGTAGTTAGATATTAGTTAAGGGTGGGGAGGTGATCATGAGTGTCTTTTGTGAAAACACAATTTAGACGCAGTACATATATGAATCAGTGTAAGCTTTCCCGAGTGCTGATATGTCGCATCAGTATGCAAACAGAAAATTTAAGAGGTTATTAGGGTATAGAAGCTGTATCAGCGATCTGTTTTCCTGGGAACGTATCCTAGCCTGAAACAGTGATAAGAAAAGCTTTTTTGTGAATTTTGTTGAAAGTAAAGTAAATAAATGTTATATTTGTTTGAGCAAAACCATTAGACCTCAGCGCTAAAAGAGTAAAGGCCAATACTAACATTAAATACAATATTAGCATTAAATCGCTACTTTAAATTTAAAATATATACTTAAAACGCTAGGTATTTACCCTTGGCAGCTGGCTGCACGGAACTCTAAGGCGCACGTGAACTTATCATCCTCTCAGACATTAATAGACCTTTTTAGCTTGTAGATTTTGTTTTCCCAATGTAGACCATGTCATCTTCCCAAGGGGATTTGCTTTTTGTCTTTTCATAAATTATGCGTACATATGCACGTGAATATGGCGAAATTTCAAAGAAACAATTCTCTAGGGTAACATCAAATGGTCTACATTGGGAAAACAAAATCTACAAGCTAAAAAGGTCTATTGGGCTCCATTCCATCTGTTCAATCAACAAATTTCAAATTCCATGCAAAGCAACTGCCTTAAATTTCACGTGCTACGAATAAGAGTAAAACGGAAAATTTATTTCTTTAACAGAATTAATCAAGTGTGGGAGCAACCCTTGTGTTAACAACGGCACGTGTATTAACCGAGTCGATGGATTTGGCTGCATTTGTCCGCCGGGGTTCTCTGGAGGGAGATGTGAAACAGGTTAGGGAAACAATATATTCTCTTAAGGTGATTCCCTACAATTGCATGGCGCATTCTTACTGCGCACGAGCGCGCGCGCAATAGAAACAATGCATATTTGCCTTGACATTGACTGTTTGTCAGCCGAAATTTCCCTTTGCGGTAGTGTTGCAAAGAAACGAGCACGCTGAACCCCATTTTTTACTTCATAATTCCAATGAGAACAGTATCCTCAATAACTGAGAAAAAAATTAGCAGAAATCTATGGCTACTTTTTTGGCAAATGAAATAAATTCTACAGAGGGAGATATAACGGGCCCAACAGCGCATGTCCAAATTATGTTTCCTTTCAAGGACAAAAAATGCAGGGTATTTGAAGACATTTTTTCTGGGAAATAGGTGAATAAACAATCAAAGAAAGTCAGACGCTGTGTGATATAACACGCTACATTGAAAAATAATCGAGCTTATTTGTTGCGCACGGAGATTACCAAAAGTCACCAAATAACCTTATTTGTCAGCATTGTGGCGTGAAAACAAGCATGGTGACCCCCTCTTTTTATTACGTTTTTAATATCTCCTTGTCTTGTAACAACAGCATACCAAGTTTCATCGGAAATCTATGGCGGGTTCTTTTACTAGGAAATCACCTTAAATACACATTTTGCCAATTCCTTTAGCCTCTCCACAGGTCCCTTATGTGGGGTGCTGAGTGCAGCAAGTACACAGGAAGACAGAAACATTCGGTAAGCCGAGGGAAGCCTGGGGAGGGGCTCTCTCCATGTCCAGGCCTCGTTCGGCTATCCGATGTTTTTCGCCTTTTTTCTCGATCGATATCCATTTACGCAAGAACTTACTAAGGAGCTTGTTCAAATGCTTCATTGATATATAGTTCATTCCTTTTGATATCCTTGTATTAAAGTACTGTTATTGGATCGCGGACAAGAGCGAGGAAAGGAAAGCTTTTTATTGCCTTGCATGACTTGCGTGAATGTGGTGCAAATATAAACGTAACTACTCTTGAATTTATTTTCTAAAGAAATCATAGTGATGCTTTGACAGGATAGTTTTATTATGATAAAAGCTGACGTCTCGAGCATGAGCATTAAAATGATCTTTCCAGCATTCGTTAGAGCAAAGCAAGAAACTGGGGGTTGCCTGCGGTTTGAGAAGTCACTGAATAGCGGACTCATTTATCACGTTATAAACCACACATGATTAGGCTCCAAATGATTCTGTCCCAGACTTATAGAGTAGTTGGGGTTGCGAAAAAAATAGGGATGAGGGAAAAGAAAACATAGGAGGGGACTTGGGGACCTAATTTTTTCGCTTGTTATCGTTGATCAAGCGATCAACCGCTTGCACTTTTCCACTCTTTAAAATAACTTCTTTCATCGCGCATGCGCTTTAAACGAGTTTATCGAAAACGAACGGTCCATTTCATTTCTCTTGTAGACATAAATGACTGTGAGAATAACCCATGTCTGAACACTGGAGCTTGCTTTGACCGAGTCAATGGTTTCAACTGCTGCTGTCCAGTGGGATTCGCTGGAGATCGATGCGAGAAAGGTGAGGAAAAGATATGTTTGTTGAGACCAAACTACTCTTGCTTGTCGTACTCATCCGATTTAAATATAAATGACCAGTTACGTAGCCTTACGAGCACCTTATTAATAGTTCTCAGTGTTTACCAAACAATGGCTGATCGGCAACTCAAACTCCGGAGTTTGATGGGGCTCGATTGAATCGTTCAGTGGTGATTCCAATGATGACATTTGAACGCGGCATCGCCACACTTAAAGAAAAGACTTGTAATTATTAAAGCAACGTAAAGCGTCTTTTTAAGTTTTATTTAAGTCAATTTCCTTGAAATCTAGAGTTTGTTTTCCTAACGTTTCGTTGTACTTTCGGTTTAGTAGGTAGCTTCTTTCTTTAGTAATTATGTTACTATTTATAGTTTTATGAAAGGTGTTCGTCATCGTGGTTTCAAATGATAACTGAGTTAATCTTTTGTCTTACGATTGAGTTTTTATAGATTTGAGCTAGTTGAAGTAGTGTATCTTCTAAGTTAAGCATGCAACATCCTACTTCTTTTCTTTTTAGTAATGAAAGGTTTGTATTATCATCTTCCGGCTCATTCATGTAAGGAAATCCTGGACATGGGAATCTCTAAAGTGGACGGGCAATACTGGATTGATCCTGAGAAGATTGGAAACCCGTTGAGAGTCTACTGTGAGATGACAACCGATGGAGGTATGGGGAAAACGTTAATCTTGTCTCTGATCAAGTGTCAACGTTTCCATGAATGTATGTAGATAATAGCCGACTTTGAAAAAAGGAGTGGAACTGAGTGGCCGCGCAAGCGATTGCGGGATTGTCTGGGAGGACGCTTGTTGCTAAGAAACAATCGCGTCCCCGGCCAAACAATCCCACAGTTCCTCACACGGTACTCTCGATTCCTGAGTCTTTTCAAAAGTGAGTAATAGGCTCCTGATGAAAATAACCTTTCAGGAACAGTTACTCGCTGTTTAAGGAGCGTCATACCCGAATGTTGATGGAATAAGAAGTGATTTGATGAAGAAATTAAAAAGGGAAAATAACGCATATTTACACAAACAGTCAGACAGTCCATTACAACTCTGGTGCATGCCAGGTCGAGGGCGAACTGTTTAATGTTCGTTCATTAAGTTTTAACCTCCAAATTTAATTTTTAATCACCTGACAATTTGCTTTTTTCTCATGTTCCCTTAAATTTTCTTTCCTTGCCGACTGCAGCAACTTCTTTTAATGTAATTGCTTAATCAAACACGGCTCTCATGTAAAGCAGTGTACCTAAGTTATCGCAGTTTTAGATAGTTAGACGTTGTATTTTTAAATTTTGCAACTATAGTATTTTTAAGTAGTCACGACCCAGTGTAACTGATGAGGACACCGTGTACAAATAAAGTTATTTGATTTGATTTGATTTGATCTGATCTGATTTAAATCAATTCCCCCCCCCCCCCTTTCTCTTCTTCATAAACTCTCTAAAATCACCCACAAATTCTGAGATATTTATTGGGTTATGCACTACAAAACTATAATGGCTATTTAGGATTACATGAAATCTTGAGAAGATAAAAAGGAGAAAAGGTCAAACGGTGACAAAAACGTATCATTCAGAAGTAACTGCCCCTTAAAATGAAAGGATCCTGCGGTGCTGCTACAATCTTGGACAAAACGGCTGCGAAAATTAAGCCACAAAGCCTTTCTACGTGTAAACAATAAGCAACTGAGTTTCAAAGCCCCTCGCAACCCAAGTAAATGTTGTTTGTTGCTCCTAAACTTTTCCTGAACCATGACGGCTGCACAAATTCAACACTGAAACATTGAATAGGGTCCGGGGAGGGGAGGGGGTTCATTTGGAATATTGTTGACCAACACATCATGACGAAGGATTTTCGGACCTTAGAAGACCTGTTTTGTCAAGTAGCTCTAAACAATGTTCCCGGTAAAAAAAAAAAAAAAAAAAAAAAAGTATTCACTTTAGCCCCTGCTCATTTAGAATGCCTACTACTCAACATGAAGTATGCATCCCCTAACCGTTTTTGATAAATAATTTTGTAAAACGCCGGATAAGGAATGTCCTTCTTTCTTGCTACTGAGTCTGCTTGCACCTTAAATAACAGAAAGATGCAAAAGCATGTTTTATAGCACTTTCAAAAACAACTATGCACCCTCAATTTATTTAGGTATAACCAGGAAAAACTGTAATAGAAAAACGTTAGTGAAACTGAGAATTGGTAATCATAAACTTAAAATTGAAACCGGTCGGTATGATAATATCCCTAGATGCGAAAGACTTTGCAGTCTTTGTGCCATGAATGAGATTGAAGATGAAACCCACTTTCTGTTTCGTTGTCCAAAGTATTCATCGATCAGAAATGCCTTTTATGATGAAATAGTTAATAGAATACCGAATATTAAGCTGTTACCATTTGCTGATTTAATTGTGGAATTAACGAACTGTGATGATAATATTATTAATATGAAGTTTGTTAAGTTTATTTCCGCGTGTTTTGATTTACGAAACAATCTGTTGTCAAAATAGTGTAGTTTAATTCTTGTTGCCTGCTTTCGCAATACTGTAATGTTCTACGGTCATGCAAATAAAGCTTTTTGTTGTTATTGAAGCTATTTCTCCTATTACCTTTGCCCCTTTTCATTACCACTGATATCTGCCTTATTTCAGGTGGCTGGCTTCTCGTCTCTACCATTGTAACCAAGGGCCCATCTCCCCCCAAGGTGTCAGTTGAGACGTCATACCGTGGAATAAGCGGCAGCCAGATGGTTCTCACAAAAGACGCTATGAAGGAATTGAGATCGCACTTGTCGTTCACTCAGCTACGATTTCACTGCAGCAAGCTGCAGGGGCGTACGTTCCACGTGACCACGATCGCCAATAGAAGTGGTGAAGCTGTGGTCCAGTACCTCAGCGGGCAGACGAATCTCCAACCGGTCTCCTGCGGCTCGTTTGTCAGAATGGAAGACGACAATTCATTATTAGCGAGAGACTGCGCAAAATGGGGACTTGAGAGAAATTCTTATTTTGTTGGCAAATGGGGACACGAAAGGGATCAGAACAGATTATACGATCTTCCGGCTTTTGTGAAGGTTTCTTATCACTGGTTGATTGAGCCTAGCGGCTCTAGGTGGGAGTGCGATGATTACCTGGTGGGATTGTCCACTGGTGATTTTTGGAAAGTCTTTGTTCGCTAGAGCCTTTATATTGAGACAATCATGATTGTACGCTTTCTTGATCACGTTCGCACAAGTCAGGGCTGGGACATCGTTATACATAATTACTTAGTTGTTGTACTGCAATGTCAAGTGACTTTACTATGAGAATGAACGCGGAACGACTTGTTTTTATATGTCCGGTCCGTCAGTTGGTCAAGAACTTATATAGCTCATTTTCCATGTGTATATGATCAAATGCGCTTTACGCCGAGTCCGGGAATCGAACCCGGGACACATTGGTGGAAGGCGAGTGCTGTCACTACTACGCCATCCCGGCTCCCCATCTAACCATCTTATTATGACATTATTATGTATTCCTGTTTGATTGGCTACAAACTTGAAGCTAATTACTGCTGACAGTGTTTTCGTTACGCCATTTCTACCGGTAAACGTTTTTATACATGTAGAAGTGACTTCATACCTACAGACAACAGTTTTTAGCATGTAGAAGTAACGTCACTTTGCAGATAATAGTTTTACACACGCCAGAAACACATCTGTTTGCTGAAACTTTGCAAGAAATTCTTTCACAGAAGGTTCTACCAAAACCAAAAAACATTTTAATTTTAAGTTTTAGGTAGAAAGCTTACAAATAAAGTTGTTTACAAGTTGATGTAACATGCTTTTAGTTTCGTGTACACTGCCTTGTTTTCGCAAACGTACAAGATAGTGTATGCATAATAAAAACATATTGAACTCGGTTTTCGTATGATAGTGAGAATTATCAAGGCCTTTGTTTGTGTTATCTCGGCTGAGGTAGATAACACAAACGCCGGTCATGATAATTCGCGTTATCATGCTCATCCTCATTCAATAATTGTTAAATATATGTAAAGAAATATTTACCAAACGTCTGTCAAAGATATCCTGTATTTTTCATTTATTTCAGAAGCTCGAGGTATATCGAATTGCAGTTAGCTCTGGTTGCAAGAAAATGACAAAGTCGAATGACTTGTTTATGTTTTCGTGATGTCTATAACTGTGTTCGACGTAGGGATTCCTGTGGGATAAAAATTTACCTGACTGAACAGTCATAGGGTGCAGAGGAGTTCAAGTCATAAAAATGTACAAACGTAATACCTAATGGAATATGTAACCTTATCTCACAAAGAGATCCATCAAATTAATTGGCATTAACTGAAAACTCTACGACGCATTAACGAGAAATTTAAGGGAAAGAAAAGCTCCCAGAGAAACAGAAAAAGTACACGACTTTCCATCACATGCGTGACCGAACGAAAATGGCGCGAAAATATTTTGACTGTGATGTGTTGCAACGTTTGTTGTTAATGCTGATTAAACTCAACGAAACTTTGTGTGCACCAACACAGGCAAACATCTAGGCCTTGTTTTTACATTTTTTTAGTAGTTAGTGCGGGATCAGATAAGAAAAATCGAAACGAAAATCGCTTTAACAATGAACGTCGTTTTTTCTTATTTTTTGTTGCTGGCTGCTTTTATCAGGATCTTTCTTTGATCAATATCTTTAGACTGAATGGCTTTCGTTTTATAACAGTCGGTAATTGAAAAGTCTTTGAATCTTTAAAATGTGGACGATGCTTTGGACAAACAATCGTATCCCAATGATCATTTTAGATCTTAATACCTTTAAAATTGGAAAGTAAAAGCCAGGAAAACTATTCACGTTACAAATAGACAATAAAGGTAGAATAACAATCAAGGAGATGAAAATTATGACATGAAAAACTCATCGGCAGAAACAATTAAGTCTTAGTAACGTCGACTTGTTTTGGGGTTTTTTTCTGCTTCGTGGTCAAGGTTGTAGTATCAATGAGAAGGTCCCGAAAGCAAAACTGACAGCATGTTTAAGCAATATACCACAAGTTTCGATGGTTTATAGGCTGATAAACCACGCGGGATGTTGGAAGATCACTCGAAGAATTCGTAAATCACTAGCTGTAGGCCATAGAAACTTGTGGTATATTGCTTAAATATCGCCGAACAGGTCTTCCGAAAGGTTACGAACGGTATACCAGATGGTTAGCTCTTTTTCTCTCAGAGAGATCGACTAAGAAAGAGAATTGAGCGAGGTCGTGAAAATTTCCTCATGTCTAGGTCACGTTTGCCGATCGCAGTCATTGAACCAGACTGAGTGTGGACTGTTCACATTGTTTGGGTTCGCTTGCACTGTGAAAGGGTCATAGGTTCAACTCCTGTTGGGACAACTCGGACATTTCTCTGGGTGCGCGTTTGACAGTATTGGATAATTACAGATTTCGTTTTTTCTGTTTAATTTGGTAAGTCATAGGCTACTCTCAGAGAATAATCACCGCCAAAAACGAGCTGAATCGAAGCGCTTCGTGACGGCCTCTGACGACAAATACATCCTCTGCTTTGAGCCACATTTAATTGAACACAGAATGTAGACGGTAGTCTATAATTTTCTGTTAATTCTTATTTGCAGGTTTTGCCATGGATCAGCCATGATTGTGGGAACACTTTATCCAAACCCTACAGCAAAGACCAGACTCTACTCATCTAGCTGGTTAAATAATATAGTTATGCTTGTATATATACCTCTTACTAACCGAGTTCGAGGTCCGTACTGTAAGTTACGAACCGAGTTTTTATCCGATGATTTATGGCCCAAGCGCGAAGCGCGGGGCCATGAATTAATGGGAAATAACGAGGATCCGTAACTTACAGTACGGACCGAGAAAACGAGGTTAGTATGATAATTATTATATCTCTAAGGTTAATCCGGAGGGCAGGAAAAAAACTAATTGAAGTCAAGCGGGCTGTACTGTAGAATACGGCCCGCAAAATTGACCAATCACAGCACGCGTACTAAGTGAGAGGTGCAATAAATCCTGTAAAGGAACCCTTGCAAAATGAATTCAAAACACAAGTTAGTGGAAATTAGAAACATGACTTTGTTTGCCTTTAACATAACTTTTAAAATTATTGTAGATTAATGATCTACTTGGTAATGAAAGTGAATATAATACGTGCTCTAACGTTTGAGTTTCGTAAGTATACACGTGGAATAAATTGTTAGTAGTTGTCTGTAATTAAGATAAGTGCATGTGATATTTCTTGATGCTTTGTAATTCACTGATAAAATCGTCATTAAAATTGGGTTAAGATAGGAGATTATAATTTCTTTGTTTTATTTTTTTTGAAACCGACTCAAAGTTCTAAAGCTTCCTTGAATCTTCATTCCTCATATTTGATACGGCGGTGCTAAAAAAAAAAGACCTCGCAAAGTTGCAAACCATCTCCCTTATCTACGTGTTCTTTGTCACGTGAAGTTAACCAACGGCTTCTTAAAGTACAGTTTTTTTTAAAGGAAAAAAAAAAAAAAAAACAACGATTGTTGAGGGAAATGTGCAATTATAACAACTTTACCACTCAAAAACTATCCGGCCGCCGCATCTAAAAAGCTCTGTACTAAGATCATTTGGTACTTATATCAAATAAAGGGCACTTTGCAAAAGTTAAGTTAGCATTCTGAAGGAAAAACATGTCAAATATAAAGACTAGACTTCTCGGGCTACAAACTATTGACTAATCGACTTTCTTTATCGTTACCCAAATATATACATTACGTGTTTATTCCTACATATAATTTCAACGTCAAGAAATCATCCAGTTATAACAGAAGAGAAAACGAAAGACTTTAAACAAATGAATGGACCTTTCCAAACTTTTGTGAGCTTAGTTCAATAAAGGTTGCTTCACAACAGACATTAAAAGTTGTAGTGAATGGCAGCTTATGCATTTAGAAAAAAAAAAAACGTACAATTACTTAGTAACGGTAATTTGACCCCGCTGGTGTTTGTTAAGAGATCTTATTGATATAAAACCTTTTAAATTAATTTTCTACAAAGCACTAGCTGGCTAATAATTATGCAGTTATTCTGAGACACAATTTCTGTTGAACAAACCACTAGATAAAAGATCATTCCATGTGGAAAATGGAAATGGGAGCTAAAAGTAATTGTATTGTACGTCCCCATTGAGCGATAGTCTTTCTCGAGAACATTGGGTTAAATTGTACCGATGTCAATATTTAATAGTTGTCTCCATTGAAAAATGGGTTTTTAGCCAACTTAACAGATGTTAAACGATGTAACTGTATAAAACATAATACAACTAGCCTTCCAGTTATAATGACACGAAAATCCTTCTATAAAAATACTGTGAACCATGAACCACTGCATACGTACATGGTCCCTAATTCAAAAACGCCTTTAAAAACCTTTAAAAACGGGGGAGGCTTTCTATTTCAGGTGAAGATTCTTGAAAATCATTCCAGAGGAGGAATGGCCGAGATACAAATGACCGCTGACCTGCAGCAGATCTAAAGAGAGTAATGCCTAACTTGCTTTTATTTCTGGTATTATGAGAGTGTGCAAAACTCCTTTTCTTAAACCTTTTAACGAGATATGGCAAGTACACAATATCTGTTTTGCACTTAATGGTTTGATTCTGTGCTTATAGCACCCTTTTAGGTTGGTTTTAAGTTACAACGAACACACGAGAAAAAACTATAAAGTCTTTTAATCTAAAGAACTTTTCCTCTGTGTATACAGCCGGGTCCCATAAATGCTACCCTTTTCAAGACGTTACCCATTACTCAGTTTTAATAGTGTCGGCTGACCTATTCAATTATTTATGTAATTTAACAGATACGACGATAACATTTTTTCCGTCAATTCTTGTTACCAAACAAAAGATATCGGAGCCTACTTAAGCGAGAGAAAACGCCCCGTATCTCATTCCGTTCAGCATTCACATAGCTCCATCTGCTATCTAACGCCTTTTGTTACCGCTCGAGAAAGAGGAAAGGGCATAAGTTACATTTTGTAAGTTATATAAAACTATGTAATTTTTTTCCTTCATTCCGAGCGAAACAGTGGATTCAAAACGACAAATGTTTCAGTTAAACTTGCAAAACGTTACATTTAGGCGCGAAAACGCTACTGTGGGTGTGTTATAGCATACTGTCATAGTTGTTAAGGGAGAAAGGACACAAGAAGTAGGATTAGAAATTTTGCAATGTTTGAAAAAGGCGACTACTCAGTTTGAGTGTGTTTGGAAAACAAAAGTGGACAACGTTTGCTATGACATTTATCGTTTGCGTACTTTGTTCAAAAGAGTGTGCATGTTATCCGACAGCCTTTTTGTTTCGTATTATTTACAGCGCATGGTAAATTAACATACCTTAAATCTTAATTTTTATTGTTATCAGCACTACTAAAAGACCAGTTTGACAGTGCTACCTATAAAGCTACTTATTTCTTTGTTTTCTTTTTCTCTTGATAGCACCACAGATGGGGATTATGACAATAGTGTCTTTTCTTCTCCTTTGTTTTGCTCTTGCGGCCGAGGCACAGTTCGAAACTGGTGAGTATTGTCGTACGTCGTCAGACGAAATTGTTACCGAGGCCGCAATATCAGAAATTCTGAGGCCAAAACAAAAACACTTCTTCCATATTTTCGTTCGCCTTTTAATGTATAGCCTTTTACAGGACCCTGAAAAAATATGCTTAAACCTATGTGACATTACACAGCGTGGTAATCATACACTACTATTCATGTCTTCCTTGAATTTCGCGACAGGTCCTCTTATGATCCAATGCTTGTACAAGTAGTTTTAGATCTCTTTGTTCAGAACAATCGCAAAAAAATCCAGATGGAGCTTAATCCTGAATCCCAGAATTAGCTGGAAAATGCTGCAGTTGGGCTGCACCTCTTTGAAACCTCTAATTTCACTGGATCTTTATAGGCTGCACCTCTTTTGTTTAGGGCTAGGTTCCTTTGTTTTCAGTTTTTGTTTATTGTTTTTTAAAGCAATCGTAAAAGGTCTTGCAAATGGTGCCGGTGAAAGCGCGATAGTATCTGCACCGGTTCTAGATCAACACGTGCATGTAGGTAAGCTCGAGACCATTTGAGGCTCCTTCATCATAGAAAGACACCATGTCTTTTGTGAGCTGGCATTTATTCAATAATGTGAACCCAAATATTTTTCCTGAGAGACACACAACTTTTTAAAGCAATTCAGAGGCAAGCACCTCGTCAAAGTCACAAAAGGCGTAATGATAAGTCTGGCTCTAAGTAATTCTCCTGTGTGTAGCTGCTAAATCGTTCAATATGCTGGAAACTCAGTTAAGTGCTCAGGTACCATTAAAGTTTTTCTCAAAAACTATTGGTCCAAAATGCAAGGTTTATCTTGTTATCTCTTTTTATAATTATTTACTTTACATTCTATTCATAGCTTCAATACAAATCACCGTCAATTTTTTTTAATCCCGTGCAATACAGTTCAAACCAAATAACTCGGCGCAACCACAACCACACACAAAAGCGATTTGGTGGCGGATTTTATGTTTACGGGATAGGAAAAAAAAATTCCGCGTTTCCAATTGAAATCCAACGCATCTTACTTTCTACGCTCGGATTGATTGTTCTTTAGTTTTAGCTTTTAAACAGTTATCATTTGTCCTCATTTTATTTTTCTTGGCAACGATGGACGATCACAACAAAGGTAAGATGCTGGAAATAATTAATGTACACAAGAAAATCGTTTTTTTTCCGATGTTATATCCTACAACCGTCACCTAGTCCTCAAATAAGTGACTTTTTTCAAAGAAATGGTCACGTGTCAAGTCACGTCATCTATGAAAACGTCTATTGTTCTTAAAAATGTTAAAGACGATGAGAACTTCCTATGTGCCTAATTTCGTTTCAGTGTAATTCCTCTGGGCTGTTAGCCATTTAATCAAAGCCCCTTGAAGGTACAAAGATTTATATGGTGCACTTTAATAACCTGTCCCATGCTAGCCAATCAAAATCAAGGAAATTTTCTTAACTGAATTGGTGGACAAATCCAGATTGGAAACAAGCATGGACGAAATTAACTGGTCGAGTCAATTTTTTGCGTACATGTATTGCTTTTATATAATAATCTAAAGACCCACGCAATTTCCATGAGTTAACTGGAACAATAAACCATAGCTGATTGACCAATCAGAGAGCGCGCATTGATTTGGTTATTATATAAATTACCATAACTAACAAAATGGTGAAGATGGTGAGGAAGCAACGATGATGAAGTTGATAATGATGATGATGGCAATTACGATGCTAAAGACGACAATATGTTTTGTGTGGCGTAAAATAAATGAATTCTAACCACAATTGTTATTTTTCTCTTTTTCAGCAACTTCCGACATATTAGCGGAAGACCCCATATATGTACGTAAACTCAATGACTTCCTTGGGAAAGTTATTTACAACCAGGGTGAGTGGAAGCTGTGTTACAGCACCAAAACCGACGGCTGGGAATCCATGACCTTCCACAAAAATTGCGATGAAAAACCAAACACAGTATCCATCATTAAGGTTGGAGAGTCCGTCTTTGGAGGATTCACGGACATCCCCTGGGGTAAGAACTGTAAGGGGGTGGGGGTAAAAGCGTCCGCCGACATCTGATTCAAGTAAAACAGGAAAGCCAAGCAAAAATTAAGAGCAAATGATAGAGAAAGAAAACATCAGCTAAAAATGAAAGACAGTGAAGCAAAGTATAGAAAGAGATTAAAAAGGGAAAAAAAAGAAGGGATGACTTTAAAAGGCAGGAAAAATGCGATGATAGAAAGAAATAATAAAGATTTAGACAAAGGAGACAGCATGAAAGCAAGAACGAGGAAAGTAGATGGCCAATGGTAAAATAACGCTGTAAGGTACGAAGTATTTAAAGAGGTGAATAGCAAGCTAAACGAGGCAGGGAAAGGCGAGAGAGGCGTCAGTGTAACGGCTGCCACTCATATCATGCAGATAACGCATTAATCACTACTAACTTTGATGCACTCAAAATTTCTTTCCTCATTGGTCTTCCCATTCCATTCCCTATTCCCTATTCCCGATTCCCGATTCCTCGTTCTCCTTTCCTTTTCTATGAAGTAAGTTCTTTGAGTAATCCTGTAGCTTTGCAGATCTCCACTTTCATTGGTCCCTATA
Source organism: Pachyseris speciosa (assembly GCA_016490735.1). Classification (NCBI taxonomy): domain Eukaryota; kingdom Metazoa; phylum Cnidaria; class Anthozoa; order Scleractinia; family Pachyseridae; genus Pachyseris; species Pachyseris speciosa. The sequence continues at coordinate 301,156 of JAEMWC010000007.1, forward strand.
ACCTGGAGCTTACTTTGTTATCAGGCCTAGGGGTATTGTTTGTGTTGCGTCATCTATTGCTTCATTCTCCAATCACAGAACGCGTCTGGAAAGTTACTGGTCTGTGTGGACCAAAGATACAAGACCATTTAAACGGTTTCGCTCAGCATTGTGTTGAATTAAATATTTAAAAACTATTTAAACAGGTTGATGAACATTGTTAACTGAGAGTGTTGCCGGAAAACTGTCAAAAAAGAACAAAGAAAGCGATGAAAATTGACAGCACTACTAAATATCAACACACATCTATTTCAATTAATGTTGTCGGATTTTAAAGCGCCAAGTGTACGTGATAAGGCCAAAAGGGTAGTTGTAAACCTTTGCAATTTGGTTACATTGTCGCGTTGTTAGCACCATAAGATGGAAGAAAACACTCAAAAACGTTTGCCTATGTGATTGGTGTTGACTGTTGAGTCAAGCTGAGTTTGGAACATTTATAGATAATTAATGACGTTACTATACGGGCTCGAAGTTCTTCCGACAACGTTAATTGAATAGGTATATTAGTCTCCCTCGCAGCCGCTTTGCGTGACAGCCCAAAAAAGCGGCTGCAAGGGAGACTAATGGGTATATATGATAATCGCGAATGCAGGTAGCGAATTCATGCTTGTTTTGTGATAATATCATAATAGGATAATGACCGTAATTTACCCTAGGTTCTATTTATAGCACACAAAGGCTAATGAACCGAGCAAATGCATGAAACAAATTATTCAAGTAAACATAACAAGTTAAGAATCCCAACTGGCGGGAGGCAGACCAGTTGTTTATTTACAAGCGAGGCCGAGCTAGAGCGAGGCTTGAACCCGGGGCCTTCACATTGCAAGTTTAGCACTCTAACCACTCGGCCATCCAGTCTCCTTTATCCGAGCAATTCCATTTGCAGGATAATAAACGATCATACTAGATGCGAGTGTGTAATTTTTTGTCCTTCAGATGAATCTAATACCTATGGTGAAACAAACAAGGCCTTCATCTTTTCGCTGAAGAACAAAGAGGATCTTGGGCCTTTTATGAGCAGGGTAAAGACGCCCAAATACGCAATCTACAAGGACTCCTTTTTCGGCCCGACATTTGGCAGGGGGTATGACATACAGATAGATAATCTCGCCGACAAGCACGAGTATTCATACACCGAGTTTGGAAATGCCTATGAGGTCCCCAGTGGAGTGTTAGACCGACGCACGGTGCTGGCTGGAAGCTACAACTTCTCCCCAAACGAGGTGGAAGTCTTTTATCTAGAATAAAAGTGGCTACCAAACTGCAACATACCGTCGAGTTTGCATTAATCTATAGAATTAGTTAGCTCGTGATCTTTTTATCGCGTGAAGGGAGTTGTAAAAAGCTGTTGTTACGCAGCTTTTTAGGGGCTTGCGTAAAAAAAAGGAAAAAATGCCTCTTTATAACCATAAGTGTAAATTTTTTGCAAACGTGCGACATGACAGTCAAAAGTCAAAATAAAATTGAGAGCAGATGTAACTTGTTGATTTGTGTTTGATCTGTTTAAGCAGCATAGAATACAGACTGATGGGACGGGTGGGAGGAGGTAGTTTATGAGGAAACTGTTGTAAAGCGACGGAAAGGTTTATTTAATTTACGCTAATGTCAACTGAGTTATAGCCGCGGCAAGGAAAACCAATTTACAGACGTTTCGACGGGTTAAGGTGACTCAAAATGGTTTCGTTATTTGTAAACACCAATTCTTTGATGGATCGATACTACAACAATTTTTTGTTTGTTTTTTTTAATGTGGTATCCAAAAGTTTCGCGATTATCTCTCAACAAATTGTGATCATTTTTTTTACATATAAAGTTAACATAGCAACAGTACAGCCTCTTAGAAACAACCTTAATTTTGACTTTATGTGCCTGTAACTCAAAAATTATTGAATTGCAATCAGCATCTAAAGATTCATCTTTCTGCAAAGTCTTTACTTTACATTCTATTCATAGCTTCAATACAAATCACCGTCAATTTTTTTTAATCCCGTGCAATACAGTTCAAACCAAATAACTCGGCGCAACCACAACCACACACAAAAGCGATTTGGTGGCGGATTTTATGTTTACGGGATAGGAAAAAAAAATTCCGCGTTTCCAATTGAAATCCAACGCATCTTACTTTCTACGCTCGGATTGATTGTTCTTTAGTTTTAGCTTTTAAACAGTTATCATTTGTCCTCATTTTATTTTTCTTGGCAACGATGGACGATCAAAACAAAGGTAAGATGCTGGAAATAATTAATGTACACAAGAAAATCGTTTTTTTTTTCGATGTTATATCCTACAACCGTCACCTAGTCCTCAAATAAGTGACTTTTTTCAAAGAAATGGTCACGTGTCAAGTCACGTCATCTATGAAAACGTCTATTGTTCTTAAAAATGTTAAAGACGATGAGAACTTCCTATGTGCCTAATTTCGTTTCAGTGTAATTCCTCTGGGCTGTTAGCCATTTAATCAAAGCCCCTTGAAGGTACAAAGATTTATATGGTACACTTTAATAACCTGTCCCATGCTAGCCAATCAAAATCAAGGAAATTTTCTTAACTGAATTGGTGGACAAATCCAGATTGGAAACAAGCATGGACGAAATTAACTGGTCGAGTCAATTTTTGTATAGTATTTTGCACTTTAAAAAGTTGACCTTTAGCTGATTATGTATAAAAAGCTTATGTGCTTCTACATTAAACCTTTAATTCCTGAGTTTCTCGCATTTTTTTATTGATACAATTAACTGGTAGTTGGTAATTTCAAATCAGCCTTGCGCTACGCGCTCCTCCAATTTGAAATAACTCGCCCGTTGACTTCCTAAATGTACTCCACCCAGTCCTATAAGCAATATATATACCACACGTTCCTATGGTGTATAGGCTGATAAACCACGCGGGATTCTTCGAGTGGTCTTCCAACATCCCAAGTGGTTTATCAAGCCTATGAACCATACATTTACATGCGTACATGTATTGCTTTTATATAATAATCTAGAAGACCCACGCAATTTCCATGAGTTAACTGGAACAATAAACCATAGCTGATTGACCAATCAGAGAGCGCGCATTGATTTGGTTATTATATAAATTACCATAACTAAGAAAAAATGGTGAAGATGGTGAGGAAGCAAAGATGATGAAGTTGATAATGATGATGATGGCAATTACGATGCTAAAGACGACAATATGTTTTGTGTGGCGTAAAATAAATGAATTCTAACCACAATTGTTATTTTTCTCTTTTTCAGCAACTTCCGACATATTAGCGAAAGACCCCATATATGTACGTAAACTCAATGACTTCCTTGGGAAAGTTATTTACAACCAGGGTGAGTGGAAGCTGTGTTACAGCACCAAAACCGACGGCTGGGAATCCATGACCTTCCACAAAAATTGCGATGAAAAACCAAACACAGTATCCATCATTAAGGTTGGAGAGTCCGTCTTTGGAGGATTCACGGACATCCCCTGGGGTAAGAACTGTAAGGGGGTGGGGGTAAAAGCGTCCGCCGACATCTGATTCAAGTAAAACAGGAAAGCCAAGCAAAAATTAAGAGCAAATGATAGAGAAAGAAAACATCAGCTAAAAATGAAAGACAGTGAAGCAAAGTATAGAAAGAGATTAAAAAGGGAAAAAAAGAAGGGATGACTTTAAAAGGCAGGAGCTGAATGCGATGATAGAAAGAAATAATAAAGATTAAGACAAAGAAGACAGCATGAAAGCAAGAGCGAAGAAAGTAGATGGCCAATGGTAGAATAACGCTGTAATGTACGAAGTATTTAAAGAGGTGAATAGCAAGCTAAACGAGGCAGGGGAAAAGGAGAGAGAGACGTCAGCGTAACGGCTGTCACTCATATCTTGCAGATAACATATAAATCACTACTAACTTTGATGCACTCAAAATTTCTTTCCTCATTGGTCTTCCCATCCCGTTCCCTATTCCCTATTCCCAGTTCCCGATTCCTTATTCTCTTCTCCTTTTCTATGAAGTAAACTCTTTGAGTCTTCCTGTAGCTTTCCAGATCTCCACTTTCATTGGTCCCTATAACCTGGAGCTTACTTTGTTATGAGGCCTAGGGGTATTGTTTGTGTTGCGTCATCTATTGCTTCATTCTCCAATCACAGAACGCGTCTGGAAAGTTACTGGGTTGTCTGTGTGGACAAAGATACAGGACCATTTGAACGGTTTCGCTCAGCATTGTGTTGAATTAAATAATTTAAAACTATTTAAACAGGTTGATGAACATTGTCGACTGAGAGTGTTGCCGGAAAACTGTAAAAAAAAGAACAAATAAATAAATAAATAAATACCCCCCCCCGGGGGGGGGGGGTGTACTGCCTTATATGAGCTATATAGGTATGTGCGGCCCCAAAGGGTATGATTTTTGAGCCGTTTTGGTCTGAAATAGGGTATGGTTTGTGCGCTCTTGTTTTAAATGTTTTTGGAAGAAGCTACTTCTCCATCTTTAGCCGATAAGACCATCGACAAAAGCCCTTCTTTTATGTCTTTTAATTATGCTTACACCAACTGTCTTCGTGAAATAGGTCTGAAATAGGATATCAAATTTTTGGTCGGGTCTTAAAAACACAGATTTTAGTCTGAAATAGGGTAAGGGTTTCAGGAAGCGGGCCGCACACCCCCACCCAATTTTTTTGGGTGAACCCCCTCTCCTCGGGCTAAATACCAACATACAGCTATTTCAATTAACGTTGTCGGATTTTAAAGCGCCAAGCTTACGCGATAAGGCCAAAAGGGTAGTTGTAAATCTTTGCAATTTGGTTACATTGCCGCGTTGTTAGCACCATGAGATGGAAGAAAACACTCAAAAACGTTTGCCTATGTGATTGGTGTTGACTGTTGAGTCAAGCTGAGTTTGGAACATTTATAGATAATTAATAAGTTACTATACGGGCTCGAAGTTATTCCGACAACGTTAATGGAAATAGGTATATATGATAATCGCGAATGCAGATAGCAATTCATGCTTGTTTTGTGATAATATAATAATAGGATAATGAACGTAATTTACCCTAGGTTATATTTATAGCACACAAAGGCTAATGAACCGAGAAAATACATGAAACAAATTATTCAAGTAAACATAACAGGTTAAGAATCCCAACTGGCGGGAGGCACAGCAGTTGACTATTTACAAGCGAGGCCTAGCTAGAGCGCGGCTTGAACCTCCGACCTCCGCATTGCAAGTCCAGCGCTCTAACCACTCGGCCACCCAGCCTTTTTTATCCGATCTTTACCATTTGCAGGATAATAGACGATCATACTAGATGCGAGTTTGTAAGTTTTTGTCCTTCAGATACGTCAAATACCTATGGTGAAACAGAAAAGGCCTTCATCTTTTCGCTGAAGAACAAAGAGGATCTTGGGCCTTTTATGAGCAGGGTAGAGAAGCCCAAATACGCAATCTACAAGGACTCCTATATCGGCCCGACATTTGGCAGGGGGTATGACATAGAGATAGAACTTTTCGCCGACATGAACAAGCGTGATTCATACACCGAGTTTGGAAATGCCTATGAGGTCCCCAGTGGAGTGTTAAACCGACGCACTGTGCTGGCTGGAAGCTACAAATTCTCCCCAAACGAGGTGGAAGTCTTTTATCTGGAATGAGAGTGGCTACCAAACAGCAACATACCGTCGTTTTTGCATTAATCTATAGAATCAGTTAGCTCGTGATCTTTTTATCTCGTGAAGGCAGTTGTAAAAAATTGTTGTTACGTAGCTTTTCAGAGGCTTGCGTAAAAAAAAGTAACAAATTCCTCTTTACAATCATAAGTGTAAATTTTTTGCAAACGTGCGACATGACAGTCAAAAGTCAAAATAAAATTGAGAGCAGATGTAACTTGTTGATTTGTGTTTGATCTGTTTAAGCAGCATAGAATACAGACTGATGGGACGGGTGGGACGAGGTAGTTTATGAGGAAACTGTTGTGTAGCGACGGAGAGGTTTATTTAATTTATGTTAATATCAACTGAGTTATAGTCGCGGCAAGGAAAACCAATTTACAGACTTTTCGACGGTTTAAGGTGGCTCAAAATGGTTTCGTTATTTGTAAACACCAATTCTTTGATGGATCGATACTCCAACAATTTTTCGTTTGTTTTCTTGAACGTGGTATGTTAAAATTTCGCGATTATCTCTCAACAAATTGCGATCATTTTTTTTACATATAAAGTTAGCATAGCAACAGTACAGCCTCTTAGAAACAACCTTAATTTTGGCTTTATGTGCCTGTAACTCAAAAATTATTGAATTGTAATCAACATCTATAGATTCATCTTTCTACAAAGTTTTAAAAATTCTGTACATGGGTTCACAGCCACTTTAAATTATCGGAAAATTAAGGTGGCTCTGAACCCTATGTACTTTGCAAAATTTCAAACTTTGCAGAAACAATAAGTCTTTATATGCTGATTTGCAATTCAACAAAAAAAAACGGGAGTTATCCCACTCGTTTTTAAGTTACAGGCACTTAAAGCCAAAAATAAGGGTGTTTCTAAGAGGCTGTACTGTTGCTATGGTAAACTTTTATGGCAAAGCAGTGATCACAACTTGTTGTGAAATAATTGGGAAATTTTTTGATACCATGTTGAAGGAAACAAACGAAAAATTGTCGGAGTTTCGATCCATCAAAGAGTTGGTGTTTAAAAATAACGAAATCATTTTGGACCACCTTAAGGACGTTCACGCGAAAATTGTCTAAAACATATCCTTTTCATCAATTTACGCCACAGTCATTCATGAATTATTTCATCAAAATTTCAAGGAAACAAACAAAAAAAAAGCAAAACTCGGGGTAATCGAACTAATTTTGGAGATGAACATGAACACTACACGCTGGGGATTTTTTTGGTCATATGCGGCCAAATAGTTTCTTCTCCCCAGGGTTTTATGTCAGCATACTCAAACTCTGAAGCAAGACAAAACTCGCATATCTTTCTTCTCTACAACTTGTCCGATTTGGATTTTTGAATTTGATCTTTTTTGGCGGTAAAACGCCCTCATCAATGTGGCGCAAAAATCTGTTTTTGGAGCTATGACATAGTCACATTTTTTAAACGCGAATACAATGAGGATCACAAAACTGAAAAAAAACATTTAAAATATCTAAACTGAATCAAGTGTTGTGAGCTTCTGAGGTTTGAATGTCCCGCCATTTTGTTGCTAAAAATAACCTTAAGTTTATAGTTTAACTCCCCACAACTTCTGACTTCAATGACATATTTCAAAGAATTTTTTTCAGATTTGACATCCTCCTTGCATGCTGTTTGTTATTGTATAACCGACTATGTCGTAGCTCCAAAAATAGATTTTCGCGCCAAATTGATAACGTCGTTTTACCGCCAAAAAAGATCCAATTCAAAAATCCAAATTGGACAAGTTATAGGGAAGAAAGAGTTTTGCCTTGCTTCAAAGTTTGAGTATGCTGACATAAAACCATGAGAAGAAGAAATGATTTGGCCGCATATGACCAAAAAGATCCCCAGCGTGCTAACATTGAAGAATGGGCCTTCGTAAGCTAAAATGGCCCCAACAGTTGCTATGGTGACAATCCCTGTAGACAAATTACGGAATTCGACTAGCCACTGGGATGGCATCTAAACGGAAATATTTTAAGCTTCTGAAGCATGCCATAAGATGGACAGAGCGGTCTGGTACTAATAAATATTAACAGGAAAGAGCAAACACAACATCTGGGCAAGAATATGCTGTAGAGAAGGTTAAAGAATGACTTTGTTGTCTCATTTAATATCCGGCACATTTCCCTTGAAAACAGAAAACCCTGTATAAGATGCATCTTGTATTTTCTAACAAATTCTAAACACAGGAAACGTTATAGATGACTTAAACGCCACTTTTCTTTCTGGCGCACTAAAAGATGAACGCATACGCTCTACAACTTAACACAACCTATAAACCCTTTGACCCCCAAAGACACCTATAGGCGTAAAGTATACCGCTTTTGCTTTTATGATTTATTTCTTGTTTAAATTTTGTCACAAAGACATAATAATGTGTAAATAGCTTTAAATGGTGCTTTTTGCAATTATCAAATCCTAATTTTAAAAAAACCGACAGCAATACCCAAATTCCGCTGAATAGCACAGTTTGTTTGGCAACAAAGCCCAAAATGCCAGTCTTTTGACCAAAGAACAACACCAAAAATTACACATTTTCGTGGTCAACTTTTGAATAAAAAAACATTGCCCAAAAATCAAAATTCTACATTTACAGCAAACCTTAAGGCCAGACCTTGGTATCTGGATGGAAATGTTTCTCTTTCTTTTTCCGCGGGCCACGCTTTAGCCATTTTATTGGAGCCAATCTCGCGTATCTCAAGTTGTCTTGTTCACGCCCCAAGAGAATTCTGGGAAGGTCAACTATTCATGAACATAGAACCCTTCCATTCCTATTTCAAAGTGTTTTTGTAAGTGTCGGGCCACCCAGTACTACCAGGAAAATATGACGTCGATTGAACTTTTTACCAGTCAAAACTAGCCTAAATTGCCTTGGAATCCTTCTTCAAAGTTAGCAGAGAGACAGCTTCGGCTATCCACCGCCATATTGGCTACGAGACATATTTGGCGTCTCATCCAGCAAGAAACCGTCTCTGGCTTCTTTCAAAGGCTTGCCTTTACCCACATTCCAGCTTAATGATGCAAGCCTGGGGGCCTTTGTGGAGGAATATGGCTCGAAAAACACTTATCAAGCGGAAAATTTACCACAATCAAGTTTGTTGACTCGGCAAACAAACAACGACCGCTAAAATGCGTGACGTCACACCTTACAGTGA
>JAEMWC010000007.1:315000-482500 GCA_016490735.1 Pachyseris speciosa
ACGTAGCTATTTTTTATCCGTGAAGCGACAACAATGGCCCAAGTTCGGTTTGCTTGCGATTTCTGCTAAATTTACAGCCATTCTTCATCTTTAGCGGCTGCCTGATGAGCATCATTAAGCGTGACTGTAGCTAAGAGTCCACTTTCTCAAAGAATCGAGCAAGGTGATGTACTTTGTTGTTGAATTTGGCTTGTTACTCGACGAACTGGGAATTTGGCCGGTCGAACACTTATTACCTTTGGGACTCGACTATTGATGAATTTCTCGACCTACCGCCACATATTTTGGAATTTCTGTGTACTGAAGATGACCACGAGCAGGAAATTTTGGCGGTAGGTCGGAGTGGCTGTAGACTTAGTTTATATGTGAAAGAATTGGGGAAGGAACGGGCGCTGTCAAAAATTCTCGTTAGTTCCCAGCATGCAACGCGCTCGAGATGTTGAAAATGTCGGGAAGGCCCGAATGCACTGGAACAAAAGGCTGTATCTACGCTCGGGAGAAGAATATGAACAAAAAAAGTCATTTCTAAGCTAGAAAAAGGATTGAATTTCGTTATGATGGTTGAATTTTGGTTTTTTGACGATGATTTCCCTAAAAAACATGAAGGCAAAAAGGGGCATTTTTGTTGTTTCTCTTTGACGTTAAAAACGGCCAGTTTCGTTCTTGTCCAAACTCAAAAGGCCATATTTGGTAAAAATCGCTACGTTTCTTGCATTTATTGGATATCCAAATTTAAAGGGCATTCCATTTCGTGCTCACAACTAACAGTTAAGGCAATATTCGTGCGATTGAGAAAGTTGCAATGTTTTGAAGCATGGGAGTTTTTTACGGCCGGTTTTGGCCGGCACGGGTGCCAATGGGTTTAGAACAAGAATCACTTCGTGAATTTTACCGGGGCCACTTTTGCCTTGGCAACCCACGTTTAAACTAGCATGCATAAGGGTCGTTTACATCAAGAAGTTTATCGCGGGACATGAAAATCTATTTAATCGCGAATATTCTTTGGAGAAAAAAAACGTCTAATTACTAATGTGAAAAGAGAAAATGATATTTGCTTGTGTACTCATTTCAATAATAGAATTACGCCTCGGCTTTCATAAAAATCTTCCCTGCAGAGGTCTCTTCTGCCAGCAGGGCCGGAAATATAAAAATCACGCCGGCCAAGGGCGCCTATGCTTTGTCGCATAAAAATTGGCATAAAATCTACATTAAATCAAACGGCTGATTCTTAACGATATCCAAAAAAGTAAATTTAATTTAGTCATAGTTTACAATTTTTGAAAACGTGGTGACCCTGTGCTGTTGAAGACGGTTTTTTGTCTTGAAATCACGGGCTCGAAAAGTCCAGGTAATCATGGCACGTTGCGGGCCAAATCTACAAACTTCCAGGGTCTCGTTTTCATTCCTAAAACGGACAAATTACTTCCTTGGCACTTAAAATAAAAAGGAAAAACATAAATCGATGTTTAGGTAGCCTCAGAATGGAAGATCAAGGTGAACGGAGCCCTCAAACTTTTCTTGTGAATAATTTTTCCTTCAATCAACGGCGACGAAAACAAGGCGATCGGTGCGCTTTCAAGAGAGTTTTGAATACAGATAGCGGATTTAAAGCTGCTGCCTGGACTTTAGAAAACAAAAATGGCAATGTACATATTAGTTGGAAGTTGAATTCAGCTTTTAGCACGATAGGCAACGCCACAGCCGATAAAATAACTGCAAAATTTGTGGGAAAAACTCACGCTTTCGCTTTTGCGTAAATAATTAATTCGAACACGCGTTCACGCAGCGAATCGCGTCTGTGAAATTTCGAACATTTTTTGTGCTTTTAGATAAGTTTTTTTGCCTCATCTTGAATGAAAATTTATTGTTATTGAACTTCCTGTGGCGTTTCTTTCATTTGGTTGCCTTCATTTGAGAGTTTTAGTGCACGCTGGATTTGGATTTCTGTACATTTACGGCGACCCCGTGATTTGTTTGTTTAGTATATTCGCTTCCCTCAAATATATTTTTATTGAGTCTTGTTCAGCTTCTACGGAACTGCCGGGGATAGAGCTAAGTTGGTACTAAATTTACACAGTTGAAAAACGATTTATTTTAAAATGATTGCCTTGTTTTTGTCGTCTTTTTGATGTACAACTTTCCTCTTTCTCTCGCTGCGCTGTAAAATTTCGTCGGGCGGCGAAAAAATTATCCGATTTCTTCTTTTTGAATTTGTTTTACGTGTGTTTTTCGCCGAGGACTTCGGTATAAGAATCGAAGGAATCCTTTTAAAGAGAAACTTTTTTAACATGCTACTCTTGTTCTTGAGACGTGTTATAAAACGCAGTAAATAAACTTACGTTTTACAAGAGATTGATGTAAAGATAGTTTTGAAATGTGTTCGCTTTGATTCTCGATAAAAGGTTCACTCTCAAGTGCAGTGGTCGCTCATAAATACGTCTCTCAAAAAATCCACTCTTAAGTTTTCACACATGAAGTAGTCTCTCGCAAAGATTGTAGAAGTTTTCGTTCCCCCAAAAGTTATAATCTTTGTCCGGAATGCCTTCGATTGCCTCGAGTAAAGTTACTATGTGTGCACTTCGAGAAATTTGTCACAGCGGAAAGCGGGGCCCTGCAAACGAGACTTTGAAAAAACGAAAGGAACAAACAGCATTTTATGACTGGTTCCAGCCTTCGGCTGGCCCCGGTAAAAAGAAAGATGATTAGCATTTTGGTCAAGAGAGAACTGAGGAAATATTGCCAGTATTGATGGTATTACTTTATAAAAGATTGATGCGTTTCTTTGCCGACATTTTTGACAGGGGTGAATGATATATGAGGATGCGAGGATTATTTCTTCATTTCATTCTTGACAGGTGTTGGGGTAATATAAAATACAACTCCCCCTCCATCTCCCCCCGCCATTGCGAGAAAAGTTGCACGAAACATTGTGCAACTTAAATCGTTGCGAGGCAAGTCGCAGTCGAGTTCTACTATCTGCAACAGTTCGTGCTCCGAGTGGTGAGGGGGGGACTCCCTTATATGGGCTAGATAGGTATGTGCGGCCCTAAACGGTATGGTTTTTAAGCCGTTTTGGTCTGAAATATGGTATCGATTTTAACCATTTGGAGATTTCCATGGTCATTTGGTGGTAAGAAAATCGGCGTTGGAATTATCTAGGGTCATTTTGCGTACTCAATTAACAATTGACCAAAAACACAAAAAGTGGTAACTCTAAATTGTTTAAGGCTATTTCTTTCCAGAAATAGACGATTTTTTTCCCGGCCTTGAAACGTTTTCACAAGTTATTACAATTTGTGACTCTTATTTCTAAAATAAGTTAACCATTTTAACCATTTTGGTCTAGAATAGGGTATGGTTTGTGCACTCTATTCCTGAATTGAGTATGTTTTTTTTAGAAGAAGCTCCTTCTTCATCATCAGGCGACAAGACCATCAACAAAAGAGTCACAAAAGCCCTTCTCAAATTATGTTTACGCCAACCGTGTACGTGAAATAGGTCTGAAATAGGGTATCGAATTTTTGGCTAGATCTGAACAAGGTTCAGGGGAAAATCGCAGGTTTTGGTTGAATTAGGATAAGGGTTTCAGGAAGCAGGCCGCACACCCCCAACCAATGTTTCTGGGAGTACCCCCCCCCCCCGGATTCCTGCAACCTGTCTAGCAACGATTTTGGCCGTTGCAAGTTATGTTACACTTGGTACGTGTACAATATCTTGTGCAAGTTGTCTCGCAATTGCGTTGTAAGACAAGTTGCAAGTAACAATGCACAATTTAAGAACTCCTTAATAGTAGTCAGTAATGATGGAATGACAAATGTCATAATTTGGTTGTATAAAGCAGTGACGGAAATTTCTTCACGCATCGCATGTTTGTTTTTAGTCGGCTATTCTGTCTTTGTCAAATCGTTTGAAAATTTAAGCAAAATTTTGGGCCCAAGCTCCCTAACAAGCCTCACGCCTTGTTAGCCAATCAATACGAGCGTTTTGACGTTCTTCTCAAAGCTTAAACCATGAATTTACATTAGAATGCACATTTGTGAGTTATTTTTAAAACACCTGGCAGCTGCACCGTGTCTAAAAGCCAGTCTAACAGCTTCTTTTACTACACACAAAATTTTACTGCAAATTTACGGGCGCGGTTTGTTATTGTGCGTGTTTAACACATCCCTCAACAATAATGTCAGCCGTCCCGCAAATATCGCTCCCCTGACGGAAAACTGAAGTACGCGCTCTTCAGCGAACATCTCTACCACGCTCTTGATGTTCGAAAAGTGGAAGGGATCACTGTTCCAAGTCGAAATCACTGCTTGAATACATGTGTGAAAATCCCTCAATGTTTATCTGCAAACCTGGCAGCTTTTCATCGCTCAGACGGTAATCTAACCTGTGATCTTTTACCGACCGACAAGTACATCGCACAAGAAAAGTTTCGAAGAAACCACAGTTTCCACCATTATAGCATCACCGTGGGTATCTGTGGGGCGATCAAACATTTTCATTCAGTATCGTGTTGGTTGAACATGTTTGACCGTTTAGCAGCTTCTCTCAATACCCTGGGTGCCAGAGGTTCAGTATTTTTCGTTTTAAGGAGGAAAATTTCGCGGCGTAGCCGCGATAACGAAGCGTCAAGCGTCTTCGCGTCTTAATGTCTTCGTTCGCTTAACGTTTAGCGGCTTAACCGCCGGCTTCGCTCAGAACAATAAAACCGCCCGTCACCCAGGGTACTTCTCTCACCTGTGCATTGAAATGGATTTGCATGTTTGATCTAGATCGAAACATTTTCATCTAACATTTCCCTACCGAACAGATTTTTCACAGTTTAACCGGTACAAAGAAACTAATCAAAGCTTAGTCAAGTAATAATTTCAGCAGTAATACGTCAAAAGCTCTCTGTGGGTTCACTTTGTTCTGTCAGTTGATCAAACAAATTTTCTACCCAACGATGTCTCTACCAAGCACAATGTTGGACTAAACTGTTTGATCATTAGCTGAGGATTTACTTTTTTAAACGCGATTGTCCCTAATATATAAGTAGGCTAGGTTAATAGAGGAGCTACTATGGACTCTTGCACAGAAAGCAGTTGAACTTGCTTTCACCGATCTGCTAGCTCGTCTTTTATTTTGAGCAAAACAACTTCATCTTCTTCGTAATTTGTATTCGCGTTGCATTCGCTAAAAGGGTATTAAGTTCAAGAGCTTGAGAAGATACTCCGGAATATGAATTTTTGAGTGTTAAAAGGAACTCAAGGAAAAAAGTTTTTTTTTCCCATGAAAAGCCTAGAACTGGGTTCGACTTGCATGGCGGCAGGCGTAACGGGATTGTTGTGGTTGTTTCAACTCTTAAAGGGCTTTCACTAAATCAAGGCATCTTCCTGCACACAAAAAAAGATCACAGAACACTTAATCATTAGTAGGAGGAACTAATAGCTCAAATCTCTCCTTTAGACAAACCGTTTGCCATTTTTACGGATGCGTGTTTTATTTTAAGTGGATGCGTATTTTCAAGTGGTAGAATCCTCTACGCCGCTGGTGAATTAAATAAATGACTGTCATGGAAGCTCAATATTTGGTATAATAGTTGTCTTTTGTTTAGGAATGAAACTCTCATTGTTCTCTCGACCGGTTGTAAAAAACAATTATCTATACTGGCTTTTGACGCAAAGAAGTAGTTGAATTGTTTGTTTGTTTGGCTTGCGAGCAAGCGAGTGTTTTTACTCCGCTTGGGTGATTCTTTTGACGTGCCTCAACAGTCAAGACAATTTTGTCCTTAAGTTATTAACACGTAATCGCAATGATTCCTTGTAAAATTAAGGATTAATATCACTTGCGTTTTCCGAACAAGCGTGGCATTAATCCTTAATTTTACTCGGCCCCACGCGATTACCTATACAAAATATCGGGGGGCGTAGGGGAAGGGGGGTGGGGGGGGGGGAGGTTAGCATGGTTGTTATAATGTGCGTTGGCTCTCCATTATCATCATCATCATCTTTATTTAAAAAGACGGTAAATACATGAACAATTTAATATAAAAGCTACAACTATTACGACTGTAACTTTCGCTCAGGAAGGGCTGTAACAGCCAACCAAGAGACCCGATGCAAATATGGCTGCCTTTAAGTTATTCTTTTCTTCGTATTCAAAATAAGCCTGACTAACCTGTTTCAGGATGACAAATTCTTTAGAATCGTGATCTCAAAATCGACGTTAGTCAGGCTATTTTGAATACAAACAAAAGAATAATTTAAAGCCAGCTTTTTTTGCATAGGGTCTATGAAGTCCTTAGAGTTCCTTTCGCTTCATACTCAGAGTGGCTGTGAAAGTTTCCCTTGTCACAATGGAGGAACATGCCAAGCATTGTACGAAAATGACGATTACCTTTGCAAATGTGGAAGAAACTTCACAGGGAAACGCTGTGAACGCCAAAGAGGTGAGCGAAATCGTATTTTGCTTGGGACAAATAAGGCACACATTAGATGGCAAGGCAAACAAGGCACTTTTACAGTGCTTGATATTGATTGGCTAACATGGGCTAGCTAGCTAAAGTTTATTGGCTAATGGAATGACGTGTTTAATTCTTATTTGCTGCTTAACTTTCCGATTTGGCCTATCCGCTTTCAAGTGATTGTAATCGGACAGGTCGAATCCGCCATAACGAAGACACAAATAGGGCTGTTAAGGACCAATCATATTCGAGCATTTTGTTATTGACATTATTACTATTATCATTAGCGTTAGCATTAGCATTCAAGGTAGTCATCTCAACAACAGTGGTGCGAAGCATATTCAAAGTTTGCTGCTAAAGCCTGGTTTACGTTTGTGAGATAAGAACAAGCGTAATCGCACGTATAAGCACAATGACGTTCACACTAGCGACTTACGCATGCGCAGTGCGAGTCACATAGGTGGATAAACAAGATGGCGGAAGAAACAAGATGGCGCTTATGCCTATGCTTATTTCATACCAGTTCCCTCTTGGGAAATAAGCATAGCATAAGCTTATGCTTGTACTCATTTCACCTCAATGTATGGCTAGCGTTTTCTGGTTCTTAGCTTGCGCCTACCCTTGTGCTTATCTCGCAAGTGTGAAGCAGGCTTAACTGCATCGACAAATCTCTAGCTTCAGTACAATCCAGAGAACTTCTAAACAAAACTCAAACAAGAAAAGTGGCGCAAACACAGAGTTACACCAATCACAGAGTGAAGTGAAATGAAACCAATGCAAACGAGAATTAGTTTCTAGGCTCAACTAAAAAACTCTCTAAAATGCATATTAGTATAAATCTACTAGCGTTCTATCACGAATGCCTTCTCTGATTGGCTACGCTACTCGCTATCTAGTCTGTGATAGATAATCTACCCCTTAAATGCCAAATATAAAACACGAGAAATCAACAACCAGAAACCTCAAGCTATTCCAATTGGTGTCTTCCTGGCAGCCGGCCCCGATGGGAATCCCAGTGGCTCGTACCAATTTACGGGAAGTATTGACAGCTACATGGAGTTCCCTAACGATGGTGGATTAGATGTAAAGTACTCTATCACGGTGATATGCTGGGTGTTTCCAGAAAGCGTAGACGGTCCTCTGTTCCTCTTCTCTTATTTGGGTAAGCTGTTAAGGCTCCTACAAACACTCGCAACATTGTTCATTCCAAACAACACATGTCAATATCCGGCCTTTCATTACATCAAGGTACCACGGAAAGGCGTAAAAATGTCGTGCAAAAATTGATCTTTCAAATCGGCACTCTTAATCCCCACGGTATCAACGAGCGCTTTTCATTGAATTAACCTATTCCTGTTTTTCACGTCACCATATTACCACCAATAGCGTAGCTTTATTTGCTGTATATAAACCATACACAACCCACAATTCCTCGATTCGCTCCGACGAAGGGCTAACGCTCGAAACGTCAGCTAATGGAATCCCAGTACGGTGGTCAATTTACATTATAAACTCTGTTGATAAACCCGAATTTTCGTGTTTCACTCCCCCACCGACGCAGTGCCACAGTTTCTTTAGAAACTAATTCCCTTTATTCAGTTATTGTTCATGTCGGCCCAACATGTTGCGTGTGTTTGAGCACCTTTTTAGCGGAACTCTAGACGGAGCACCATACTTGTAGAAACCCGTGAACTGCTTTTCTCATAGTAATCATGGTTAGCGGTATTGCTCGTGGGCGTCACCGCGCGTCGCGGCGACGACAGAGCGGCCCAATAATTAATATAATAATAATAATAATAATAATATTAATACTAATCAATACTTGACCCCAACATGGAGGCTATACTCCAGCTGACCAGCTAGTTTACAGCGCACATCTTTGATATAGGACATCCATGTTATGGTCAATTGACACCTGTCAAAACAAGGCATCCGCCGACCAGTATCACGTGATTATATCGCGGGCTCAAACCATTTATCCAGATTTGCCATTACGAAAAATCCGTCCGGTTTCCCTGTTGCTGAACATTTCAACAACCCTGGACACAGACTAAACGACATGGAGGCTCGTTGCGTGAAAAAAAAATGCAGGGGTACTAACAACGCCAGACGCCGTGACAAAATGCGCCTAATTTTTCATTTTGACACCCTTAGGCTGCATGGACTAAACGTGGATTTTATTTTTTAAACAGCTTGACGCGCGCGCTCTTACCTATCCGTTAGAATCGCGCGTACAACTGTTTATTTATTCAATGGTGTGATCCATTCAGAACTCAACTTAGCACTGAGGAAGAGCTAGGCCCGAAACGTCTGCGACAAACATCGTTTTTAATTTGGCACTGCGTTATTACTATTCACAACTTTTGAACCGAGCATTAGCTATGCCATGCTGATTAGGCTTAACAAGGCCTAAACAGTTGTCCATGACTGCTGATGCTTGGGCTCAATCTTTGATTTAGTAGATTCAAGGAGTAATGCTAGCTACCATGTGGCCTTAGTGCCCAAATAGTGGCTTCAGCTTACCAGATCTCATCAATTTGTGAGGTATCCTTGTGTGGAATGACAGGGAACTTAAGCACCGGCGCTTTTGAGCCACTGACGTCAAACGGCTTTGTTAGCACTCCCTCATTAGATCGTTTTTTTCATACTTTTGTATTCGCATTTTATTGCATGCACCCCCCCCCCCCGCATTTCTTACCTTTTTTTTTTTTTTTTTTAGGCGAAAGATGGTAGCTACAGGCCTCAATTGAATCCTTTTATCTTCTTATAGGCCTTGGCGCTACCACATTTGTATAACTAAAGTGTCTTTACTCCTATAGAGGCAGTCTACTGGGAAATGTGCGAAACGTCCACCTCCGGTTGCGGTACGTTGCTCAAAAGCGCCTTTGCTTTTAACTGTTTGAAACGTGTAGTTAGAGAATATTTGCCCTTAATTTCCCAGAAAATACACATAACACCAGTGTGCTTCTTTTAGCATTGGTATTAAAAATCTTTTCTGGAAGTACTATATCGATACCATTGTTAAGAAAGTTATTAAAAATGTTGGGCTTATTGTAAAACTGCGCCATTTTGTTCCTCAACAAATACTATTGAATATCTACCAATTGCTAATCAATCCTTACTTAACTTATGAACTCGCTGCCGGAGATATGTAAGATTCATCTCAATAAAATACTAATTCTTCAGAAAAAGGCACTTCGTATGATGTATTTTGCTGACAGATATGATCATGCAATCCCTTTATTATTTCTTGATGGCAATATTGTGCCAATAAATTTTCTTTATTATGGGTCTGTTTCACATGTAATGCACGACATCAGTAATAACAATGTACCATCAAATATGTTACATTTATTTGAGAAAACATCCAGCATCCATTCATATAACACACGATCGTCCACCTCCAGAACGGAACGTCAAAAATTCTAGATTAGAGATACAAAAACATGCCTTTTCTAGATTTGGTGTAAGACTGTGGAATGGAATACCTTGTCATATTACAGATTTGCCAAAAGAAACATTTAAAAAGGTCCTCCGTCAATTGCCTTTTGATATTTTGGGAAAAGAAGATAACTACATTGAAATACCAGCGATTATTAAAAAAGTAGGATTGATTAAATAGCTCTATTTTAATATATATTTAACACTGATTCACTTACTTATTTTCTCACTTTTCTTGCAGAATAGCATATCTTCCTGTTTTTCAGTTTAGTTTTAATTCATCTTTTTGTTACCTTTTTGTTATTTTTCTTAGCTTTGGTCGTTTTGTCCCGCCCCGATTAGCGTTGTAGCTATTTGCGTGAAAAACTATTGGTTTTGTTGTTAAGATTGTGTAATGAAGTTGTTGTTGTTTTATTTAATTTATTTGAGTAATTTCCTTTTTTCCTTTAGTCTGTAGTTTCCTTAAAACGTTAGAAAACTTGAATTATCGATCAATAGCCTCTTGCTTGAAATTAATTCTTTCGCTCTAGTTTTATTTATATATAACGTTGCGAGACTATACTGATCCTAGCTGCTAGAGTGTTTGTGTGGCTATGCGTGTATGCAACTGCTGTTTAGTATGTTGTGTTTCTGTCCCTAGCCTAGCAATTTACCATCTGACCTCATTTTTTTGTATTTTTCACTTTATTAATTGGCTCCCCGGTTCCCATAGTTCCTGTGGCTATTCCAGCCTCTTTTAAATGTAACTTTTCAATGAATGAGTTGAATAAAGCCGATTTGTTGTTTCTGCTGTTTTTGTTCCTGTTAAAGTGCACCAAATCCTCATTTAATGTTTTCGCTGACATAGATCTTTGTACCTCTTCGAAACGCACTGCGCCTTTCTACGCCTTTTTTTTTTTTTTTTTTTTAAATATTGACATTTCCCAGGCTGTAAAAGTTACAAAATGTACGTAGCCATCATCTGTCACACGGCCGAGCTTGTAAAGGACATAGATCCATTCCTGATTCCCATCGTGGTCAAGTCTTTGTAAACATGCATGCAAAGCAGTTTGTGACGTCAAATCATGAATAGATCCACGCACCTTCTGACTCGGTCGTGTTTCAAATGATGCTTAGTTAATCTTATTTATTTTAGCTTTTAAATGACTTAGTCTAAAACTGGAAGTAAAGGTTAATTTTTTTGCACTAGCTGCAAAGTGTTATATTAGCGGAAAAAATTTACGCTTCATTTGTCAGTCTTTTAATGTTAACTTTCCCTTCCTTTTATAACTTGGTTCTTCTTCTTTCCTTAGAAATTGTAATTTTTATGATTAATTGGTAGTAAGACTTCATGTCGTCCAATTCGGTCTGTAATAACACTCGTAATAAACAAATCAATAATGTTATCACTCGTATTGACTCCACTCAGTCCTATCACCATTACTTATCATTATCATTAATAGCGCACTGGCGGTTTTGATGGACGGCGCGAGTTTTGTTGGAAGCCCTCACGTACCTGTGTTCTTCTCGAGTTAGTTAAATAAATAGTTGAATAAAAGACATAATAATGATTGAAATTGTATTGCTACAGACTCCTGCCTGTCAGAATTTTGCTGAAAGCCCTAAAAAATAAAAACCAAACCTTATGTACATTCATCCAGAATAGTACTGAATAAATTTGAAGAAGCTCTTTTGTGCAACCTCGTAGCGAGATATTCCTTACAAGGGTAGGTTCATAGACCATGCATTCTTAAGTGTAAGGACGATTGTTGACTCTCATTATGACAACAATGCATTTTAACAGGAAAATAAACATTTTATCTAAATTTTTGGTTTTCCATAGTTCTATAGTACTGCTATCAACGACTTTCAGCTTTCCTTTCTTTCTCATTACTACGCAAAGCAGGAAGCAAGAAGTACAAACCAAGCGCGTTCAGGTTGTGTGACTAAGGGTGAAATGTTTATATTGGCTTAAAAAGACCTTCCTGTTCCAGGCAGTCAAAACAGAGCCCACGTTGTAGTTATTGTTTAGAAATTAAGCCATGTAATTTCAATTGCCGTTAACTAAACGGTATTCCATTATATGAAAACTAAAAATTACTACTGCCTTGTTGAAATCATGTTAAAAATAAGGACTGGGTTGATTTGGGTTAATTTTTGCTCTTGTCCTTGTTGTGTGCCATTTACCCGTACAAATCAACAGCCACAGTGCAATAACAGCAGTATATTGAAAACATATTTTCTGCCTACCCACTTCATAGACTTTGCCGCCAGAAGAGTACTTGAGGTTAGACGGGCCGACTTTTGGAGAGAAGGGTCGTGTCGGGTCGATCGGAGCGAATCAATCCGTTGACATTTTCTACCACCCCAGTTCACAGTTCTGCCGCGTTTTTAAGTCTCTCGCAAATTTCCGGTTAGACTGGTGGAGTATACTCGACTCTAATCGGCACATAAGTTAAGTGTTGTGAGAAGATTTTATCAGATAAAGACACATGATAACAACTCGAATAGCCTAGGTTTTTTTTTTCAAAAAGATATTTACTAGGCTTTTTGTTTTGACCAAAGTGTACCCAGCAACAAAAATCCTCTCGTAACTGTTAATCAGACATGAATGTACTTGTCTGTAGTTTCCCGACTGGTGTAACTGAAAATGGAGTAATTAAAAAATGTGGCTGAAATGACTGAGGAAGAAACAAATCAAAGTCTTTGATAAATTTTTGTTGAGGCTCGGACCAAAACAGAAACGTTTTGCATCTCTAGAACGCCTTGCAGGGCGTATCTGGTTAACTTTCTGCAGCAAGTTGCGCTGCTCGTCAATAGACACTTTGAAGCAATTTATCATCAATAAATGGACAGACGCTCAAATTATTTCAGTAGTGTAAAATTAATGGATTGCCAACACTTCTATGAATTTAAACATTCCTTTCCTATTTATTGAAAGTAAAGAAAATAGGAATTACTGATCATGTCCATTTCGTTATTAGATTGTGTGGTGAAGAGTGGAATAGACCCTATGCAAAAATGGCTGCCTTCAAATTATTCTTTTGTTCTTATTCAAAATAGCCTCACTAACCTCGCTTTTGAGATCAAAATACTAAAGGTTTTGATATCGCGAGCGAGGTTAGTGAGGCTATTTTGAATACGAAGAAAGTAATAATCTAAAGGTAGCCATTTTATGCATAGGGTCTATAGACCTTCTGTTCGAAGTAGTCAAAACACCGCTCATTAATATTATTTTATTCTTTTTGAAATTATCGTGTTTGACTATAAATGAAAAAAGTGTAAAGGTTTTACCGCATTTTCGTTTATTGCTGTGGTTAACATCAAATTGAGTTTAAAATGAGAGTGAACATTTCTCACTATTCCATCACAAAAATGTCCTCTACTACTATTTGGCTCACTTGGCTGACCTTTGGCTAAATAAAATAGAAAGACAAATTTAAATAAGGGGTTGAAAACGTGCGGGGTTTTCAACGACTGAGGGAGGGAGGGAGGGAGGGAGGGCGGGAGGGTGGAAGGGCGGGAGGGAGGGAGGGCGGGAGGGAGGGAGGCCGGGAGGGAGGGAGGGAGGGGGAAGGGTGGATAGAGGTAAGAAGGAATGGAGGGAGTTCGCCTTGATGCACCTTTGGCTTAAAATAGGCGGCCATATCCCGGTTTATTATTTTGCTATTTAGCGCATATTGTCACTTGTTTCAAACTATAGCACAACCTGGGGAAATATACAGCGATATAGAGATTTTCAATGAAACTCTCCGTTTTTTCTCTGATAAATTGTAATTAAACGAATTTCGTAACATATCATCTTGAGCCGATTGTTAAATGCGGTGAATAGTCAGTAGATATATTTTGCATCACTTAAAATAGTAGTATTTTTAAAATCAGTAGGATGTTAAGTGATGGAAGCCAAGTCACTGAGGTTTGAAAACCATTTACGAGACATCGAACTTAAGCAACCTAATCTCCGATGATTTTTTTCTCGTGGAAATTATTGCTGGGAACGATAATCTTTTAATTGCATAATTATGCTTTCTCCATTTCGTTGATGACCAATCATCGATGTCTAATCGGTAGTCAATCGTTCTGACAGCTTTTGAAGTCATAAGCAACCAATGACAGAATTACATGTCACCATTGCCCACGACAGTGTTTCTTCAAAGCGTATCCATCATTTACTTGAAGTGCATTCTCCTTTTGGAGATTGAAGGACCACCTTCGTTTGTGGTAAGTTGTGGATCAGCTAGATGGTAAAATTTAAAAGGTATTGCAACTTACTAACAGTGTTTTATCCTTGCTAGCAGTGGATTTCTAAAGTTATAAAGTTAGTGGCGACCAGTGGAATATCAACTTTCCTAAAGGCCTGCGACTTTCAGGGTAAGTGCGTAATTGCTACAGTAAGATAGGTACCTTTGTTAAATTAACTGGAACTTTTCTAGACTCCAATTG
Organism: Pachyseris speciosa; assembly: GCA_016490735.1. NCBI lineage: Eukaryota > Metazoa > Cnidaria > Anthozoa > Scleractinia > Pachyseridae > Pachyseris > Pachyseris speciosa. Next base: position 329,306 of record JAEMWC010000007.1, read on the forward strand.
TATTTCATGAAGTAGAATGAAATAGAAACTAAAACAAATTTCAAGTTTAGAGTTAAATGAAATCAGCTGAGATTAATTACGAAAACTAAAGCACGTTTAAAATGAGTCATTTTCAACGCATTGTTCTGTACTCACTCTTACTATTTGATTTTCTCGAAAAAAATAAATATTTCGGTTTTATTTGTTGAGAGGTGGGAGAAAAAATAGTTGTTTCACGACCATTTAAAATAAAATTGAAGTCGATTTGGACTTGAACGTGAAATTATATGGATATGAATTTCTGGAACGAGGGCAAAACAAAAATGTTTAATTTTCATCACTTTGTGCAATGCTCACTCTTACTGGCAACATGTTCTAAGGAAAAATATGTTTTTTAGTTACAGTTAATATGAGTTTTTGAAAACGTTATTTCAACATCTAGTAACCTATGGAACTATTAGCTTCTAAGAGAAACTGCTTCATTATGCGCGAGTAGGCTCGGTTTTTTTCGCTTGTCGGTTACTTTTTTTCTGTGAAATATCACGGAAACTATAGCCAGAAATTTCTTTAGCTATGTAAGTTAAAGCGATCACTTGTAATTTTATTTCATAACTAATGAAACTGTGAAATTGAATATCTGCATTTAGCATGAATTTCCTGATTTAAAGGAGCCCAATACTCTTTTCGAACTGTAACGATTTTGTTTCTACGTTCAAACCCTTCATGTTGACTGGTTGATGAAAAGTTTGAAGAAGAACACGTTCTAACATATTTAAATTCGTAGGCTGTTCAATATTTTACCCTCGAACTTTGTGGTCCTATCTCACGCGGCAAGGTATCAGATACCTAAAATGCCCGTGGTTAAAATTGGAGCGTTTACGCCAGCTTATGCAGAGGAAACCCCAGCGACTTTTACAATTTCTGATTTAAGCTTATTATCTGTATAATTCAATGTCGACATTAAAATTTTAGAAAACGAAAACGCGCGATACATAAGAGAGAAAGCGAAATTCTAGGCTTTGCCTTAACCAATTTCGTTTCCCCACGTAAGTAATCGGAGCAGCGCGGTTAACATCGGAAATATTTCCTCACACTTCGCCCTCAAAAAAAAAAAGTTGTCTGCGAGTTTTTCTATTTTTTCGTCGTTTTATCCCTATACTCTCCTAAAGTTTGGTAATAAAAGTGTTTACATATCCGTCCACGAAACATAACTTCTAAAAGGAAGCGAGTTTAAAAAAAAAAAAACCTTCATATTTTTGCAAAGGGGATATCTCAGGACATTCGTGCCGATTTTCAGCTCAATCGGTCAAAGGACGCGGGTAAACGAACTAAAAATGTTCACCCTTCACCGAGATTTTATTTTATCGAGAAAAAGACGAAAACCATTTCCAAGCTTGATATATCTGGGTGTTAAGAATCTTCACATGGTGCAAGAGTTAATGCCTTATTGACAGAAATCAGGCATGCATGCATTAACCAAAATGCCAAACTGGCGCGAAAACCGGCAGAAGTCTATTACAACGAGCGGGAGCTTATATCTTTGATTGTATCTTATACTTAAATGATTTATCCTAAGCACTCAATATGATATCAGGGACCTTAAGATTTGAAGACGGCGTCTTCTTCTAGGAAGTCACGGCATATAATGGTCTGGGGAGAGAACGCCGTTCTTCGCGTGGAAATTTTGACTTAAGAAGAAATAAACAAGACGCGAAACACGAAGCTTTCTCTAGCATCGTTACTTAAATTATCCAATGTTGATACTAATTATCCAAATCTCTATTGAATATAATGGGGACACTCACAAACTGTGGGAATATTCGAAAGGTCTAACAGCAACCAGCAAATTATCATCATGAAATAAGCTTACTTCATGGCAAAATCGAGATACGGAAAATATTTCGAGCTTCCAAACGTAGGGTAACACTGACGGGAATCTCCTTTTTAAACTACTTTTGATTCACGACTTATATCGATAATTACAAATAATAAGCTTATTTTTAACAAGAGCATCATAATTTCGGCAGCGTTGACTCTGCATAAAAGCGGGAAAGAAAATAAGACCACGAAACGCGAATGAAATCTGCCGCGAGTTTACCGTTAAATGTAAAATGGATGTCAAATCGCTCTTGTTACATCAGTCGATCCATCACATTAAACGATAGACTGATGCTCAACATGATTATAACTCCCCTCTATTTAAGCTTAATAGGAAAAAGATCAGAGCTTTACTCACTCGGAACTCGATGCACCTGCTGCAGACATTGCTTACAAAATAGCCGTTTTCTGGATCTGTGATTCATAAAAAAAACACTTTTAATCATAGATTATATACTATAAAACAAAATGGCATCGAAAAACGGCCAAATAAATGGATAGTTGAAGCTCAAAAAACAAAAACATACTCACGTTCTCTTCAGGACACGAAAACAAATTTTTGGCGTCCCCAACACGTGAAGACCGCCGTCTTACGCAAATGCGGGCATGCGCAGTGACTCCTTAAGGCGTAAAAAGACTTCCGGTGGCGTCCTAGACAGTTGACGTCTTCAAATCTTAAGGTCCCTATTACTTTGATAAAGCGCAACGATCTTACAGAAACCAGATAGACTGCGTACACTTAAGTGGCCATCGCCTGAAGAACTAAGAATACTGAAGGCGATTAGATGGACGGCTTGCGTACACGCTTGATTTGTTGTGATGAAATAATCACACTGAAATGTTACGCGATAAGGTGACTTGAGGTCAACGTGTAATTAGCCAGTATAGCAAAATAGTTTTTCGTAATAATTTTGAAAATAAGACAGTCTTCCCAATTCAAACCATGAAAAATGTGGTATCAATTTCCGGCCAAAATCCAGGTATCCTGAAACCTTAACCTTCGCATCCAAGCACAACTCGCGTGATCGGACACGCTTCGATGCCACTCCCGCTCAACGGCTTGTGTGAGCTGCATTACTCGTCAAAAGCTGAAATGTCAAAGAGACTTTGAGCGACAATGCTTATAAAATCTTGAATGGTGAATTTTGCTCACTCGCGCCCTCGAACCTACCCTCCCGAGTCCTCCCTCCCTCCCTCCCTCAATCGCTCGATTAGTCGTGTACTCCTGTACAGGTGAATTTTAGGCTGTTTGCAATTCTTATGTTAAGATTTTCGACCGGACAACGACAGTCCTCACAGAGATGTGTCATCCAAAGTTGTTTCAATACTTCCGCAATCAGCCGCAATATCATTCAACTAATAAAACTCAAGAGTTGGTTCAGAAGAGTTCTTTATTTTGTGGTTTGCTTTGCATGAATTTCGTCTGCATTCTGTTGTCCTTTAGTACAAAGATGATTCGTTTTACTTCCGGTATCTGGAAAGTGCAATTATGAGGAACACAGTTACTGTAGAGCAGGGAGTAAATGAACCTTACATTGAAGTGAATTTTCATTGCCATTTACCAAATAATATTAGAAGGCCTTCGTGAGGTGGCTATTTTTATGAGTCACTGATGGTGTAAATGTGGTAGTGGTAATAGTGAATAAAGTAAATATAGGAATTAGGGAGAATATTGAGGAATAAAAGAAGGGAGTGGAGAAAAATTAAAATCGCGATTTGTCGAGGCAGAGCTGAAACATTTTAATAAACAACCAAACTGGCAAACAAATACCTTAAGACATCTTCTTAGCCTCACATACCCTACTTTAATATCACACTGGTTAGGTTAAGTATAGTGGCTATTTTGTGGTGAGGCGTTATTCAGCAAATGTACAGTGAAGGAATAAAGATTTATTTCATTCGTGGGTGTCTATAACTTTAACTGTCATACAAAACAAATAGAGGCAGAAAAGAAGGCTTAATGAAATGGAATAAAAATAAGCAAGGAGCCAGCCAGCGGGAAAACATCGTCACATAGTGCATGCGTTTTAAACCCAATAGGGACTATACATATAAGAAAACTGAATGAGAAAGGTGGTTATCATGTGGATGATTAGACTGCAAAACAGCCGTATTTTTGCGTTGGTCGAATGCGAAAGGTCTGGACATCGGCGAAACAGGAAGACGACTAGGTGACCGATTCCGAGAACATCTTCGTGATGTTGAGAAAGATGACAAAGACGCATCCAAACCTGTCGCTCGGCATTTTAATCTCCCTAACCATTGGAAACAACACATGTCGATCTCCGGCCTTTCCCTACATCAAGGTACCACGGAAAGCCGTAAAAATCTCGAGCAAAAACTGATCTTTCAAATTGGCACTCTTAATCCCCACGGTATCAACGAGCGCTTTTCATTCAATTCATTTATTCCTGTTTTTCACGTTACCATGTTACCACCAATAGCGTAGCTCCATTTTCTGTATATAAACCATACACAACCCACAATTCCTCGATTCGCTCCGACGAAGGGCTAACGCTTGAAACGTCAGCTAATCGAATCCCTGTACGGTGGTCAATTTACATTATCAACTCCGTTGATAAACCAAATTTTCGTGTTTCACTCCCCCACCGACGCAGCACCACAGTTTCTTTAGAAACTAATCCCCTTTCCTGCATTCTGATTGGCTGTATTTTCTATGGTATGGTATAAATCCCTTGAGGCTGGAGAAATAAATTTGGATGAGGGAAGACAACAATGACAGTGGTTAAAATGACTATTATAACAGACCCTCCCATTAGCAGCCAACCTTCTTCTCTTCTTCTTTTCATCAACGCATACATCTCCTTTATTCGTTAAATATTGGTAATGTTCTATAGCACTCACAAAACGTAGGCGTAAAGTGATAACCTATCCGGCTAAACTGAACAAAATGCCCATTGTACTGATTTATTTTTTTGTTTGTTTTGTTTTAGACTATCATCAGTCTGGAGATGAAAAATTGTTCTGTCATTCTGTTGTGGGTGCTTGCTGCAATATGCTGCTCGGCTGCAACCCAGCTGTTGCAGCCTGACCATAACGGTATGTGCCGCCTTATGAAGAGTAGCATTTTTTAAAATCCTATTTATGGCAAACTAACCGTTGATATTCCTAACTCTTAGCTGGTAGCCACTGGCCTTCTTAATCAGTTCAATATTTTATTCTCTTCGTGCTTCGGTTTGGCGTTTGAACGTTCGACCTTACGCTCAGCAGCCAGGAGCTCTAACCCGCTACGCTGACTGGGGGTAGAAAACTCAATACAAAATTATGTAATTTTCCAATTAAAGTACCTGCTGCTGGGTTAGCTCACAGTTGGCCAGAGCTAAAGAATGCTGAGTGCAAAGATGTTCCTCAAACCCCAGACTTAAAATAACTGGTAAGATCGCGCTGGCTGTGTGCTGTGTGCTGTGCACTGAACAGTTGCCACGGTTCAGAGGAAAGTATTATTGAGCAGCGACACTAAGCCATTGGCCTTGTCTCTCTCGGTTCATACGCACAACCTAACGGGGACATGAAAGGAACCCACAAACTGATAGGAGTGACTCTGTTGTGATTCCTCCTAAAGTTGGGATGAGGCGCCGGGCGATGACCCAACCACCTATCCCAGGGAAAGCATGACTTGGTTACAGAAACTTAAAGGGGCAGTATCATGATTTATCCCTGATATTTTGACCATAAATTAAGTAAATCAATTTTCAGTGACTTTTTCATTCATCAATTGCTTCTGGACCACCAGTGAGATAAAATCAAGTAACTTTTAAAGGAAAAAATGAACCATAGTAAATGCAAGGGATGCAAGGGAAGAATTTGATTTCCATGAGCTAAAATAGCAGTTTTGAAGAAAATTTGGCCATTGTTTTTTTTGCTGTCGACAAACAGGTCTCCTTTGTTTTCCAGATAGTACTAGCAATCCATGACACTGTCCCTTTAAAGTTAAATAGGCATTCACAGAATAGTCCAGAGGGAACTGGACTAAGGGTAGTGCTCAACAGTTTATGACAAAGAATAAGTTCGATGTATCAGTTTCTTCCCAAACAAACTTCAGTAAACTAAACTTTAACATATTTATTTATTACTTCTGGTTACCCTGCTTTAGCTGAGGGTTCAAGCAAAAATGATGCACTGTGGAGCAACGAAACTGAAAGTCTGCATGATGACTCAGATAGTGAAATAGAAATACCGCGTCAAGAATCCGATGAACGACAGGTACAATTACCGAAATAAAAAATGATAATAAATTATTAAATGCTTTGTTTGCATATTTAGTTAGCAGCAAGAAATGACAGAGATAAACTGCTTACCACTCGATTTTCAAAAATTATTCTTAAAATTAATCTTCCTCGTGTAACAGCTGCTAAAGGTGACTTCTACAGTCAATAACTTGGGGTCTGTAATGTCATGCTGTAATTTTGTTTTGCTTTTTCTTTGCGGTGAAGGCGGTCCCACAAATGAGGAAAATAAATCAAAATAACTATTCCGAAATACTTCTTGCTAGCTTCAAATATAAGTATAAGCAATAAATACAACAACAAACAGGAAATAAACGTAATGTTTCGGTTCTCATTACCAAACGTATGACAAAGATTGTATAGCGTTGTACTTATGAAAACAGCCAGCAAGGAAGGTGCGAGACACACGCATTAACAACAAGAATGCTGGAAAAAATGTAGAAAAAATGTAAGGAAAGTATAACAAAAATGCAAGCTACCAAAATTAAAATTAAAAGCTAAAACAGTAAAGTTTATTAACGGCTTTGATGGCTGTCAATGAATCATTGCATTGGAGTGATCAAGTGAATTTAACAGCCAAATGTTATACCAAATTGTTGCCAGATGAAATCTAGGGAATGTTGAGAAAGTTGGTGGTTTTTTTGTTATATCTGAAAAAGGTTATAAGACAACCGACGCGGGCACTTCGCTTCCCTCTAACCAAGGCAAACTAGAGTATAAAGGAGCTATCAATGTCGCCACTTTTGAATATTTCTTCGAAAAGCTGAAAAATATATTACAAACAAGGAAAACCAAAAAAATAATGGTTCAGACTTGTTTATAATTATCAATTTAGCAAAACTATAAATAAGCCTCTTTGGGTAATGATGGCAGGGATTAGAATGGATTGCAACCTTAAAAAAGTGGGCCAAATTTTTCAAGTTCCCTCTCGTGCTGTGGAAAGAATAGCCAAGTACAGATTATTTCTTGCGTCCCATTTTATAGTAAAATAGATTGATATCTTTCTTATAGTGTTCTAGGGGCTGTGAACAAGGGTCACAGGATAATTTGTTTTAATTTTACCTCCAAAACATAAATATCAGCATGTCATATCCCCTTACGTCTTGGGGCGGGGTCTTATCGGTTAAGCGACTTCGAAATTGGTTAATACTGCTATTGAGATATATTGACAAAATTCACTAAATTTTGAACACAGGAAAGAGCTGTACCAGCTGCTGTAGCAGAGGTTGGGACGGAGATTCTGACGGATCTAGTAAAGCAAGCTGTCAACAAGCAAATTGAGATCATAGCGGAGCAACAGCAAAAAGCACAGGAGTTCGTTGAGAAGAAGGTACAAGCTTGTAAGGCTATGCCTCATCTAGGCCATTTTTTTTTCCAAACGAAATTGGCTCACTTTAAACCGTGAAAGCTTTGTGGATAATGTTAATTAACATTGGGCCTGGATGTTGTCAAGAAGTTAAAGTGAATATTTATTAGGGGTAACTCAAGATTTAGTTAAGGTTCAAGCTGAAATATTACAATCTCTGCAAAAAAAATTGGTTGGCATAGGTAAATCGACTTCAATGGAGATTGACCTTCCGTATGAATTCTTCCTACAAACATTTGCCAAAAAGTCACAAGGTTTCTGAGCGAGGTTATTGCCCTGTTTTTGGTCGGGTCTTCTTTAGTTTTGAGCTGAACAGAGGAGGTTGAACAAAATTGTCAAAGAGGCAAACACAAACTGGGAAAATTATTATCCACAATTTTGCAGAAGAGTAACTCTGTCATAACTTAGTGAAGCACGATCGTGCCTGTGAGTGTGTCCCTGAGGAGGACTGTTTGCCGGATCATTGACTGACGTTTCGACAACCTGAGCGAAAGTCATCAACAGAATAATCATTTGCCTATCGTTTCTATTCTCAGTTGGAGTTGAATATTGAGCCTGAGAAAGGCTGGAAAACAGACACCATGTACGCTCCTGCTGGAGTGCATGTGGATGCAGAGTACACTAGCGAGGGGAATGAAGAGGAGGGCCAATCTGGAGAACAACCATTTGCTTATCCCATGGGAATTGGAGGTGTAATGATGAATGGATGCTATGGCACAAACTATCAGATTGGCGATCCCTGTTATGATTTTAAGACCGCGTCACCTAATTGCCATGTAAGCAAACTTAGTAACTACAGTGCTGGTCAAAAGTGTTGGGACAGTTCATGGTAGATGACTTCAAACAGCCTCTCTTAAGAGTAGCACGGCCAAGACGGCCCAACCCACCCCCCCCCCCCACCCTTTTCGCGCCTGCTAATGTTAACGAAAATCTGGAAAAAGCAACCTGACACAAGAATAGCTTCATTTTCTTTGGTTCAATTGACACGACAAACACTGACATGATGAACGTACGCTGGCAAATTTTGGGAATCTCATAAGAAAGGAGGAATAACAAAACTTGTCACCTTGTGGGCGCTGCTTCGCAACATTCACAATCAAAAACACACGCGACGAAGGTTCAACATTGCTAAGGGGAGGGGGTGGAAATTACATTTTAACATTGCTAGGGGGAGGGAGTCAATTACACTGGCTTCCATTGGTCCTTTTTCAAAACGTAAAGGACACACTCGTGGGTTTTAGAACGAAAAAGGGGGAGGTGTCCCAACAGCTTTTTGCCGGGATTGCAGGACATGCTTCGTCTGATTAGCTCCTCCCCATCTCCCTTTTACTTGTACCGCTAGCGTCTTACCATGTAGCCTACAAATGCTCCCAGAAACAATAATGATGCACAAAGTCATGTCAGGACGGCGAACTTTAACTATTTAAGTTTTTAAACAAAGGGTTCCTGGAATTCCACTCCTACTCCCGGTCAAAGAAACAGAAGAGGACTAGGGTATTTCTGTTGCTAATTTAGCCTTGTCAATGTGGTGGTCCTTCCTTCCGCGAAGGAGGCCCTTCCAAGCATTTAAAGGGCCTATGTCAAGAGGTTTTGGTATGAATTTAACATGCCACAGGAAATGTTTATACCAATGGAAACTCAAAATAATGTTCCATTTCTGTTCAAAACTACTCTATTAGTGCAGTCAAATAAAAAATAAGACTCCTTGCCTACGGATGATGAGGATAGAAACGGATTGCAATTTGAAAAAAAAGTGGGCCGATGTTTTTTCAAGTTTCAGATTTCCTGTCTAGAACAATTATAAGCCTATTATCGGTTGGTCTTCTTAAAAAAAATAATAACAACTTTTTGTCTCTCTGTTGGAGATCTAAGACCGATTTTTGTTTAAAAAGATGTTCTTTATCTTAAATTAACCCGACTTTTGCCCCCCAAACCGTAAAATAACCGTGACATAGCCCCTTAAGCGTAGCATTGTCTACCATGCGTAATGCAAGATGCTCCATTATAAATGCATTTCGCTGCTTAACTGCAAGAGAATTGGCAAAATTGTTTTACTTGATCTATTAACTGAGAGATTTTTCGCAGACTCTTTTCTATTTTAAGTTGATTCTGGCATATTCATTTTTTATTGTAATTTATCCAGCCATTTGAAATAAAGAACTGATCGAACATGCCGGATCTAATATGGTGTTTCACAAAACATATATCATTCACACAAATATATCAGTTACTACAGCATTTTCATCAACATTTTACCAACTTATTGCACAATGGGTTATTAAACGAACAAGAACCCAACGGGAATTCTTATCAACCTCTATGGTGAGATCTTATTGCCAAGTGCAATGGATAATGTAATAACTTTGACGTTTCTTGGTATTAAGGACCTCATTGATGGAGCCGCCTTCATTGGAGTCGGTTTTGATGGACGAGGTGATTACAGCCCTGAATCACGGAAGATGAGTATTGTTCAAAGGGTTTGTGCCGGAAAAGCAACGTAAGTTTGTTCGCCCGCTTCAAACGTACTTATTAGAAATTCCGAGGCTTACTTGAGGTGGAATAGAGTGAACAGCATTTTTTCTTCCCTTGTCTTCAAAGTTTAAATGTGTGAAAAAACTTTAAAAAAGACGAAAGAGTTAACGAAACATCTAAGAGTGTGGGGCAAACTCCCTCTTCGGTCAGTTAAGAAGAAAAAAAATAGAACAGCTGATAGAAAGATGACATCCTTTCCAACGTATCTTTTTAGGTATGATGATGCTCACGTTCCTGACACCATGAACGTGCACGGAGTGTATGATACAAGCACCACGATGCACAGTTTTTACAGTCGGCAAGAATACCAAACATGGCTTCAACAACAAGCAGGGATGGCAGGGTCTTTTTTCGGTTTTTTCGGTGGAGTGAAGAAAGCTTGGGGAAGTTCGTCACTTAGTGGAACTGAAAAATACATGTCACTCCTCTCCATTGACATCGATAGGTAATAAAATGATAAAATACTTGCATTAATAATAATGTCATATCTTGCTAAATTATCCAATAAATTTAAGATTAAAAACAAATGTTTTAAGAATATATATTTTTGCTGTACCATATGAATCATTAAGGCAAGTCAGAAACTACCAATAATTGTGTTTTTGAAAATGCAGGTGAAAAGAAATACATGGCAATGTTTCAAGTCATGCACCCTTTTCTTTCTGCAAGCAAAGGCCTTTTGGCTTATGAAATAAACAACTTTCGATGTCTGTCAAAGGCAACGGCAATCAATGAAACACATCGCATTTGACATAAGTACTTGACATTTCCAATTTTCTCTTCCAATTCTTAGGTATGAGATATATCTTGACGAGGTTAAGCCAAACGATCTCAGTGTGAATTTTCTTCAGGAGTTCATGGACCTTCCAACATCCTATCTGGCTCCTGGTGCTGCCATTAAGTTTCGTAAGTGTCTTATCTATAGGTATTATACATACATACATACATACATCACATTATTTACCCTCGGATTTTAGAGTAGCTTGTGCAGCTAATATAGATTTTATGAATTCGTACATCTGGCAGAATTCATTAATCAGAATCGGAAACCAACCCCTTTTTTACCCGTCTTGGTTGGAGGCCGGAGTGACGGTGGTCAAGGACCTTGTAGATATTAAACAGGATTTCTTAAGTTTTGATGTTTTTGAAAACAAATTTCAGATTAAAACCAACTATCTGGAGTATTATAAAATTCGATCTGCCCTAAAACAATATAAGAAGAGTTGCTCGCTAGAAACTGATAAACCCCATACAGAGAGTGCGGTTGAGACTATACAGTCCTCGCAAAAAGTTGTTAAAAAACTTTATAAGCTGCTTATCGAAAAAAAGGCTACCCATCCTTCAAGAACGGAGGAAAAATGGAAACGGGAAATTCAACCATTTGGAAATGTAACTGTTGATTGGAAAAAATCTTATCAATTACCGTTTCTCTGTACAAGGAACTCTAAACTCAGAGTATTTCAGTTTAAACTTTTACACAGGAGGATTGCTACAAATGACTTTTTATGTAAAATTGGACTAGAGCAAACTGACCTATGTTCCTTTTGCAGAGAAACTGCGGAAACTCTGATGCATCTTTTTTGGAACTGCAGACATACAAAGCTTTTTTGGGAAAGAACTTTCGAATGGATAACCCAAAATCTTAAGGATCTGGAAAACTTTAAGCTCTCCCCTTCTTTCTGCTTGGGCCTTATTGACAATATATCAGATCTCTTTGTACACCAGATCATTCTTATCGCTAGATCCTACATATACACTTGCAAGTTTAAAAGCTCTTTACCAAAGCTGGAAATGTTTATACAGCTAGTTAAGATAGCTATGAAAGTGGAAAAACAAGCAGCCCTAGAAAATAACACAGTTAGGGCTTTTGAAGTGAAATGGTCTCGACTTAGATAGTCCCTCGCATACGAAGTGATTCAAATGGTGGAAATGGTATGGCTGCCACTGTTGTACGCGGTACTTGATAACTGTCTTGTAAGTAGGTTAGTTTTCGTTGTAAGGTCGCGTATTATTGTTTTTATAAATAACCTCTGTATTGTGTGTAATGTAGTAAGTCACATGTACGATGTAGATATGTAATACGGAATGTAAGTAAGTAGAGTGTGGTATGTGATTAATAAAAGTGGACAAAAAAAAAATATAAAAATAAAAATTCTGTAACAAAAACCGAAAAAAAAAAAAAAAAAAATTAATATCTCCGAGCATTTTAATCATCAGATGAGAGATAGACCACCACACCGGGTATATTGGTAGCTGCTTGTGTCTTCTGTCCTGACCTGGTGGTTGTTTGAGTCTTCTCTATTGCCGTGGTTGCTGTTTGAGTCTTCTGTATTGTCTCGGTTGCTGTTTGTGTATCCTCTTCTGTCTTGGTTGTTGTTCGTATCGTTTCTATTGTCTTGGTTGCCGCTTGTATCTTTTCTAATATGTTGGTTGCTGTTTGAGTCTTCTCTATTGTTGTGGTTGCTGTTTGAGTCTTCTGTATTGTCTCGGTTGGTGTTTGTGTGTGATGTCATTCAACAGTGCCTTGTGATGTCATTCAAACGGCACATGCTAACATCACCCAACGATTACTGGAAATTAAAATGCAATTATCCATTTTAGAACATATTGGCCATCTTCTGATTAGTTTATTGTTTTGATTTCGTAAAGTGTCTAAAGCTGAGTAAAAATTCAAAGCCCAATATGGCAACTCCCACGTCATAGAAGTTAATATATATATTCCCTGTTTGCATCAATTTCTTTCCTTTAAATTTCTTTGAGCTTCGGACCTAACTTCCCACCCAAACTTTTCCAACAGTAATTAATCTCGGTACATTGATACACTTCATTTTTCCAGAAAACTTCATTCTTCGTTGGGGCACGCATTACATAAAATCAGGAAAATTTGGTGGCCGGCTTCAAATTTTCAAAACAATGGACGCCAGCCAAGTCTCCAGCAAAGAAGAGTTCAGTCAAGTCATGGAAGTTGGTTACAAAAGTCTCTTTGGAAGTTTTCACGCAAAACATGAAAGTGGCAGCGGAAGCAGTGCAAAAAGTCAATCCAAAACCTCATCAACGTCTGTAAGCGTTGAAGGAGGAGACCAGGAAATCGCTGCCATCATCACAGATTTCAACTCTCCAACAATTAAATATGATCTCACAAAGTGGTTGGCCTCGATTGCTACCTTTCCAAAGCCCTTCAAATTTTTGGTGGCACCAATCACAGATCTTTTGAAGTTCAATCCATCCTCATTGTTCCCCAACGAAGAGAGGAATTGGGGCTGTGAGGTACACACTGCTGACATGAAGCAGGATCCGGAGACCAAGGAACACTATTACGAGGTCAAAGTCAATGGAACGGTAACAAGAAAGTTCTGCCCATACAAGGACCGGGATGATTTGGTTTACTTGATCGGAAGGAGGAGGAATGGCCTGGAAAGAGCAATTGCTGTCTATATGGAGGAGGTAAATGCTATAAAAACAATATTTATTATTCAGACCAGACGTTTTCATCTTCTGGGACCAGTTTGATGGGAGGTGAGAGTAACTCCCCCGATCCAGAACTCCAAAGGAATTGATGCTAAGACATTTAAATTTGGAGGGTAACGACTACGCCCAATAGTGTTTCTTTTCAGGTCAACAACCACACGTCGTAATGTAATTTCCTCACGGATTTGCATTTTAGATTTCAAAATTTTCTCAAATAGTTCAGAAACCTACCATTTTCACCAGAAGCCGATCCAAACTGATAGGAAGCGCTAACATAATCCAAAAAATGTGATAACTACCGTGGGAAAGACAATTTTCTTCATTCAAAACTGAAATATATTCAATTTCTTCAGTTCTACATTATGAAACGTTGGTTTCTCTGGTAATGTTATCTTCAGCAAAAACTGGCCCAGCACATCAAATTGTTGCTAGATATATTTTGAGCAAAGTCATACACGGTCCATTAGAGCTCGGTTTTGATATTTGTTTTGAGTGGCGCTGCGCTTTTTTCCTTAAGAAGGGTTTCAAGAAATTATGACTGATATAACCTTCCTTCAAAGGAAGAGAAAGATGGTATCGAATTAATTGTATCAGAATGTTGATCAAAGGAAGTTTCCATCAAAATTCTAGGGTCCTATTTCCGCATCCGACATAACCCTTCAGGCTGGCAGACCAGGGTGTCAGACGGAAAACTACAAATTCCAAGAGAAGGCTGGCAAGCCAAGCTGGCAAGACATGACCGAGGGTGAAGCAACGTTTCTGGTGATCTTTAACACGAGGCAAGAGCTGCAGGGTTCGTTCAATGGTCCAGTGAAGATTTACCCTCGCACGGAGAAATACGTCAGATATTTCAAAGGTGAATGGCTTGTTGGTGAAAGTCGAGATCATATTGACTTAATTACAGGCTGTAACCTCGGCGATCTTGAAAAGAACCAGATTTGCATACTTGGATTGGTTTTAAAGTATAATTACATGACAGGATTCTTAACTATGGAAAAAGAAGAGTTCGACCTTTCCAAAAAGACCTTTCCAAATCTTGCTTCAAGCATGATTGGTTCGTTGATAGCACACGCGGAATGGCCATCTGAGCACATCTTCCTTCTGGAGAAAGTGGTCGGTTACCTACCATGTAACGTGAAGTGGTCCAACGTCCTTCGTTTTGACCCAAGCAATGCAGAAGGAAAATGCCTTCACTTTACAGCCTCTTCAAAAGGAACCATATTCGTCATATTTGCTGCAGTTCCGAACAACAAAGACACGTGGTACTATGTTCAGATCTCTCCGTATGGTGTGGGGATATTTAAGGTGAGCATCGTGTTTAATAATTAGCAATAATGAATATGTGAACGATCATCCCAGTTATAAAAACTACCTAGGTAGTAGTGAAAATAAGGCCTGAGAAAATTCAGGTTTGTGAGGGAGTCGAACCCATGACCTCTGCGATATCGGTGCAGTGCTCTGCCAACTGAGCTTACAAGCCAACTGGGAGCTGGTCATTCTGTCGGTTCGTAATCTGCCCATGATGGTATACCCGTGATGATCATTCACATATTTATTCTCTAATCTGCAGTTCAAATGTGCAACTATTCTTTCTCAATTAGCAATACATTGTGTTAATTTAAAAGCCTTACTGTAAAGTTCTTACTGAGGAACTTTTAAACAGTTTTCACTTTTTACCAGATCCTCAAGGATTCATCCTACTAGGATTGCCACTCTCCTAACGGCCTCTTGTCGCTTATGAAGTACTAACCAAGCAAATTGCACTTTTCACAGTCTCAGAAGCTGATGGTCTCCACTGTTGATATCAATGCAGTTGGTTTGGGTGCTGACATTCTCTACCAATCCTACTTTGTCTGCCTAAAAGAGACCTCACAAAGCACCGTTATTGAGTACGGGAAAAGCCTAAGTACAACAGAAAATGGTGACGTGTACCTGACAATGATTGACAGGGATAACCCCTTATTTGTTCGCCTTTATTCATTTGGGAATGGGGAGAAGTCTTTGGAGATAGTTGACGCACATATCATCTCTCGTCACCTCACCAAAGCTAACTGCAGAGGAGATACTGTTCTTGATAAACAAACAAACATGTGTGTGCAGCACTGCCACGAATTATGCGATCCTACCCAAGGTAATCTGTGTTTTTGTCTGTGTGTACACTTGTATATTCTCTCTAAATCATCTTTGACTACCGTTTTTCATACTCAACACGGGAGGTTGAAATAATAAAAGCGATTAAGAAATATTGCTGGATTTTGCTTTTTTGTATTTTGGAAGGGAGAACAGATGGCGAATGTTTGTCACACAGTGCATAATGACTGATTCAATGATATAAGTTAGCAGATAGCCACAAGTATTGATGATTGATGAACTGCAGTATCCAATGATATAAGTTAGCAGATAGCCACAAGTATTGATGATTGATGAACTGCAGTATCCAATGATATAGGTTAGCAGATAGCCACTTGACTTGGTTACTTTGGTCAGTGACTTGATTGCGTCTGAGTCCAAAATGTTTCCTCCGAGGATGGGGAAGGACGAAGTTCCTACCTTCGGCGTTGTTTAAGGTTTAGCATGTCTGTATCAAAGGTAACTTCAAAGGATCTTACTGGGCGCTTGACAGAGACTTCTTGTAAATTAACATCTTTCTAGTCAAAGGTCACGTTCTATTTTGCGACTGCTTGATGTCTTTGCTCTCTCAGGGGGATTTCAGGATAAATAATTGTTGACTAGATATATAATGAAATTTTATATCTGCACCATTTCTTCACACCATTGTTAACTCCAAATTTGTCTATTATTAAAAATAGGATGTCGAGGAACCTCGGGTGATAAACCTTTGGCCACAAACTGCAATGCATGCCGATATGTTAAGAATCTTGTCACTGCTGAATGTCTTAAGGAATGTCCAGAAGGCTGGAAGGAACTGGATGACAAGACGTGCAAAGGTAAATTTTGTAAAGCCTGTTGCAGATTGTTACTTCAAATTTCTTTTAGATCATCGTTTAGATTAAATGGAATTGACGGTTGTTAATCGCAGTGTTTCTTTCTTCTTGTAACAAAAGGCTCAAAAAGGCGTCTATATTTAAAATACATGTGCATGGCAGATTTAAGGCAGTGGGGTTCTTGGCCTCTCCGTTCAATTGTAGAAGAATGGTTAGGGCCACACGGAAAACTAGGACGTCATATGTCGTAGAAGACGGATTTTAATTTGGGGACTTTACAGGTACTTTAACAACAACCGCCAAACTGACCATAAAGTGATCAAAACTCATTAAGGAACAACAAAATGTTCTAGAACATGAAACAGGAAGAAGGCCTTTTTTTCCCTTAACAACACTCTGATTTTTGAAGGACGTACCTATCAAAGTTTTGTCAGTGAACAATGATCTACCACTCCAAATTGTTCCAAAATAGATTTTTATAAATGTGTTCAAATGTGGCGGTTGCCACAACCAAAATGAGGAAAGTGTTACAAACGTTCAAAGTTCGGAGGGGCAAAGTATGCCGCTACCACCGTTTCTATAAGGGCTAACGTTATTATGCCTGGGCTCAAAGGTGCACAAAGTGATAACGTAACATAGCGTAGGAATTCCGCCATTATTTTATATGCGTCAGCTTGGATTTATCGTTTTTTCCTCCAAACCTCTAAAAAGATCATGCACATCCACTGCCAAGTAATTAAAACTACTGGGAAATGACTACATTGCTTTCAATATGCCAATATTGCGGCAAAAAAACACTTTTCGTGAAACAATTAAAAAAATGCGAATCTTGGAAACCATGGCTGTCAAAGCCCGTTGCCCTGGAGACATAAAAAGACGACAGTAAACAGTCGTCAATTCAAATTGTTACGAGACAAATGTTTGGAACAAAAAGTTATAAGCTTGGTGTTGTTGCCTTTGATGTGAGCAGAGTTAAGAATACTCAAAGTTAAGACTATATAAGGTTATTTAGGGCGAACAACACATTGCTTTGAATATTTTATGTTCAAGCAAGCGGCCGAGGACGATAATCATCTGGTATACGTTGGATCAACTGGTGATGTAATCGGCGTAATATAGAAAACAAAGAATATAAAAGCACAGACCGATACAACGTAGAATGGTTTTAAATTCTGTGTACTATATTTCGGCTGCCCAAACCAGCCTTCTTCAGGTACACAGAATTTAAATCCATTCTACATTATACCAGTCTCAGCTTTTATATATTTCTTTGCTATTGAACATACTTTGTTATTTTCTCCTTCATTGCAAAAGTTCAAATTCCGTGTGACGGGGTCCAGTGTTTAAATGGAGGAAGCTGTAGCAACCTCGATGAAAACAAATTTCAATGCAGTTGCGTGGCGGGTTTTGAAGGAGACTACTGCGAAAAAGGTAAAAGCATTAGATAAAGCTAAGACAGTTGACAACACGAACAGTAAAACCTGTCGCAGCTATCACGAAATTTTCGAATCTGGTGGCTATCACTAGGTATGAATAACATTTGAATGGGTTCTTTGTTGTTCTTAGAATCATATTTCCTTGCTATCAATCCCGATTGTTACCTTTTTTGTTGCTATAACAAGCTGATCCATGTGACGGGGTCCAGTGTCAAAACGGAGGAACATGTAGCAAGCTTGAAGCTGGAAAATCTAAATGCGACTGTGTGGCGGGCTTTATGGGAGACTACTGTGAAAAAGGTAAAAGGCCTAAATGAAACGTAAAAAGTTGACAACACCAGTAGGAAGACTACATGTACTACACAAAACTCGAATCTGATCGGTTATCATTAGTTATGAATGACATCTCAGAGGATTCTTTGGTGTTTTTATCTGCGGAGTCGCAGCGTATTTTAATCGATAAAAAAAATTAATATTTCATGTGATCAGCTAAATTACCGGAAAGAGAATCAAATGGCCATTCATACCGAATAACGTATTTCTGAGCAGAACATTTGTAATACCCATGAAAAAACAAATCCTTTAACTGCAGGTCATGAACAAGGTTGCACGAACAAATGCTATGAAAGCAACTTGTGTGTGTACAACGTTCGAGAGGAAATGCCAAAAAAGCTCAAAATGAGCGACACTTAGAAGACGACTGCTAAGGGGAACAGCTTTAATATCAAAATGTCAATTAACCTACAACGCGCACCCGATTCGGCAATAACTGCAGGAAAGCTAGTTAGCGAACGTCATAGTGGGGCTGCGTACCCATACATACATACATACATCACATTATTTACCCTCGGATTTTAGAGTAGCTTTTGCAGCTAATATCTCCGAGCATTTAATCATCAGATGAGACATAGACCATCACACCGGGAACTACGTCCCTACTCTTTTCGAACAGTATGTGGGTTCTTTTACGTCCCACAGAATCAATTATGAAGAGTTGTGAGACGGGGCCTACGGTCTATCGTCCTTATCCGAGAAGACTAGGAAGTCTAACCATTTGCAGATGTTATTACAAAGGCAGCACTATCTCCTCAATTATTTAAAGACCCTGAGTGTTGGTCCGACCGGGGTTTGAACCATCGACCTCCCGCACGCTAGTCCGGTGTTCTACCACTAAGCTAACCGGTCGGCGACATGTGTAAAATCAGCGAAAATGACCTATGAAATGAAAAATCAGTGGCGATCAATGCATGAATTGTTTGATGGAAGAACCTCACAAATACGGTGACCAAGCTTAAGCACGTCTCCATTGACCATTATATTGGTAAGCTTTCCGAGGATCTAAACATTTGGCTCCAAAACTGATAGTCAGATAATTTTGTCAACAGTCGTTCATTTGACGCTCTGCAGAGAAAACGATTTTCTAAAGTCAGCCAACTTAACTAATTATGACGATTTCCCAGCGATTATGTATTAAATGCTTTTCTAAGTATGGTAAAATTAGACTGCTCAAGCATTTTCATTTCGTATTTGAATTCAGAAGCAAGATATTTCACGTGCAGGGAGTTTTTATTACAAGGAAGGTAAGTATGGGAAATAAATATGATTGGACCATAGAGTGGCGCCATTTTTTGCTAGTGATAGGGATATTAAAAGTTTTTCAGCTACAGCCTGTCTGCTTTGCAGGATACAACGAGGTAGGATCTTAAAGAAATCGCGTTCTAGATATCTGAGAACAAGCTTGTTCTTATTATGTTCAATATGGACTTAGTATTGATGCGCTCCGTCGTCGTCTTAATCTTCCACGCGTAGGGCAGGTAAAATCCGCTAAGAGTACACATCGGACGCCTATATGCTTACTATAACCCAAAAAGAGACCTGTAATTAGAATATTCTCAAAACTCAAGCTGTTTACAGTAGAAGGAACTTGAATGACGCATTTAAGTCAATAAATTGAACCTTATTTTGCTTACTCTGATACTGACACCCAACTAGCTGTCAAACACAACGATACGCATTACAACTGCCAACTTTTCAACGAGATGATCGAGGTATCAGGCTGAATGGGAAGACTATCATCATGTCTTGCTGTCTATATGTCTGTCTGTCTGTCGGTCTTTCTGTCTGTCAGTCAGTCAGTCTGTCTGTCTGTCTGTCTTTCTGTCAGTCAGTCAGTCAGTCAGTCAGTCAGTCAGTCTGTCTGTCTGTCTGTCGGTCTTTATGTCTGTCAGTCAGTCAGTCAGTCTGTCTTTCTGCCTGTCTGTCGGTCTGTCTGCCGGTCTTTCTGTCTTCTCTCTGTCTGTCTTTCTGTCTTTCTACCTGCCTGGCTGTCCCTCCTCTCTTTCCAAGTCTTTTCTCATCCATTCCACTATATTTCCTTTGTCAGGGCTACTGAGAACAAAGCCTACTCACTGGCCATAGGCTTGTCGTCAAAGATTTCCGTTTATTGTCACATGACAGAACTTGGCAAATGTGGAGGTGGTGGATGGACGCTGGCCATGAAGATCGATGGATCCAAGGTATTGAGATGGTCTGCGCTTACATTTTGAAATGTCATCAAAGTAACCACACTACTGTAAGGGACCCGAATGTGAGGATAATCATCGTAGTTATAAACACTGCTTAAGCAGTAGTGGTCTTTTCCATATATCCATTTCCACATATTCAATACTCACGGGTATATTACGAACCAACAAGTTGGCTTACTAGGTATAGCTCAGTTGGTAGAGCACTGCACCAGTATCATAGACTGCGAGTAGTCTCTAATTTCGGCGATAGATTGTGGTGCAAACGAAAGACACGCGCGTGGTGTCTCCTCGCAACTTCGCGTGCTTGCGTGCCCTACAATTCATCACCGAAATTAGAGACTACTCGCAGTCTACCGGTTTTTATCGAGGTCTTGGGTTCGACTCCTGTACAGGCCTCAATTTGTTTTTATCAGGCTTTATTTTCACTCTTGTTTAAATAGTGTTTATAACTGCGATGACCATTAACGTATTTATTCCTTAATACACAGTTCAAATATATGATTTTAATATATTCATTCTTACATATTTATCACTCACGAGTGTCTTACGAACCAAGTTGGCTTGTTGGCTCAGTAAGTAGAGCACTGCACCGGTATCGCAGAGGTCGTGGGTTTGACTCCCGTATAAGCCTGAATTTCTTTCAGGCTTTATTTTCACTATTGCTTAAGTAATATTTATGACCGCGAAATTTATCCACGTATTCATTTTTTGATCCGCAGTTCAAAAATATGATTTTCATATATCCATTCTCACAGAACTGAAAACATTGACAAATAATGGTAGTGAGCGTAAGTATTAGCAGCCAGGGGCAAGTTTCTCGGCCTTCTTGGGCCTCAGCAGCATAGCATAGCTAATATATAGATTTAGCCAAGCCTAAAAGCGGAGCTCCACGATTATTATTTTCTTTTTTTACGGGTTTGAGCAACTTCGCATGGCTTTCCTTGCGCCAATATTTTATGTTTAGAGCAGTCAACAGGAATTGACCACGGTTCAAAAACCTCAAAACATTAAAACATTACAAGAAAACAATACACGCCGCGTATGTTTGTTCGATTGTTCATCCAACATCGTGTTTGACCGTTTAGCCACCTCTGTCAACATTGCACTTATTCTTAAATTTCTGTCCATGTTTGATCTAGATCAAATATTTTCGCCCAACATTTCGCGTTACGAAGAAATGTTTGATCGTTTAGCCACCCCAACCTACCAAACGTGCACAGCCGGTATAAAAAGCAACCAAATGAACCACATAAAGTCGAAATTTCAGCGATAATACGCAAAAAATCGTTCTGTGGACTCAGTCTATTTAGTGTTTTGTCAAACATTGTTTGTGCGTTTAGCCACCTAATATTATGTTTGAAAACTAACGATGTTGGATAAAAATGTGTGGTCGCTTAGCTGGGGCTTTAATCCTTAATTTTACGAGGACTCATTGCAATTACGTGTTAATAAGATAAGAAATTATTCCTAGATGTTTGCTACCCTTTGTAGCGAGGGATATTTGTTCATATGCTAGTAGTCATGGTATAAAGTTAAATCCATCCAAATGTAAAGAGTTACGCATAGATTTCCTACAGTATAAGCCTTCGGACCCATCTCCCTTACAGATGTCGGGCTGTGTTATAGAGCAGATGTCATCTTATAAGTTGCTCGGTGTCCATCTGTTGCACAATTTGTCGTGGTCTATTCACTGCGACTATATTGTGAAGAAAGCACGCAAGCGTCTCTACGGTTTACGTGTCTTAAGGAAATCAGGCCTTCCACCAGCTGATCTCATTAAAGTTTATTGTAGCCTTGTGCGGCCCATTTTAGAATTTGCATCTCCGGTGTGGGCCGCGTTACCCGCTTGTCTGGTTCAGTTGGTTGAAAGCGTGCAGAAGTCTGCTCTAAGAATCATTTTTCCAGATTGCTCTTATCAATCAGCACTAGTGATCTGCGGCTTGCCTACGCTGCTGGCGCGCCGTGATGAAGCTTGCAGGCGTTTTATATCTAACATCAAGGAGTCCAATTTCCTCTCACACCTGTTGCCACAGTCCACGAGTGTCGCTGATGGGTACGGGCTGAGATCTGGTTGTTCCCGTTCTGATTTCCGCCTTGTCAGAACGGACCGCCTTAGCAGTTTCGTTACTCACAGTTATAACAGGGTTTACTTGTTTTTGCCGTCTGTGTCAAGTGTAATTATGCTTTTTTGTGTGGAATTGACCACCTCCCTTGTAATTTAGTGCTATACACTACCAAAGGGTTTAATAAACTGATTTATTATTTAAAAGTTTTTAACAACACTATTGAGGCACCGAAGTCGAAAAACAGTCAGCCAATCGGAGTGAAAACACTCGTTCGCTTGCAAATAAAACAACGCAACATAACAAACAAACAATTCATCTACTTCTTTGCGCCCAAAACGAGCACAGATGATTGTTTTTTTTTTAATATCCAGTCGAGAAAAAAATACAAATTTCATTCCTGAACAAAAGTAACAACGATTAAACCAAATGTTAAGCTTCAATTTATTTAATTTACCTCACTGTCCTGTGTTGTAAAGGATTCTACCACTTGAAAATACGTAAGCTTCAGTAAAGTTAAAACAAGCATCCGCAAGAATAGCGAACCGCCTGTCCAAACAAAGAGCTTTTCGCACAGAGTTTGAGCTAGTCGCTCCTCCCATTAATGCCGGTGAATTGTTAAGTGACATTTCTTGGTGAGATGCAGGATGCCGCGGTAAAAGTGAAAGCTTTTGAAGGGTTGAATTATTTTGTTTTCAATCACACAATCGATCCAAGTTTGAAGCTTTTCCTGAGAAAAATCTTTCGCTCTTCGTTTTATCACTTGAAAATTCACCCTCCAGAGTATCTTTTGGCAAGTTCTTGATTTTTATGCATTTGTTACGCGAATTAAAAGAGAAACTGCGATCAAAGAAGATGAAGTTGTTTTGCTCAAAATGAAGAAACCAACTGAATTTGAAATTACGAGCCGCAGAAAGCGGGGTGGGAAGATTTACAGCTTTATTAGACCCATTTTGAAATCATAGTGATCCTTGCAATCTGATTGGCTCACAACAGTGCAATTTCTTCCCAAATCGCACAATATTTTACTCTAAATCGCATCCTTTCTGTAACCCATCAAAATGAAAATAAAATAATACTAACCTATCAAATTTCATGGATAAACAGGTTAATATTGACAAAAAACTATGTGATTTCAAAATGGGTGTAATAAAGTGGTGATTGAACTTCGTGTCATGCAATTTTGTTTGAGCGCGCGAGTTCGATTTTGAAATCACGCGTATGATTTCAGGCCAATAAAAAACATAAAAATTTCTTGATTCTGATTGGCGAAGAGAAATGCAGTTTTACGAAACACGATGCAGAAAAAAGTAATTCAGTGCAGAAAAAAGGTAATTCAGTGCAAAAATAGGTGAACAACAGACGATTCTGATTGGTTAATAAGCAAAGGAACTGAAATTGGGCCAATCAAACGCGG
Organism: Pachyseris speciosa; assembly: GCA_016490735.1. Lineage (NCBI taxonomy): Eukaryota > Metazoa > Cnidaria > Anthozoa > Scleractinia > Pachyseridae > Pachyseris > Pachyseris speciosa. Next base: position 353,162 of record JAEMWC010000007.1, read on the forward strand.
CCTTTGAATGGCGCAAAGTTTAGAAAGGCTGAAGAGCTGCGAGCGAAAACAATGGCTGGCGTTTTGAGCAGGTTTTCTTTCGTGACCGCAAGAACAGCAGAGAGGCTAAAATACAGCACTAAAAAGGATAAACGGCTGCGAAAAGCACTGTTTTTGGATGTCAGTTTAGAAAAAGTGGTGTCCAGAGATGGGAATTACCGACGTAATTGGAAATTTACGAGCCTGTTGAACTCAACACTTCACCAGAGTGATTTACGCCGAGATAAATAAACAAACAAGGGCAAACAAGGCAAAGATTATGAACCAGGAAGCCCGAAGGTAATGATTAAAGGGCTTGATAGACACTTGGCAAACAAAGTAGCATTATAGCAAAAGCCCGTAATTATTTAGCCGGGGTTTGCAGCTACAAAAAGTCTTTTAAAACGTCGAGAAAACTGCTGTTTTGACTAAACCATTTTGTATGTGATTTACCTGCGTTGCTTCTGCAAAATTATGATAAGCTATCTCGCAATTTTTTCATGTATATTATTAATAAGTAATCACATGATTTTTCTCGTGCAATTTGGAATAAATAAGCACTTGCATTTTGTTTTCAAAGACCACAAATTGCACTTGCCCACGGGCTCGTGCAATTTTGTGAGTCTGAAAAAATTTACTCGTGCTTATTATTCCAAATTGCACTCGAAATCATGTAATAACGTATACAAATTGCACTCCACTCAGTTCAATTACAATTATGTATAGTATTGATGGAATCAAGTTTGATTTCTCAGAGCATTCATACTCTTTCTTAAATACATTGTAGGCAATAAGCTTGCGTTTTTGCCAGAAGGCACATAATCCAAATCTCGGAAGCAGAAAAAGGATTACAACCAATCTAAATGATATAAAATGTGTGCTATCCATTGCAGCTGAGATTTGTGATCAGCCTCAATTCCACGTATAATTTAACTTGTATTTCGCGGGATCACGTGCCTAGAGTACCCTAGAAGTGGCCGTTTGATTACCTAAGCACATTAGTGTGGTATTCAAGATCGTCAAGAGTTAAAATAATGTCCAATAACAATATACAATAGATCACGAATCTGAGCTATTTGATGCCTTTTCTTCATGCGCAGAAAACCTTTGAGTACGATTCTGTACTCTGGACCAGCAACAAGTTCTACAATACCCCAGGAGGGGCAACAGGGTTCGATTCTACAGAGACCAAGTTACCGATGTACTGGAGAACCCCATTCTCCAAGATCTGCCTCGGTATGAAGGTCAACGGGAAGCTCAACTTCATTCTCATCAACAAGGCGGCAAAGTCCTTATTATCACTGATAGGTGACGGGAAATACCACGCTACCAACCTTGGTCGTAACACGTGGAAAGGACTGATCGGTTCGACCGCATCCCTGCAATATAATTGTAACAAGGAAGGCTTCAATGCTGTGTGTGGAGGTTCAGACCGAACCAGAGCAAGAATCGGCATACTCGCCAACAATGAAAGGGATTGCAATGGCTGTGATTCAAGGATTGGGTTTGGTACTGCAAGGTCAGCTGGTGACTCCAACACATGTGGTAACGTGCAAACGTATTATGGTGACAACGGAAACCGTAACACCAAGGCTATGGGATATATTCTGATTCAGTAGTACCAATTTCGCCTTGGTAATGGCAATAGGTAAACAAGACGGGAACTGTTGGTTGGTGTAATAGGTGGTTATAATAATGTTATAAGTGATCTGTTGTAAGACCTAATAAGTGGTTTAAAAACTGGTGTAAGGATTTGGTGTACTGAGGTTAAATAAAAACTTGGGCAAAAAAAAAACGTTTTTAGTTTATGTGTTAATTCCTAACACGATTTTAATGGAAAACATTCCTTCTAAACCTTACTTATTTTAGTGCTTAAGTGTCTCTCTTCTTTTTTTCTGGGACCATTTCATTGCATTTGGCTAAAACGGATTGAATCAAGAATCCAATGTAACATGGACAGAAGAGGAGGAAAATGTGAAGGCGCCGGGCGGAAGAAATCGCCTGCGTTAAAAAAAAAAAAATAACGAGGGAGATCAATGAAAAACACTGGAGAGCCAACTACCATTCTATATATTTGGAAAATCGGGTTTTTTCAAGCTGGAGAAAGATTCGTGGGGAGGGAAACTTTGGTAACGATTTGGACTTCGCTTCATGACTGCTCGGTTTGGAGCTCAGACGAAGGCAAGAAAATGAGTGAGTCAAAGTACCAGCTCGTTCTGTATTTTAGACGGATGTGTGATATTAGATAGGGGAGCAGGGTTGGTGCAGTGGTGAGAGCACTCGCCTTCCACCAATGTGTCTCGGGTTCGATTCCCGGACTCGGTGTCATATGTGGGCTGAGTTTGTTTTTTCTCTACTCTGCTCCGAGAGGATTTTCTCCGGGCACTCCGGTTTTCCCCTCTCCTCAAAAACCAACATTTGATTTAATTAGTAGGCGAAGAACCACCTTGTGGAGGTACTTCTAATAAATCGTTTGTTATTATTATTATTATTATTATTATTATTATTATTATTATTATTATTATTATATTTATACTGGCCAGAAATGTTTGATGGAAGAGACTTGCAGACCAGCGAAAAGAGCGAGACATTCCGAAGATCAAAAAGGTACATGTATACGTATAAGCGCGACTTCTTACCTGAAATTATTCATGTTTATCACTTGCGTTTTACTTACCTCACGCGTGTTTAATTTTTTTTGTCATGTTTAATGCCAGGTCCATTAACTTCGACTCCATTGGGAAAAGGCAAAGATCTTCCTGATATTTCTATTATAAGCACTGGCAGTCGTGAAAAGTAAGTGAAAATTTTCACTTTAAATACGGGTTCTCAGTGCATTTTGATGCCTCTGTGAACTACCCGGTTTTATATAATAAGGTGAATAGTTCGCGAGTTGCGATTGGTTCTTAGCTCTGATCTATTAGAGGACAGATGGACGGATTACGTCATCACTGCAACTATTTTTGTCCTGTTTTTTTTTTTTAAATGGCGGAAAGTTTTGAAAATTTGAAGGTTACTTTACCTGACTGGGTAAATGAAAATACAGAACAAAGTCTTGCTGAGGCAGTAGATGAGTACGAAAAGAAAGAAAAAGAAGAAAAAAAGCGTTTCGCTGAAGAAACCGACCGAGAAAAGTTACTTGAGGCGTCACAAGCAAACGCTATTAAGCGAAACACAAAATGGGTAGTAAAACTACCTCAAGGTAAGACGGGATAACTTGGTTTCCAAAATAACAAAACGCCAAACAAAACTAATATGACATTTGTTTATTTGAAAAATTCAAATTTTCTCAGCCAAAACATTATTTACACAGATTGGTGTCACGAAAGGAAGGTAACAACACCACTTCTGAAAATGAAAACAGCGGAGCTCGATGAAAACTTGGCTAGGTTTTATGTGGAAGCGAGAACAAAAAAAAGGGGACGAGTACAGCCGTTCATCTCTAATTCAATTGAACGTCATTTAAACAACAATGGCTACACCGTAAAAATAACAAAGAACGGCGCCTTTCAAAAGAGCAACAAAATTCTCGACGCCAAACTCAGAATCAACCAGTTATCGTACCTTCTGACCTTGAAAAAATACGACACAGCCCCTTCCTTAGTATGCTTAATCCAGCCGGACTGCTAAGAAGAACCTGGTTTTACGTTTCCTTGTAGTGGTGCAAGTGTGGAAGAGAGGGCCAGAGAGACCTTCGCCGTGACGTGTTTCGCGTTCAAGAAAGATGGTAATGATGGCCAGTACGCAATAATGACACATGAAGAAGCCGCCAAAAACCATCCCGGTGGAGAAACAAGCAGGCCCTCAACTGAGCGAGAAACAAGGCTGTATAGTACAGAATCAGATGATGATGCATTTGCAAGTCTTAAACTGTACGTGGCCAAATTAAATCCATCATGTGATTTATTACTGAACAGACGCACGGCAACATGGAATCTATTTGTAAAGTATTTAATATATAATATATTCCAAAGCTCTGGTTAGTGTAAGGGGCACTCTAGTTCAACAATTTGGATTTTAAGGAATTTCTCTGCCATGAAAATCAAGTATTGGCTAAATTCAATAAAATTAAACAATTTTCAATAAAAAAGACTGTTTTGTAGCAACAATGAGTGCCCATGGTAATAATAATTATTGCCTTGTGTCTCAAATGAATTTTGCTAAATATTTGTGGCTCATCATGTGTTGCAGGTCACACTCATTTATGGATGTCACTGGTGTTTGGTTCGAAAGTCCATTTGCTGTCAATGAATCTTGCAAGATAGTTGATCACACTGTAGTCATTGACCATGAGAGTGACAATGAGCATGACATCAGTGACACTGAGAGTTCAACCTCGTCATCAGAACCAATTTGCGATAGGTACATTGTAAACAAGTCGTGTAAACAATTGTACAGTAAATGGCATTCCTTGGCAGTTACTTCAACACTGACTGGAAAAATATTGAGCCAGAATAATCAATTTCCCACTGGCTAATTTGAAAAGAAAATGAAGGAATTTTATCAAGAATCAATCTTTTTTGGCAACAGATTGATAATTTGTTTGTATGTCCAACCAAGTGACCATTTTGCCTTATTGCCTGAACTAAGTAGGTAGATCGGAAGTGTGCCTTGATGACTTTTGTAGTTTTGGCAAAATTATTGCTATTATCAATGTTGTATTGCATTTTTTGGAGGGGAGGGGGGGGGTAAATTTTATTCTCTTTCTGCTGAGCTAGTAAAGGCTTGTTTCAGCTTTTGTTAGTTTTTGAAAAGTAAGTCTTGTTTTTGATTTTGGGAAATGTGTTTTGTAATGACAGAGGCACTTGAGTATTGTAACTAGCTAACTCGACATTGTATTTTTTTAATGTTATCTCAGTGACCTTGAAGATGCCCTAAAGTTACTCAATGAAGACTTGACTATCGCAGAGGATGAAAGTGACAGTGATGATAGTGAATTTGAACCACTGTAAGTATGATTCTGCAAGATACATAGGATAATGACAAAAAAATAAGTAAAGAGACAACAAGAACTTTAGATATTCAATTGCTTACACAACAATATTTTTGGGTATGTATGATAGCGGAGGTCCGGCGGGCCGAAGGGCCGCCAAGCGGAGCACCATACCTATAGAAACCCGTCAACTGCTTTACTCATGGTAAAAATCGCTAGAGGTATTGCTTGCGGGCGTCACCGCACGACGACGACGACGGAGTTGCCCAATAATTAATAATATCCTAATAATAACGATAATAATCCAACATGGCGGCCATACTTCACCTGACCCAGCTGATTAGCTAGTTTGCAGGGTACAACTCAGCGTACATCTTTGATATAGGACACCCGAGTCATGGCCAATTGACAGCTGTGAAACGCTTAAAACTTGGATCGAGTTGCATAATCGACACCCGGATTGTGTGGTTGAAAAAGAAAATGATTCAAGGCTTCAAGGGCTTTCACTTTACCGCGGCATCTCGCAACTCACCAAGAAAGTTCACTTAACAGTTAACCGGCATTAATGTTAGCCGAGCGAGTAGCTCAAAGTTAGTGGAAGACGTTTGTTCTTTGGACAAACCGTTTGTTATTTTTCCAGATGCGTGTTTTAACTAAAGTGAATTCGTATTTTCAACCTCTACAACACAGGTGACTGTATTAAATGAATTGAAGCTTAACATTTAATGGTTTAATCGTTCATATTTTTGTTCAGGAAAGCAATTTGTATTTTTCTCTCGACTGCATATAAATAACAATCATCTCTACTCGTTTTGTACGCAAAGAAGTAGTTGAACTTTTTGTTTGTTTTGTTGTTGTCATGCAAGCGAACGAGTGTTTTCACTCCGCTTGGCTGACTGTTTTCAATGAATTTCGAAGTCGGTGCCTCAACAGCGTTAAATTAAAAAGCTTTTGCCCTTAACTTATTAACAAGTAATCGCAATGAGTCCTCGTAAAATTAAGCATTAAGTCGAGGCTAAACGATCAAACACTTCATTCAACATAGTGTTGGAAGATAATTTAAAATGGCTTTCCATGTTTGATCTAGATGAAACTTTTTCATCCAACATTTCGCTCTACGAACGTAGTCAGTAAAAAGCAAACCAAATGAAGAACATAACGAGAAAATTTCAGCCATAACACGAAAAAGTGTCCTGTATACTCGCCTTGTCTTGTGTTTGGTCAAACATTGTTGTCTTGCTAGCAGAGGTTTCTCTCCCTAGGAAATTCGTTTATCGGCAAGTCACCCAACGTTATGTTTGTGAAACACAATGCCCAGGAAAATGTTTGATCGTTTAGCCTGGGCTTTAGTATTACTTGTGTTTTGCGCGAAGAGTACAATTTCAGCAACTTCTGAAAACACTAGTGATGTAATTCTTAATTTTTCTCCCGCCAAATGCGATTACCTTTCGAAACCATCGGTTTGTTTCCCTTTTTCTCTTTTCTCCGATATTTAATTAAGCTTATGTCAAAATTGCTTAGCAATTTTTATTAACTTGCTACGAAATATGTCACTTGTCTACTTTCCCCACCTTCTCCAAAGAAACCTACAAACCTACGCATCGTCTGCGAATTTGTTTTCTTGTAATGTTTTGTTATTCTGTGGTTTGTGAATCGCGGTCAATTCCTGTCGATTTCTCTAAACGATCAGGCTCATACTCTACGGACCGATATGTCAAAATTTAAGATTGCTTTGCAATTTTTGGTGCATACTGCGAGATATATTTTGTTACTTGTATAAATTATTCACCTTCGCCAAGTCTTTTGTTCGAAGAAACGTTCGCATCTTACTTTGTTTCCTTGCAATGTTTTGCTATTTTGTGATTTTCGAACTACGGTCAATTCATGGTGACTGCTCTAAACTATCAGCTTGGTTGGTACTCCTTTTTCTTTCCCACGGACATTTACGTCAAAATTGCTTAGTAATTTTTCAAGCTTACTACAAGCTTACTTGTTTACTTTCTTCACCCTTTCCAAGAATCTTTGAACAAACAAAGGCGTCGTGTTGTTTTGGAATGTTTTAATGTTTTGAGGTTTTTGAACCGCGGCCGATTGCTGTTGACTGCTCTAAACATAAAATATTGGCGCAAGGAAAGCCATGTGAAGTGACTCAATACTAGTAAATAAAATAATAACCATGGAGCTCCGCTTTTAGGCTTGGCTAAATCTATATATTAAAATTTGCAAACAATATACAGTAGAAGATTGTTTAATTGTGGTTGATTTAGCTGCTAATTTTAATACTATGTTTGTTACATTCTTAGTGGAGAGGACAAAGGCCCTGAGAGTGAAGTCGACGAGGAAGCAAGATATAGCAGAAAATACAACCAACGCACAAAAGAGTGGAATACACGGATCATAAAAGAAGACAAGGATTATTACGTTCCCATACTCATGGCCAAAAATTTTCGCCGCCGAGTAGAAGACGTCTTGCACATAGATAGACAGGTGTCTCTATCTGAAAATGAACCGGAGAGAATAGCGCCAACCATTGCCCACACAGCTCCTGTATCCCCTGAGGAATTGTTCGAAAGAAATGAAACAAGGTTTCAAACTATGAAATAAGTTTTTAATTAATGCAGATTTCCACCCAGGGGGTGGGGGTACTCCGGATTTCAAGTGACAGCCGGATGATAAAAAAGTTTTATATTAACATTTTGGTGCAGGGATTTTTTTGGGTTTTGATTTTTGCCCCTGTCATCCCTATCACTTGAAATCTGGAGCCGCCCCCCCCCCCCCAATCTGGGATTTGCACAAGGGAAAAATCAGATTTCCCTCCCCAAGAAGTGCTACTTGCTCTTGATGGTCATTCAGTGGGTGTGAGCGAATATGGCCATTACAGAGCACAAGTATAAGAAAGTCTGTTAGACTCTGGAGCAATAAATAAGACATTTCTCATTTTGGAAGGTGGAGGTCTGGTAACGAGTATGTTGCTATGGTGACATCATAACCACTATCATTATGTGTAGTTCTGGCAGAACATCAACCCTACAAAATTTAAACACTGTGGACTTAGTATTTGCACAGATATTCCATATTTTGTGATTTACTTCATTTTGTGTCCACCTTGTGACGTCACAAGTCCTCTAATTTGCATAAATCAAAATCTTGAATAACTCTGCAACCAAGAGTGCCATCACAATAAAATAAATGCCGTTCTAATGGAAAATTTCGTTTCATATGCACTTGTAACAATGACCACTTCCTCTAGATCTTTGCTCTACAGTACCCCCCCCCCCCTCCCCCCACCCACCTTTTTGGTGGCGGTATTTGTCCATGCAGTACTCGATTGCTTCCACCAATGAACTCGGTGGACCATCGTTCGCAACAAATGACAGGACTACACATTTCCAATGAAGCAGTCCTATAGTGAGCACATCTACCAAGCACTGAGTTCATCCCGCCTCAAATACAACTGCACGGGGCTGGACATGTAGCAAGAATGGATTGCACCGCACGCACCAGGACGCACTCGCACTTGCAAGCACTCGCACGCACCTGCAAAGGCAGTCCTCTTTGGAGAGCTCATATCTGGAAAACACGACCGAGGTACTCGAAGAAAGTGCTTTAAGGACCAGCTAAAATAACAATTTGCTATGGCCGGCATACCGCACTAATTATACTTGTCCCGCTAGAAACTTGAGCAGAATGCTTTATGTATGATGATACAAAAAAATTAAATAACCTTTAACCCCGTAGTATTTATAGTTCAAAACCATGTGGGGCCGAGTGAATAAAGAAACAACTAATTTAAACAAACATCCTACTTGTAATCAAACAAGGGACTCGTCAGAAAAACACCAGCTAGTGTCTAGAGCGGGATTTGCTGACCGCATTGAAATCCAGCGCCCCAAACCACTCGGCCAACTTACATTAAACAGTATTTCTTTCTGACTCGAGGACAATCTCGTACCCAGATTCCTCGGGCTCTTTGGTCAGCAGGTGGACGTCCGGAGAGACTGGGATATTGGAGTCCATTTTCGCAGAAAATCTGGGGTTCCGGTCTGGGGTTCCGTTCTCCAGGGGTTCTAGCAGCTCAGTGGTTAGAGCATCCGACCAGTGTTACGGAGGTCGTAGGTTCGATTCCTGCCTGGGACTCTGAACTTCTTTTCAGTTGTCCTTTCGCCCGTTCCCAGATTATTAGCAAATCAGTCACACAAATAAAAAAAACAAAACAAAACAAAACAAAATAAAGAACAAAAAACAAACAAACAACAACAACAACAAAACGAAAAACAAAAGCAAAAACAAAAGATCCCGGAAAAAAATCCTTCCAAAACGAGGAAGTCGGTTCCAGGGTTTCCAGTTTGGTTAACTGTTGTTTTACAGGCGACCAATCAAAAGATTCTTTAGTTCCAGTATCCCAGAGTCTCTCCTGGCGTCCACTCGCTGGCCAAACAGCCAGAGGACTCTTGATACGAGATTGACTCGAGGACCGAGTCTGAAAAGGCGTTTTGTGTAATGCGTGACAGATACTACTTTCGCTTGTTAATTTCTAGACGGTTCAAGACGGCAGACCCATCTTTTTCTGTTTTTCCATTTCTTGCGTAAAACTACCTATGTGGACAGTTTTTCTCTTGTTTTGTTAGATAGTTAATCGTAATCAAACGATCCTGAGCGCTAAAGCTTGTGATAATCACTATGAGATTTCGCTTGCGTAATTGTTATAATTCCCAGCTATAAAAACGATTGAAGCAATGCTATGTGGGTGCGAGCTCCCGTTTCGGTAATGGTTTTGAGCGAATTTTTCTATCAAATAAAGATGTGGAAAATTAATTCGTTTTGGTGCTCTCTGCTTTCAGAAATCAACGGTAGCGCATTTTTCTGTCCCCTTCTCCACACCTTCTAGGGTAATTAGGGTTAAAGGAAAATTATTCACAGTAATCCATATTTTTTAAGAACGTTAACTTTGCAGAATGGCGAGATTCGATTAAAAAGTATTCATACCTTACACTTGAATGAAAATAATAACAGAGAGGTTAAAGCACGTTTAATCAGCCTTTCAACATCTCACAATTACTGTATAACTAAGTGACGCACGATTCGTTTATCACACTGATACCGCATACATTATTGGTATTGATTGTAACATGAAGTTGGTGCTTTTTTTTTTCCCGCTAGTCACTCTATCAAGACAGACTAAAAAGGCCTTAAGCTAGCGGAAGGCGCTTTTCTCGAAATCCCCGACAGGAACCATGCCCGTTCTTAATCACTAGCTGCCAGTTATTGAAAAAAAAGTTGCCAGTGTGTTACAGCTTTTGAAAATAGACTTTTAAAATGCTTCCTTCTTAGATCATTGCTGTTAAAAACTGTTTAAGAACATTTTTTTGCGCAAAACAGTTTTCGGTTTCAGCATGTCAACGGGACTTTCAGCCCCCCCCCCCCCCCCCAAAAAAAAGTCTTTCTTCGTCATTAACAAGCAAAAAAGACAAAAGACACACCAAGTCACTGCTGATGGCTCGGGTAGTAATACACTTTCTAGAATAGCCGTGAATTGGATATACAATATTGTTATTACATGACTGAAGCGAGAGCCCAGCATGAACAGACCTAGGATTATCAATTTTGAACCCCAACCGGTCAAGTGAAAACCTGTTAGGGGGAAGGGAGTGGAACGCGATTCTATTCAGAAGATCTCAGCCACCTACTTAATCTCGAAAAAACAGGCCCGTAGACAAGTTTTTGCTTGGGGACTTGCGTTTGAGCGCCAAAGGCTCCAACTTTTTCAATTGACAAGCGCCGTAGGCACGAGATTGTAGAGAGGGGGGGGGGGGGGGGTCCGGGGCCATGTTCCCCCAAGAAATTTTTAAAAAGTGTGGTTTTATCAAGACTTCGTTTTGCGCGTTAACGCGAGTGAAAAGTTCCTTCTTTGAGCTATGCTGTCTCTATTGTAAGTGGGAAGTCGTCTTAGAGCACTTTCGCTTCTTTCACATTCGAAGCTGGTGACTCGGAATTGTGCAACAAATCTTCAAGAGGACGTAAAGATTTTGGTAAAAATTCCTCAAGGCTCCTGCAGTGGTATTGGGTCTTTCCTCTTTTGGCTTCGAGTTGTATCGGAAATAGTCTTCCAGCAATTTGATAGTATTGACATAGCAGGGGATCACCTCGCGGACTTAAAATGAAAACGGTACAATAAATTGGGTTTCATTTCAAACTACGCCAGTAAGAGAGTCAGGAGGCAAGTTTGGGTTTCATTTCAAACTACGCAATCAAAGAGTCAGAACGCAAGTACTACAGTTACTTTGCGTTTGCCGTTCTTTTTAATACTTTCTTTTTAATAGCCGGTATCTAGTAAACGGCCTTTCGCTTTAAAATCCCTAAAACTTCAAAGAAACACAGGAAAATTTCATCCTGTCTTAATTCTAAGTTAAGCATTGCGTCCCCTTGTTCACCTGAGGTTGGGCGCTGTAAATGTATGCAAGTCAGTCTAAGCATACGCTGCTACGATTAAACTTTGTGGAGATTTAGAGAATGCTATGCACAACTTGTCCACACTAACGAAAAAATCCATGTATCCACTAAGCCACATACGTTACGTGAACTGAATATCTTTTGAACCGACAACGACCGGCCCTTGATCATGCTACTGCGTATTACTGAGTTTCAAGAAAACATACCTATAAAACACACCACCACCACCACCACAACACCAACAAATACGATTTAAGAGAATTTTAATTCGTGCACGCGATTATCAGAAAGGGAAAAGGCTCACTTTTGTATGTGGAGCCTACAGCGTTCCATGGCTAATATTTAGGCAGGCAACTCAAAACTGAATCTGGACAAGTCCATTACCGTTAGAATTGCTATCAGTTACGCCAGAGTAACCAGAGCCACTACAATAGCAAAAAAAAAAAAATTGCCTGGTTAAAAAAACGCTTTAGTAAAGCAAGCAAAGCAGAATGCTCTGATAGTCCAATGGCCCTTATTACCAAATCTGTGCGATTGAAAACCCTATTAGAGAAGCAAAAAGGAAGGGAGCGAATTTAAAAAATAAAACAAAGAAAGCTGCAATAACAAGATTTAGAAAACGCAAAATACAGACGAATCCTGCAGAGGTTTGAAACTTGTACTTCCCTTTTCAGCTTTTCCGGCAACCACATTGCAAAGCAAGTTTCTGCGCTGAAACGTCTGGAAAAGCCTTTCGTATCCCCAATGTTTCTTGTGGTAAAAAGCGAAAAGACGCTTCAACGCATCGATGGTGTCCTTCGGAAGGGACGGATCGATGTGGTTGAAGTCGAAGATGTTGACAGGAGGAGGTCGCGGCTTTCTGGGTTTTGGCAACTGCACTATGCTATAACACGGAAATTTTTACGTTTCGAAAGTTACTTTCAGCTTTACCCTGGTGTTTTGGTTCAAGTTCTGCAAATAAAACGCAATATGCCTGCAATCGTCCTCTATTATATAATTTACATTTATTGTCTGTCTGTGTATACTTCTAGCTGCAAAGCGGTAAAATTTATTTTTTGGGCTAGTAAAACTACCCACAGCACAACGTATTTCCAAATCGATGTAGTGTGGCGGCGCGCCGATGAAAGAAGTCAAGGTCACATTTAATATCTTTGAAAATGCGGTATAAGGCTGCCAAAACCTTGAAAGAAGGATAAATTGCCACGGGCCAAGGCGGTTCGGTCCACCAGTTCCGGTTCCCGTTATGATGTTGCTCTCCAACACCATCGTTGTCCTTTCAGAAACGGTAAACGGCCGGAGAAATTTTATTTTACCTTGCTCATAAGCAATCAACGGCGACGTTTGACCACTTATTATTTTTCTTCTACCCAAATCCAGGTCATTAACCGATCTCGGCTTCCCAGCAAGAAAATCAATGAACTCCTCAATTCCATGTCCATTTAAATTTAAATTACCATGCAGCTTTAACTTCCCATTTGTGTCAACTTCACAACCACCCCCATTTCGTCCAACAATACTGTAGTTATTTGTGTTCAGATCTGTGTGCAACACAAGATGGTTGTTGGGACTGCCAAACAATACCATATTTCCATTTTTCACACTGTTCCCATCCAAATCCAAACTCTCCCCAAGTTTTGGCCGATACATGGAAAACCCATTCAGGTCCAGTGCGGTATCCATTATCATTCCATTGACAACCCCGTGAAACAATCCAACCCACCAGAATTAACTGTTTTGTAATTCAAATCCAAGGCACCCTTAAGTTTCAGTTTTGACAGAAGACGAATATCGGTGGGTTTTAAGCCTCGGCTACCACGTTCAAACATTGTTATAAAACATTTGTTGAATGGACAATGTTAGAACGTGTAGCATGCATGTTTGATGACGTTCGTTCAACATTTTTTGTTGGAAGAATGTTTTGATTTCGATCAAACATTTTCTCCAACATACAACAATTGTTAAAGCGTGTAACCGCCCTTTCAACAATGTTGTATTGCAAACAGATGCAAACACCAATCAGAGTTAAGGGCCCAGTATCCAATCCGAGAGCCTAATGGCAGAGGTGGAAATTGTTGAAGTCAGACCCCCGAAGCGACGTGTTTTCAACAATGTTATATGCGTATCCAACATTGTTAGAAGCGTTCTTACAACAATGTTGAGACGTGTTCTTCTAACAATGTTACAACGTGTAGCCGGGGCTTTAGAATGATAGGAGGATAATCTCTTCTACCAAGAAATGAGCGAAAAGTGGCCGACCTCACGGCGGGTTTGGCACTCGCTAGGTTGGGACCAATATTGGTAAAATAATTACAGAATCGGTCAGCGATGTCCATGGGATCCGTGATTGTTTGACCGTTGGATTTAATTAAATGACGAGGGTGGAGATGGATTTTTCTTACTTTTGTTAATAACTTCGTTTAGTAGTTTCCAAGTTGTCCTAATATCATTTTTGGCATCTTCTAGTTTGGAGACGTAATATGTACGCTTAGCAATACGTATTAAGTGGTTCGATTTGTTTTTGTAGGTTTTATAGACCCTTTTCATAATGGCGCCCGACAAATTATTCTTTTATCCTTATGATAATGAGCCCTACTAGCCTCGTCAGCATGTGCAAAATTCAATAGAATTTTTACATTAAAGTGAGGTTAGTAGGGCTAATTAACACATATACAATAGAATAATTAAAATCGTCCGCCATTATGAAAAAGGTCTATACTTAAGCTCACAGGAAGTGGTAGGTGATCGAACGAATTGTTTGTACAGTCTGTTCTTCTTGTTAATGACTTTAAGAGACCATGGCTCAGCCATGGAGAGTAGAACTTGTTCATTTGCTTGCCTTTGATAACTTTCAAAGGAAAATAGACTTCATAAATTCTGGAATATTCACTTTTAAAGTCATTATAATCTTCATTGGGGTCGTCCTCTTTGATAAATAAAAACCAATTGGAATTGAAAGGGTGTCGTTGAATTTTTCTAAGCTATTAGCATTGATTACACGAGTAAGAATTTTCTTATCTCTTTTACGTGTCAGAGTTTCGTTACCAAAATTGGTAAAAACTGGAAAGTGATCAGATAAATCATTTAGAACGATGCCACTGAGAACATTTTCCGAGGGATTGTTAATGAATATGTTATCCATTAGTGTTGCGGAACAAGAAGTGAGGCGAATTGGTTTTGAGATAAGAGGAAAAAATGCATGCGAAAATAAGGAAAAGGAGAAGGAAAATAAAGGAAAATAAAGTTATGTATGTATGTATGTATGTATGTATGTATGTATGTATGTATGTATGTATGTATGTATGTATGTAAATAAGTTGTCAATAAATTCCTGTGTTGGTACGTGATGGTTATATTGAACAAAGTCTGAATTAAAATCTCCCATCCCACAACAGTGTTTATTGTCTTTAGCGATAATTGAGAGAATGTCATTGAATTTCTCTAGAAACAGGGAAGTGTTTTGATTTGGCGGTCTGTACACACAACCGACGATAATGTGTCTCCCTTGGGGAACAGTGATTTCGACAAAGATTGACTAAATTACCTCTGGGTCAGAAAATTTGCATTCTTTAAGAATTTTGTACTCAATATCGTTTTCTAAATAAATGCCAACTCCGCTTCCTATTTTTGATTTGCGAAATCGGTTAAAGGAAAACCATTTGTAGTAATTATAGAGCAGATCAGTAAAATCTATAGTATTGACCTAACTAATATATATTAACTGTTCAATTAATGATTAATTGAACAGTTTTTTCAAGACTTTCATGTGACATTACATGAACTGTCCAATTTTGAAATAATAGGACAATTTTTTCTCAGCCAATCAAATTCAAGCAAACACGCCGGAATTTTCCAATCAGCGCATAGTACACGTTAGCTTTTATATATTGTGCGCGCACATAGGTGAGTTTTGGGAGAAAATGGCGGATTTGTTGGATGAAGTTTCCACTCTGGATTTGCAAAATTTCTCTCTTTTGATTGATTTTCAAAGCGAAATGAATACGTCGGGGTTTCTAGTTATAGAAGAAGAAGAACTGCTGCGACAGAGAAAAGAAGATGTTAACAAGAACACCTCTAAGATCACGTAAACGTGGCTCAATGTTTTCAACAAGTGGAGACAACTACGCCACGAATCGAGGGCCTGGCAGTTACACAATGTGCCATAGAAAAACTGCGGGAATAATTACAGTATACTGAGAGATCGCGAATTTGCAACTTCCTGACAACATACCTTGCCTTGAACCTTGCCTGGGCCCACCAGATGTATAATTAAGAAGGAAAAGAACTAGATGCTGTCCAAATTGAAAACGATTAAATGAAAAAATTCCAAAGACAGCAAAACTGGACGAGGCGGCAATTTTTTTCTTAACGTTAAATTTCCAGAAGGTATATATAGCTTACACCTAAAAAAAAACAAGGTGATTAAAATGCATTTAATCAGCTTTTCAAGCTCAAAATTAGCTGCTCTGTAAATGGATATTACCATTACAAATTTATTTTTACACGGCTCTCTGTCTTTACACCATAGTAGAAGTAGAAGAGCTAAACTAAAGGGCTCCTACGTCCAGAAAGTATAGTCTGTTTACTGAACGCTTGTGGCTTTTTAGGCCCGTGCTGCACGCATCTTGACGCAGTTGGGGATCTTAGTTAATGATAACAAGCTACTGCTACTGAGGTTGAAACACAGAAAGCTAGAAGTACAGTTCCCATACATATTATCAAATATATCCCATATACATATTACCACTCCTCTACTAATTGGTTGTGAGAATAGCTAAGGTATTGGCCATAATGTAGAGTTTGTGCTAATTTGTTCCTGCAATTTAGTCTGTCTAGGCTGTCAAGCAAGGCTAAGTTATTTCTATAAAAAAAATAGGTATTATTGTCAAATCTGATTCGAATTATTTACTGCCAGTTTTTCAAATCAAAGTTGTTGGTGTATTTACTTCCAAGTTGAAAAAGAAAACATTGCTTTGTCAAACTTGTCAAAGGAGGTCCATTTTGCGTGAAAATAGTTCACGGGCTCTTTATTTTAAAGGGACATTCGAAAAACGTTCCCTGTCTTAGACTAATGTAATTTTTCATTTAAGTGGTGTGATTATTTTTCCTAGCCAATGAAAACCTGCAGTGACCACTAGACCATTTCAAGCTTCAAGCTTCAACGCTTCAGTTTAACCTAGTATTAACAGACACAGGATTTATAAAGATTGAACGAAACCTGTAAGCAAGGGAACGCAACGCGATTCCGTTAGCAGTGTATCTGTTTAGAAGGTGCCAATCGCATAATCATGTGTTCGGGATTTAAACGTGACAAATGAACTTGAATTTCCGTTAATAAAATTTCATCTTATATATCTTCCAAGGGTTGTATACAAAAGCGTCTTTTCTTAGAAAGGAAGGCAACCAAGAATCTCAACAAAAACATGCCATTTCAATGAAAAAAATAAAAATAAAAACAGAGGAAAAAATTATTTAAAGAAAAAACAGAAAAAGTCACCCAGTTTTATAGCCAAAGCTAAACATTGCGCCCCCTTGTTCACTTGTTACCGGACGCTGTTAATGTTGCAAGGTAAGGCACACTTTGCTACGATTTAACTTTGCGAATGTAAAACATTTATATAATGCTTTACCTAATTATTTCGCGCGAACAAAATTCCACTGTGTCTACTACACTACTTACGTTACGTGAACTGAATATCTTTTGATCTGACGATAAGTGCCCTTGATACTATACTTATGGGCCATGTTCTAAGCGAGTAAGAGCCTGGGAACGAGGTTTTAAAATTTATCGATTGAAAAAACTTGTTCGCACTGCATGAAAGAGCATCTCAAAAATAGTCACCTAACTAAATTTGACGCTGTTCAGTTGAATTGAAGCTGAAAAAATGGGTGTATAGACTTTGTATGGTTTGCAGGGACAAACTACCCAAAACAGAGACATTTGTATGAGATCCTTTTAAGTTTTCAATGCATGTTATGTGGCGGCTTTTCAACCAAACATACTCAATCTTGCTGAAACTGCTTATTTTCAAATACCCTTTCATGTGAGAATCGATTTAGTTCAATTTACTTGATTTTCAATGAAGTTTGGATTCGTTCCCAGACCCTTACTCGTTTAGAACATGGCCCATTACACCAAACCCATCTTTGAGTTTCAAGAAAAAGACACACCTATAGCAAAACGGCTTATAACAAGAAATCAATTTTTCACCCCTTAGAAATTTTAAACTGGTGCACACGATTATTGGCAAAGAAAAAAAATACTGGTTCTCGTGTCTGGAGCCTAGAGTGTTCTATTACTGTTATTTAGGCAGACAACTCAAAAATTTGGACAAGCCCATTATTGTTAGAGTTTCCACCAGTCACGCCAGGGCAACTTGTGCCACTACAATATGAGCCCTCTCCCCCTCCGGCTAGGTGCCAATGGGTATCGCTACCACCCTCAGAGTACCCCCCTCCACCACCTGATGCATCATTGTCCTCTGACCCCCCTCCCCCGCCGCCAAATTCCCCAACCGCTCCATGGGGTGGCCCTCCATTATATCCACTATTCATTGCTCCATCCGCCCCTCTGACCATGTTGGGATCCGAGTCTGGAACACCCGTGACCTAACCAACCCGCACCTACTCCCCCATGGTAAGTAGCACCAGCACTGTTGCACTGTCCAAGCTGTCCCCCATTTCCTCCCTGCCGACCGAACTTGATCTGAATTATACCCCGTACTACTATTGCCATTAGCACCGGACTGGCCATCCACGCCGTTATATCCACTAGAGGCACCTCCTCCCCCTCCAGCAGCTAACAAAAGCACATTACTTGTTGTGTACACGAAACTGCCTCCCCTCCCCTTGTACCAGTATTATCCTCTACTGACAGTCTTAGTTCAGCTGCAGTTCTGGTAGTGGATTGTCCTCCTTTCACTCGACTGAATCACCTCCTCTCTGTCCCACCTCAATATTCAGTACTGTTCCTGTATTCAGTGTGAACGTCCCCTCCGTGAACGCACCTCTGCCACCGTAGTAGGTCCCGGGTTTGAATCCATAGTTGTACGTGTGCGTTCCTCCTCGGGTGCCAAAAGCTTTTATCACATAGCGAGCGGTTTTCGGAACTGTAAACGTCTGTATAACTCCTGATCGTCCCGAGCGGCCATCCGTTGTAAATGTTCTGACAGGAGCTGAAAGAGTGGATCGTATAACTGTTTAACTCCGGTTCAGCGCAGTTGAATGGACGAAGAAACAAACAAACAATCGAATGATCAAATGAACGAACAAAAGTATATGTTGTTTCTGCTGCCGCGCTTCTTTACTTTTTTACCCATTTCAGTGTAACCCTATCTGTGCATGTATCGCACATGTATATAACTGTATTTCCCAGTAATCATACTTTAACAATTATTTGAACTCGTAAATAGTGTACCAAAGGCTAAATTTGTGATGTTCAGTAGGTTTTGTTTTAAGTACTTTGATGAGAATAAGTAAAACGAAGAGATGATACATTTGATGATAACAGCATACATCTTAGAAGAGATTAGGGTACTGATTATGTCGCTAGTGACTCAGCAAAGAGTCAAACTCATTTAATATCTTATCAAGAGGGTCTGGATGGGGTTACTGACAACTGACAAACGGCTCAAAATTTTACTGGCGACTGATTAGTGTAATATCTTACTGACAACTGATAATTTGGACACTGGTTAGCTGACACGTATCAACACGCTTGGATGGCCTAAACATTCTTTTCACTAATTATAGACGGTCATTTTGGTTCTTACACCTTTTGCTAGTCATTACCAGAAAATATACTGTAACGTAGGTGTCAGGTTCATTAACGTCAAAATACATTCGTGTTCATTTCAATGAATCGTCTTTCATTTTCGTTGTTTCCATAGGCAACCATTTACACTATAGTACGTTCTATAGTGCTAATAATAAGAGGAAAAATAATAAGAGGAAAAAATATGCAAAAGGGGTTTTCGCACAAAATCGGGGTCGAATATAACTTGAAAATTGAATCTTTCCATTCAGATAAGAAGGTTTTAATAGTACAGTGGCGGTATGAAGTTCTTCATACTGTTGAGAGCACGCCAGCGAAACTTCGGCACTATAACCGCCCAAAAATGCTCTCAGTGGTATTGTTTTATGTAAACCGGCATATTTGCTACTATGTTAAATGGCGAAGTAATCGAGGGATAATGACAATTTTTTTATGAACTTTGATAGTGCAAACATTTTGTTTAATGGCATGAAAGACATTTACTAAGATGGTGTGTTTGTAGCCGATCAGACATTAAACGCTTTGCGTTATTGACATTTTATTCTAAGGAAAGGCGTTGCTGTTTGTATATTAGTGCTACAGAATGCCCCATAGTGTAAATGTTTTTCTATAGGTGTTAATGTATGTTTATGAATATGCAAATCATGATGCTTAATGTAATGTTTAATATATAGATTTAGCCAAGCCTAAAAGCGGAGCTCCACGATTATAATTTTTTTTTTGGTACTGGTATTGAACAACTTCGCATGGCTTTCCTTGCGCCAATATTTTAAGTTTAGACCAGTCCATAGGAATTGACCGCGGTGCAAAAACCTCAAAACGTTAAAACATTACAAGAAAACAATATACGACGCGTATGTTTGTGCGAAAACAAACTTAAACAAACTAAAAACGACCAAAAATTTCACCCAACATCGTGTTAGACGAGCATGTTTGACCGTTTACTATAGCCACATCTCTCAACATTGCATTTAAATGGATTTCCATGTTTGATCTAGATCAAATATTTTCATCCAACATCTCACGTTACGAACAAATGTTTGATTATTTAGCAACCTCAACCAAAAAACCTGCAACCAAATGAACCAGATAACGTCGAAATTTCAGCGATAATGCGCAAAAATTCGTTCTAAGGACTCACTCTGTCTAGTGTTTGGTCAGGCATTGTTTGTGCGTTTAGCCACCCAACGTTATGTTTGACAAAAACGATGTTGGATGAAAATGTTCGATCGTAAAGCCGGGGCTTTAATCCTTTTTTACAAGGACTCATTGCGATTACGTGTGAAAAAGATAAGGGCAAAAGTTTCTTAACGCTGTTGAGGCACAGACGTCGAAAAACAGTCACCCAAGCGGAGTAAAAAGTCTCAAAACACTCGTTCGCGATCGCTTTCAAGCAAAACAGCAAAACAAACAAACAATTCAACTACTTCTATAAATATCACTCCACATACGTGTGCTTCGGCGATCGAAAGACTCGTGAAGAACAAAAAATTTGGCTTAAAGTTTGCTTCTTCGGCTTTCGACCAAGAGACCTGTTGACCAAGGGTCGCGTTAAAGAAGCGAACTTTAAGCCACATTTTTTGTTCTTCAGGAGTCTTTCGACCACCGAAGCACACGTATGTGGAGTGAAATTTATTGGGCTTTATGAAACTGTTGGTGTTTTGGCGATTCGGGACTTTTCCTTTTGAGGAGAGAGCGATTTGTGGAGTGACGTCTGGTCAGCGACTGATGCGATCGATGGACTGGTCTGCCTTTCCCTTCTTTTAGAAGAAGAGACAACGATTTCGAATAACTTCACTAAACTTCAGAATGGCTTCAAAATCGGCACAAATGACAATTACGCGACAAATTTGAGGTCGAAAACTTTATTTTAAATTAGATAGTTATTGACACAATTTCTTTTACGATCGGTGTCTTTCCCATACAATTCTCTATATATGCACAAGCTGTCCAGACAGATGCAGATTCGAATTTTGAGCTTGGGAAGCCTGTGTACAAACAAATAAACTCGAACATCATGACAAGTGGAATGCGTCCGATGTAACGGCTGAAGGACAGACTTTTCTTTTGCGCAAAATTAGGGATACACAACTGTAATTTTTTGCCTGCTTTTTTGGACAGCATGCACGAGTAAGGTGTTTCACTGGAATTCTGCTCGACTCACTATTACGCCGAACTGAGTAGCCAGACTTCCCACTTCAATGACAATTAAGTCTAGATGTTACTGTGGATTCTGTATACGGGGCAACAATAATTACGGCCATCATTAACTTGTTTACGTAGCAATTCTTTCCCTCAGATTCTAAAGAGTGCATTTCTGTTTTCAGTCGAATAACTTTTTTTTCACGTATTCAGTGTACTTTGATAAGTTTGGCATACAAGTTTTATTTGTAATCGACTGATTCGAGAATGTTGCAGTATTTGGGGAAAAGTTACAGTGTAACTGAAATAACAAAGTATACACAAGACTCAAGTTTACCTTGCTACCACAAGTTGCTCCGTAATGACGGCTATATCGAGCACATGGTGAAAAAGCTCCCTAACTGCACTGGGACTACGTCACTCGATTGCGCAATTGACGACCACAGCCGAATTTATGACTCCGTCCCTGGCCTGAGTAAAATGTCAGAGACCTATCAAGATTCACTATCGGGAACGATAGCTGCTCAAAACTTTCCAGGATTACGCTTTTTCACCTTCTCCGCCATATTTCACGCCTGAAAATACACACGAGTGACGTCACAGAGACTTTTTGGAGGCGCGCAAAATGTCGCAAATTTTAGGCCACGGCGGGAATGTTGGAACTCCTAACAAATAGCGAATCCTTTTCACGAAAAGGAGGTAAACGACTGAAAATGAAATATAGAGAATATAAGTATGTAAAACCGTAACAAAAGTTGGTAGTTAATTTTCGATTGACATGCACTTTTTAACGTGAATTGGAGTGAAATTTTAAGGAGGTTAAAGAAGTGATTGAAATGTAAAAAAAGTGTTCGGACATTTGAAACCCCACAAGGGCACTCGAGGTTGCTGGGGAACTCTTTGGTGTTCGTCTACTAATTTCATTAAATCTTCAACATTTCCTAATTCTCTCAATTTAACTAATGCTTTGATAAAAATTATCTCTTCCCAAATATACCCAAAAATCCCCAAAAGATTCACAAAATATGCCACAATATAGCTTCGTGAGATGAACATAATGATTTTTAATTGCTTGAAACGAGATCGAGTTATTAACGTTAAATCCATGTTAAGCGACTAAAAAACGATGTTTAGGTTAAATCCCGCCTTAGGCGACACGGGACGTACATGAAGCCAAGGGTTCACGGCGATCAGATTTAATTAATCATAAAATCTGTAGTTTCTGCCATGTCAGGCATATTAAGGTGGGGCTCTACCGGAATTGGAGTGAAATGTGGTGGAGTTTGAGGAAGGAATGGTCTACTAATTTTCCACTTTAAATTCTAATTTTAAACCATCCTTAAATCATCAATATTCCCAAAATCCCTAAATTTCACTAATCCTTTGAGTAAAACTACCTCTACCCAAATATACCCAAAATCACCCAGAAATTCACAAAATATCCCACAACATAGCTTTGTATAATGAGTGGAGGGATTTTGGATTGCTAAAAACGCGAACAAGTTATTCACATTAAATCCATGTTAAAGGGCCAAAAAACGGTGTTCAGGTATACCCCCGCCTTAAGGACTGGGTCTGTCATTATCTTCCCAGAAAGTAAGGGGGTGATCTAATTTTGAAAGCAAAGAAGCGATAACAGTGAAACTTGCGTGGCCACTTTAAGTGGCAGTTGGCAGTTTCTGAAGGCAATTGGAATGGCGTACTACATGCGCCGGATTTATATTTCATAGACATTGCGTGACACTTAAGTCATGGAAGTTCATTAACCACGTGACCTGGATACGCCTTCCAGTCAGTTTCACGTACAACTTCTGATCCAAACGTTAGTTCTAAGATCCATTTGTTCTAAGGGGTGTGCACCTTGCCAAAAGAAAACAAGGGAAATTGGATATCTTAAGGAGTCACGTGATCATTTATGTAACGGTTACCTCCCTAAACGAACTTAGATAACACGTTTGAACCTTTGGTTAAGTTTCATGTCAAGACTGTAAATACTGTCAGAGATAGACTACCCCCTAATGTTTTAACTTCCATTTCAACTGACCCACTCTATAAGATCCGTTTCATAGATACATTTTTGAACGACTACAAATGGGGAGACGAATCAATTCTAATCGATAGCAGGACGTGGAGAGCGAATGACCTAGAATGCGCGTACCTAAGTAAAACTGTTGAAATGACTCTGTAAGATGTAGAGACTGTGGCGCAGAAGAGCGAACTTTAATATATGGATATTTGTAACTGGATATCAAGATGCCAAACGGGGGGATGACTCCAATTAGTTAAGCTTTTGACGATGGGTCGCTGAAGGGTAATGATAGCGCCAATTTTAGCTTCTTTTTTAGTTCTGATGTAGAAAAGAATGCCAGTTACAAGGGCTAATCGCGTGATTAGTCTAGTTAGTCAGGATAAAAGGACAAAGGAGAAACAATAGCAACTGATAGAGCGGTGAATATGTTGCTTTGTATGGCCAGGTATCTTGCGAGTAGAAGCTGTTTAACCGCTCCTCTCAGATGAAGCGGCGAGCAAATAAATAGTCGGAGAGCGACCAAGTGTCATCGGCTCGTGGGGTAAGCAAGAAGAAATGTACTATCTGTAACGGTAAACTATTCAATTTTAGACCTTTCTTTCAGTCTGATCGGGATTATTCCCTTCATTAGTATTCCCTTCATTAGTTAGCTGAGGGAACTGTGGTATCTTTGGTTTAGAACTGAATTGCAAACTGCCGTTTAACCTCAACAAAGGAAATTCAGAGTCCCTACATCATATCTACCTCTCACCTACATTTCAATCACAAGTGGTATATGGGTACGAGATTAATCTACCCCTACGCGATGTCTTGCACAATCCCCACCCCTCCCCTCCCACCGTTATGGGTATATTACTAACAACATTGCACTCTAGATTATAAATACAGCAGTCAAGTTTCTTACCTGAAGGAGAGCCAAACCTCTTCGCTTCAAACAGTTCCTCGAAGTTTTCTGTCGGTATATCAGGTTTTCTTTGTCAGTTAGTTTTTGTGCCGTATTCTCCACAGCACGTTTTAGTGGCAGCATCGTCAACCGATCGTTTGCTGATTCATTCTTCAGCCACAGAATTTCACAAACGAAGGATAAAGTCAACAAGACATATGAAGGCCTAAAGGATGGGAGAAAATGGCGGACTTTGTTGTAAGATTTGCTCAAGCGCGAAGAATCAGCCATTCCTACAACTTCTTCTCAGTAAGACAGGAACACGAAAGTGTGTGGAAACTCGCCAGCAGAATTTGATCCTTACAAACGCACCGCAGAAAAAGGCTCTATTCATTATCCAAGGGGACTGGGACTGAGCATGACTGAGTAAGGACGTGTGATCGTTAGCTCCTTAACTTTTGTTGTACTCTTCCATGCGTTCTAATTCTTTTTATGGAATTTTCATCGCCAATTTCATCTCCGTTTAAACGGAAAACGAGAGGAAGCAATTCACCGACCAGCGAGACTATCTCCCCCGAAACGAAGCGGTTGAAAGAGAGTGTGAAAGAAGACCAAGCGAACGCTCCGCCCGCCATTGTATCGCCACTAAAGTCGAAGAACGATTCTGAAGACGTAGTTCTGTCTGCCCTCATTATGGCACAAGATTTATTTTATTTTTATTTATTTATTTTGCCAAACCATAAACAGCATTATTATAAGGAAAACAAAAAAGATAGAATGGATAGAAGTTACAATGGCGAGGAGACCAAAAGGAAACTATGAAGCTTATGTTAATTAGGCCTCCTCAGTTATTATTTTACAAGATGTAATTTTGAAAAAAGAACATGACGACGGATACAATTACAATAGGTTACAAGCTGCAAATAAAGTTAGTACTTAATCACATTTTATCTAAAACTACTAATAGTTCTTACAAATAAACGCCTTAAGTGCTTTCTTAAAGGAGACAGGAGAGGACGAGTTGCCGATCTCAGAATTTAAGGAGTTATAAAATTTAGGTCCTTGGTAAAAAACGAAAAATTGTTTGATATTAGTCCGACAAAAAGGCAAACGATATGAATGAGAGTTTCTTGTATGATAGGAATGAATTTGACTCTGTAAGGTAAATTTACAATCGAATTTTAAAGGAAGAGTACGGTTTTGAAAGGAGTACATGAATAAACCTAGTTGTAATAGGTGTATGTCATCAAATTTTAAAATACCAAGATTTTTAAAGATTGGATCAGTATGTGCATAGAAATTGGTTTTAGCTATAGTTCTCACCACTCGTCTCTGTAGAATTACAAGACGAACAAGGTTAGTTCTGTAAGTAGAGGCCCAAACTAAGTTGCAGTAAAAAAGGTATGGATAGACTAATGAAAAATTAAATGTTCGTAAAGATTTTGTCGACAGGTAGAAACTAGATTTGCGAATTATTCCAATAGACTTAGAGACTTTGTTGGCCACATGTGAGATTTCGGCTTTCCAATTTAAATTTTCATCTAGGAATACTCCCAAGAAAACTGTTTCTTTTACCTGATCAAGTTTATGGTCATTTATTAAAAGCTGAATATCATGACTTGTACGTTTTTTACTTGGTTTTCGCCTCCAAAGTGGACCTAATATTATCAAAGCTAAGTCCACTGGAAAACATCAGCACACAAATAAATGTTTTACAGGACTCTGTGGATCGAATAAACCAAACGGTCGCAGACCTTTAAAGCGAATTCCACCGCTTAAAGGAAGACGTACGAAATACAATCGAAGAAACAAATACGCTTAAAACAAGCGCAAAATTCCTGTATGATGAAGTGGAAACCAGTAAGAGAAAACTCCGAGATGACGAAGAGAAGTCACGACAGGAGTTGGATCACTTGCGTCTCCAACTCTTAAATTATGAAGTGTACAGCCGCCGCGAAAATCTTCGTGTCTACGGCATTCCAGAAATCGAAGGAGAAGAGAACACTGAAGCCGTTTTGAAAGCTTTCTTGGAGAAAGAGTTAAATGCGGAAAACGCCCAATCTATTGAGTTCCAAAGAGCCCACCACCACCCAAGGCCATCATAGCACGCTGCCTTCGCTTTAAAGATCGAGAAAACCTGTTTTCTTGCCGACGCAACATCGATAGCCAGTCGAATTTCGGTATTGGCCCAGATCTACCAAAGCAGGTGATTGATATGAGGAAGAGGCTTATTTCGAAGATGGTGCAAGCAAGAAAAGAGGGAAAACGAGCAGCCTTCAGCAGAACGGAACCCTATAAACTCTTTATTGATGGCGTGGAGGTAAAATCATAAATAATTACTTTTTTTCCCTTTAAATATCCTATGTGAGACCGGCCTCACGACACTAAGCCAACGTGCTGATTAGTGAACATCTACTAAGCTTCGAGCTTTTATAAAAAGGTTCCAGGTTATTTATTTATAGATTTTGCAGGGAGTAGTTCACTTCTTATTTTTTTTTTTCGTTTCTATTGGGAGCTATCGATTAGCATATTCCTAAGTTCTTTTCTGAAGTTCGATTTAAACAATAGTATAACACTTGATCTCGACCAAGCGTAGCTTCAACAGTTTGAATTCTTTACACTGGCAACGTTTTTCATCTCGTTTTCTTGGTTTTGTTATGTATGTTATCCTATCTTCATTCAGTTTGCACTTAACAAAATCAGGAATGCGTTAATTGTTCGGGTAACAGTGACCCTTCTGGGAATTACAGCTACTGTTGTTGTCTCTTTCCCACTATACGTATGCAAATTTCAATGGATTTCAACAACTTAAAGTTTAAAACTCTTTCGCTGAACGTTCGGGGTATCCGTACTTTTGAAAAGCGTAAGTCCATCTTCAACTGGCTATGCAAGCAATTTAAACATCTGCTTTCTGCAGGAAACTTACAGCACTGAAGAGATTGAAAATCAATGGAAAAAGCAGTGGTCCGGGGACATTTACTTTGCTCATGGCTCTAACCATAGTCGTGGGGTCGCCATCCTTATACGTAAATCCTTTGACTTCAAATGGAAATCAATTCGATCGGATGAGGATGGGAGGTACCGCATTCTAGAGACAACTATTCAAGCTGTTCCATTTCTTCTGGTAAATATTTACGCTCCCAATACCACCACTAAGCAATCGTTGTTCTTCCAAATATTGTCTGAGCTCATCTATGATGAGGGATACAATGATTCTGACTACAAAATTATATTAGGAGGGGATTGGAACGTAACCATGGACCCACTTCTAGATTGTTCGGGTGGAAACCCTGTGTTAAAAGACTCAGTTAAGTGTGTGGAGGACATTATGTTGAATTATGATTTAGTTGACTTCTGGAGAATCGGTAATCCTAATAGCAAGAAATTTTCTTGGAGACAAAAAAGCCCAATTATTCAAAGACGTCTTGATTATTGGCTCATTAGTGACTTATTACAAGATGACGCAGCTAAAGTCGACATAGCGACAGCTATAACAACGGATCACCATGCAATAACTTTATAAATTGACAGTCTAAATGATCAGCAGCGTGACCCATCTTTTTGGAAGTTCAATAACAGTCTCTTGGATGACGCTTTTTTCGCTGAGCGTTTACGCGAGAACTTACCTAAGTGGATAGACGAAATTAATTTTTGCGATGATTCGAGAATTAAATGGGATTGGATGAAATACAAAATTCGCCTGGAAAGTATATCGTATAGCAAACTGAAAGCTAAGGAAAGGAGAAATAGAATTCAAACAATTGAAAACAGGCTTAAAATGTGTGAGGAAAAAATAGCAGAATCACCGACGCAAAAAAACTTTGCCAACCTCGAATCGGTCAAAACAGAATGCAAAAAAGAGTATGATTACATTGTAAGAGGCTCAATCATTCGTTCCCGCGCTACATAATTTGAACAAAGGGAAAGAAACAACAAGTATTTCCTAAACCTGGAAAATAGAAATAAGAGAAAAAGCTGTATACGAAAACTTATTCGAGCAAATGGAGAGGAGACTACTGTTCCGGACACTATTATGATTGAAATTCACAGTTTTTATTCCGAACTTTATGCCAAAAAGTCGGGAATACAAACTGACTATTCGATTTGTCCTTTTCTGGAAGATACCCTCTCATCTCCCAAGTTAACCGACTCAATGCGTGAAACGTGCGAGGGCCAATTAACATATTCCGAATGTTTCAAGGTTCTGTCTACATTTAGTAACGATAAAACTCCTGGAAACGATGGGCTCACCATAGAATTTTACAAGTTCTTCTGGTCAGAAATCGGAACATTTCTAGTGGACTCATTAAATTATGCGTATTTTCATGGAGAATTATCACATTCGCAAAAGCAAGCTATAATAACCTTAATTGAGAAACAGGACAAAGATAGGAGATGGATAAAAAACTGGAGACCGATTTCTCTGGTAAATGTTGATGTTAAAATTGGCTCAAAAGCTATCGCTAAAAGGCTAGAGAATGTCCTACCACATATTATCCATTATGACCATAATGCCTTTGTAAAATTACGAACAATTTTTGATGCAACTCGTACGATAACCGATGTGTTGGAATTCACTAAAATGCGAGACTACCAAGGTATAATGACTGCAATTGATTTTGAGAAAGCCTTCGATTCTCTAAATTGGAACTTCCTCCACAAATCGCTAGAGTTCTTTGGCTTTGGAGAATCCTTCTTGGGGTGGATCAAGACGTTTTATAATAATATATCAAGTTGTGTTATCAACAATGGTTTTTACACCCCCTCTTTCAATGTTAAACGAGGTGTTCGCCAGGGCGACCCACTCTCGCCATCTCTTTTCATAATAGTACTTGAATTATTGGCATTATCCATACGTAATAAAGATCAAATTAAGGGTATTGAGGTGGATTGTTCCGAAATCAAATTAGTTATATTCGCTGATGATATGACATCATTTGTTAGGGACAAATTTTCGCACCGTACCCTTTTTGATACTATCGATCTGTTTAGTACATACTCCGGATTGAAGGTCAATCACGACAAAACAGAAATTCTTCTACTAGGAAATATGGAAGTAAACAGCTCAGAACTAGGTGTTTATGAAATAACTAAAGTCATAAAGATCCTAGGGGTTCATTTCACCTTTAATCACGCACTGTTTTATAAGCTTAACTTTGAATCAATCGAGAATTCTCTGAGGGGATTGTTGAAGGGTTGGAGCTGGAGAGGTCTCACACTACTTAGAAAAATTCAAGTGATCAAGTCTTTCGCCATACCAAAGATTTTATACAGGGTTGTTCTCATTTCAAATAAAAGAGAGTTTATCAAAAAGATAAACACATTGCTATATTCTTTTGTTTGGAAGGGAAAAGATAAAGTAAAGCGCCCAGCATTTATTAACCCTATTGATAAAGGAGGCTTGAAAATGCCCAACATTGAGTTAATGATCTCTGCCCAAAGAATAATTTGTATTAAGAGATATCTCTCCGTTGATCCCGCTGGCTAGAAGTTTTTTTCTGAATCTTTATCTTAAGAAAGTAGGGGGAAAATACTTGTTTCATTGTAATTTTAACTATACTAAACTACCGATAACTCTTCCAGAATTTTACAAAGAATGCATTGTGGCGTGGACCCTCTTAAATGAAGACAACCCATCCTCATCCTCTGAAGTAGCAAATCAGGTCATATGGAACAAGCAGCTCATTTGCGTTGAATGAAAGTCAGTTTATAACAGTAGGCTGATTGATCTTGGAATCGTAAAAATTGGAGACCTCTACGAAACGTGGAGCGGGTTCAAGGCGAACAAGGAACCATTATATTCAACTCTCTCACCAGTTGAACATTTTCTACTTTTCAGTCTCTTCAATGCTTTTCCCGAAGAATGGCGCAAAATATTAAAAACAAATAAAAACTCTATCTCCCCAAAAACTCATGATCTAACCCAAACTGATTTCAAGTTATGCATCGAAGGGAAAAAGTCAATTTCCAAAATCTTAAATCAAAGTCATTATATGACAGTTTTGTTTCTAAGATATCCAGTATACCAACAGCGCAAAAGAAATATAACGAAGCTTTCAGCACACACACATTTCAGTTGGACTGGGAAAAGATATATCTACTGCCCTTCAAAACAACATTGGATACTAAATTAAGAGACTTCCAATATAAAATATTAAACAGGATCTTATACACAAACAAGATGCTGTTTAAGTTTAAAAAAGTAGATTCTCCCTTGTGCGATTTTTGTGAAAAGGAGTTGGAGACCATAGAATATCTCTTTTTCGATTGTACAAAGGTAAGCATGTTTTGAAATGATTTAAAGTCTGTACTTGATTCTTTTAATATAACTATTAGTTTCGATATCATGAATGTCCTCTTTGAGATATTAGATTCAGATAACATAAGCATTCTAGTCAACTACATCATTCTTGAAAGCCAATATTTTATTTACCGCTGTAAGTTAAATAAGGGCTCTCTATGTGTAAGACTGTTAGTCGATAAATAAAAAAAAAAACGTTTCAAACCGAACGTTTTATCGCGAAAAGAAACAACAAAATCCATTTCCATGATAAAAAATGGAAGCCGTTACTCCCAGTAATACAACAGTAGCTGTTATCTAAATTTCGTTTCTAATACTCCCTGTATTAGTTTGTATTTTAAGTTCAAGTTGAATAAGTTATGTAAGCCTTGTAGTGTGGTGCAGTGTATTTATTTTTTTCTTTTTTTATTATTATTTTTTTCTTCTCTTCTTTGTATTTTGTAACTAAGGTAATTGTTGTAAATTTTGTAATGTTTGTATATTTCAATCTGTATGTTGTTTGTACTATTCCTGTAAAAGAAAATAAATAAATAATTATAAATAATTATAAATAATAATCATTTTGCGTACTCAATTAACAATTTACCAAAAACTACAAAAAGTGGTAGCTCTAAATTGCTTAAGGCTACTTCTTGCCAGAAATAAACGATTTTTTTCTGGCCTTGAAAAGTTTTCACAAGTTATTACAATTTGTGACTCTTATTTCTAAAGTAAGGTATCGATTTTAACCATTTTGGTCTGGAATAGGGTATGGTTTGAGCACTCTATTCCTGAATTGAGTATGTTTATTTAGAAGAAGCTCCTTCTTCATCATCAGGCGACAAGATCATCAACAAAAGAGTCACAAAAGCCCTTCTCAAATTATGTTTACGCCAACCGTGTACGTGAAATAGCTTTGAAATAGGGTATCGAATGTTTGGCTAGATCTGAAAAAGGTTCAGGGAAGAATCGCAGATTTTGGCCTGAATTAGGGTAGGGGTATCAGGAAGCGGGCCGCACATCCGTAACCAATGTTTCTGGGAGTACCCCCCTCCCCCCCCCCCCGGATTCCTGCAACCTGTCTAGCAACGATTTTGGCCGTTGCAAGTTATGTTGCACTTGGTACGTGTACAATATTTTGTTGCGTTGTAAGACAAGTTGCAAGAAACAATGCACAATTTAAGAACGCCTTGATAGTAGTCAGTAATGATGGAATGACAACTGTCATAATTTCGTTGTATAAAGCAGTGACGGAAATTTCTTCACGCACCGCAAGTTTGTTTTTAGTCGGCTATTCTGTCTCTGTCAAATCGTTTGAAAATTTAAGCAAAATTTTGGGCCCAAGCTCCCTAACAAGCCTCACGCCTTGTTAGCCAATCAATACGAGTGTTTTGGTGTTGTTCTCAAAGCTTAAACCATGAATTTACATTACAATGCACATTTGTGAGTTATTTTTAAAACACCTGGCAGCTGCAGCGTGTCTGAAAGCCAGTCTAAGGGCTTATTTTACTACACACAAAATTTTACAGCAAATTTACGGGCGCGGTTTGTTATTGTGCGTGTTTAACACATCCCTCAACAATGACAGTCATCTCGCAAATATCACGCTTTATTTTTATTTACTTTACCTGTCGCTTTTTGGATCAATACCTTTGTGCTGTAACGAGTCTACATCGCTCCCCTGATGGAAAACTGAAGTACGCGCTCTTCAGCAAACATTTCTACCACGCTCTTGATGTTCCAAAAGTCAGGGTCACCCAACGACAAATTTCGGTAGATATCTGTTCGGTGGAGGGTAGTTCGCCTTGGGCTTTCCGCGTCGATTAAAGACTGCACTCGGATTTCCGTAACTAAAACGTGGCCTAAAAGATTCGATATTGGGAAATCATAGCCCCTGAGGTTTTCGGAAAGGTCATAATTGTTGTTTTTGGCAGTCAAAAACGTCAGCTAGCATTTTCGGAAAGAAAATAGCTCCATGGAAAGCTCGTGGAAAGTTAATTTAAGCTTGCATTTTCTCAAAGGAAGATTTTGTTCCCTAACATTTTCGGGCAATTAAAATTTCAGCTAGGGAATCCGAACAGATGAACTTCTTCTAGCTTATGAAAACGTCACTTTAAACAAACTTCAGACTCCATAAGGTACTTAAAAATGCCTTTCTACAGCTTTTGGTTGATTTGGCTCGGTGGGTGCCCCTGAAAAGTGGAAGGGATCACTGTTCCAAGTCGAAATCACTGCAAACCTGGCAGCTTTTCATCGCCCAGACAGCAATCTAACCTGTGATCTTTTACCAACCAACAAGTAGATCGCACAAGAAACGTTTCGAAGAAACCACAGTTTCCACCATCATAGCATCACGGTGGGTATCTGTGGGGCGATCAAACATTTTCATTCAGTGTCATGTTGGTTGAACATGTTTGACCGTTTAGCAGCTTCTCTCAATACCCTGGGTGCCAGAGGTTCAGTATTTTTCATTTGAAGGAGGAAAATTTCGCGGCGTAGCCGCGTTAACGAGGCGTGAAGCGTCTTCGCGTCTTAATGTCTTCGTTCGCTTTGCGTTTAGCGGGTTAACCGCCGGCCTCGCTGAGAAAAATAAAACCGCCCGTCACCCAGGGTACTTCTCTCACCAGTGCATTGAAATGGATTTGCATGTTTGATCTAGATCGAAAAATTTTCATCTAAGATTCCCTACCGAACACATTTTTCACAGTTTAACCGGTACAAAGAAACTAATCAAGGCTTAGTCAAGTAATAATTTCAGCAGTAATACGTAAAAAGCTCTCTGTGGGTTCACTTTATCCTGTCAGTTGATCAAACAAATTTTTCTACCCAACGTTGTCTCTACCAAGCACAATGTTGGACTAAACTGTTCGATCATTAGCCGGGGAAACACGATTGTCCTCCCTAATATATAAGTAGGCTAGGTTAATAGAGGAGCTACTATGGACTCTTGCACAGAAAGCAGTTGAACTTGCTTTCACCGATCTGCTTCCTCGTCTTTTAAATATTCAACAAAGTGGCATGATTTAGAGTCGGACTCCACACTTGAGATGGTGACTCTTGAGAAGATTGTTTCGTTAATTTGAAAGTTGAAACGAAAAGAATATACAGCAAACTTTCATTTCTACCTGAAATTGTCATCATGCAATTCACAAACAACAAAATTACTCAAGTTTTTAACTAAGAGATCTATTTCCTTCGAATTTTGAGCCATTTAATTAGGATTTTGTATCTAAGCCTACACAGAGGAAACACTAATACAAAAACAAACAAACAAACAAACAAACAAACGAACAACAACAAAAAACAAGATTCTTGTTTTTCTTCCTTCCCTCCTTTATTTTTTGAAACTTTTCACGCAATAATTCATCGCCAGGTAGTGAATTCTATAGAAAAAAAATACCACCTGACGAGAGATTCACTTTCAATTCCACGTGAAAAGACAATTGCATGAATCATTTTTTGTTGTTTTGAAATAAAACTAAACTTGGCATTCACGAGTCAGATAATGAATTTTCTTGAACCGCAGGAACAAAAAAAGGTTGTAATTGTTCAGGTCGATCACCACCTGGCGCGAGAAAAAAATCGATTTCATTGCCAACAGTCAAGGGCTAGAATGGTTAATGGTGAAATGCAAAGATCAATTTATTTCCAACAAAGTTTGTTTTCCTGTACCTCCAAAAATGTGTCACTTTAAGACAATCATTGCATTCTGAGGCAGACTTTTTACAACGGATCTTTTCAAATTATCAAAAACTTGATAGACGTCGAGCCAAACCGATCACTGATACTTTTGAAGGAAAAAGCTTAGTTCGGCAGTTTTCTCCGATCGCCTGCATAAAAAAAATATATATATATGATGGCGACGATCGAGAAAAAATTAAACGGCAACTATAACTTCGAGTAATAAGGCCATATTATGAATTCTACTGGGAAGGATTACTTCACACTACAAAACAAATTTATGTGTCAAGGTAGAGGACGTTGAAAGAAAAAGTGAAAATCTGACCTCCCCTTAGCTTCCATACCCAGGCAAGTCCTGACGAAACAACATTTGGCTTTTTACTCCTGAATTTATTCGGAAGGGAAACGAGACTTGTTATAAATATTTCCGTAAGCTTAGTGTTAGAAATTAGTTCATGCATCAATATGAATGAGAACAAGCTATTTCGAATAGGTTCTTTCTTAGCTGAAAGACATGAATCATTGATGAAAATCGCGTCGGGCTGCCATACATGCTGTTTTTCTATCACTTTTCTTTTTAGATAAATGAGGTTGCTTTTATATCGCTTTTTTTTTATGGCTTAATAGCCTTGACTGCAAAATTACTGAATGCTGATTGGTCAATGAAGAGCTAGTGCATTTTTCTCTTAATTTTCCTTCGGAAGAGGGCAAAATTAAAATTACTCGCGCCAGAATGGTCAAACACCAAAAATTTTCCCCGATCCTGATTGGCAGAACGCGCCGCTTTGACATCGAGATAGTTTCTTCATTTTGAACAAAACAACTTCATCTTCTTCGTAATTTGTATTCGCGTTGCATTCGCTAAAAGGGTATAAAGATCAATAGCTTGAGAAGATACTACGGAATATGAATTTTTGAGCGATAAAAGGAACTCAAGAAAAAAAATTTTTTCCCACGAAAACCCTAAAACTGGGATCGACTTGCATGGTGGCAGGCGTAACGGGATTGTTGTGGTTGAAAAACAATTTGATTCAACTCTTAAAAGGCTTTCACTAAATCAAGGCATCTTCCTGCACACCAAAAAAGATCACAGAACACTTAATCATTAGTAGGAGGAACTGGCATGGTTGCTATTATGTGTGTTGGCTCTCCATCATCATCATCATCATCATCATCATCATCATCATCATCATCATCATCATCATCACAATCATCATCATTTATTTAAAAACACGGTAAATACATCAACAATTTAATATAAAAGCTACAACTATTACGACTGTGACTTTCGCTCAGGAAGGGCTGTAACAGCCAACCAAGAGAACCGATGCAAATATGGCTGCCTTTAAGTTATTCTTTCCTTCGTATTCAAAATAAGCCTGACTAACCTCTTTCAGGATAACAAATTCTTTGGAATCTTGGTCTCAAAATCGACGTTAGTGAGGCTATTTTGAATACAAACAAAAGAATAATTTGAGGCCAGCTTTTTTTGCATAGGGTCTATGAAGTCCTTAGAGTTCCTTTCGCTTCATACTCAGAGTGGCTGTGAAAGTTTCCCTTGTCACAATGAAGGAACATGCCAAGCATTGTACGAAAATGACGATTACCTTTGCAAATGTGGAAACGCAGTGAACGCCGAAGAGGTGAGCGAAATCGCATTTTGCTTGGGACAAATAAGGCACACATTAGGTGCAGTTACACAAGGCACTTTTACAGGTTTGATATTGATTGGCTAACATGGGCTAGCTAGCTAAAGTTTATTGGCTAATGGAATGAAGTGCTTAATTTTTATATGCTGCTTAACTTTCCGATTTGGCCTATCCGCTTTCAAGTGATTGTAATCGGACAGGTCAAATCAGCCACAACGAAGCCACAAATAGGGCTATTAAGAACCAATCATATTCCAACATTTTGTTATTGACATTATTGCTATTATCATTAGCGTTAGCGTTAGCATTAGCATTCAAGGTAGTCATCTCAACAACAGTGGTGCGAAGCATATTCAAAGTTTGCTGCTAAAGCCTGGTTCACGCTTGTGAGATAAGAGCAACCGTAAGCGCACGTATAAGCACCATGACGTTTACACTAGCGACTTACGCATGCGCAGTGCTAGTCACATAGGTGGATAAACAAGATGGCCGAAGAAACAAGATGCCGCTTATGCCTGTGCTTATTTCATACCAGTTCCCACTTGTGAAATAAGCATAGTATAAGCTTATGCTTGTGCTTATTTCACCTCAATGCTCGGCTAGCGTTTTCTGGTTTTCTCTTGTGCTTATCTCGCAAGTGTGAAGCAGGCTTAACTTCATCGACAAATCTCTAGCTTCAGTACAAACCAGAGAACTTCTATCAGGAAAACTCAAACAAGAAAAGTGGCGCAATCAAAGAGTTACACCAATCACAGAGTGAAGTGAAATGAAACCAATGCAAACGAGAATTACTGAGTTTCTCGACTCAACTAAATACCTCTCTAAAATGCATAAAATAGAAGGAATCAATATTACACTCCTAATCAATAACGATTTCGAGTAACAGTTTCTACTCGCGAGGATTTTAACGGCACTAAGCTTGACGATAGAAAGCTTATGCAATGAGGACGGCCACAGCAACGAGAACGACCCATGAGCAAACACAACCGGTCTGCACGTGCGTTTTACTTACATTTTGGTGCATTTCTTTGCCGTCTTGGAGAACACGAGCGTATGAAGGTGAACGTCTCTTTCTTTCTCCCAGCTTCAATGCCCTTTTCCTAATTTAGCCCCAAGAAAGTTTGCCAACATTTTACAAGTTAAACAAATCGGCCATTTCCGAGTTACCTTTGGCCTCTTTTTCAAAGCGATTCCTGGTGCTCATTTTTGGATATGAAATTAGTTTCCATTCTCATGCAAATTAAACTCACTTTCATATGAAAGGATGAGCACCAGGCCTCGTTTTGAAAAAGAAGCCAAAGGTAATTTGGAAATGGCCTATTGGAATTGAAGTTACATTTTGAAATGACGTTTCCTTTGCCGCCGCCGTCGTTGTTCCTTACACTCTCTAATGACATCGTGACGGCGTCGAAACGTTGTTCGTTTTTGCTATCGCGTTAATTTTCATTTAAAATAATATTATTTTGGTGACCAAATTGCTCGTGAAAGAGCTCTTGAAATTTATGCATCGTGTGTTACAATCACATTCACCTTAATATTTTGGTTTTGTTGGTTTCTGGCAGCCGTTATTGTTCCACAACCCGTCGCCTTCTACCCCTTAAATGCCAAATATAAAACACGAGAAATCAACAACCGGCAACCTCAAGCTATTCCAATTGGTGTCTTTCTGGCAGCCGGCCCCTATGGGAATCCCAGTGGCTCGTACCAATTTACCGGACGTATTGACAGCTACATGGAGTTCCCTAATGATGGTGGATTAGATGTGAAGTACTCTAACACGGTGATATGCTGGGTGTTTCCAGAAAGCGTAGACGGTCCTCTGTTCCTCTTCTCTTATTTGGGTAAGCTGTTAAAGCTCCTACAAACACTCGCAACATTGTTCATTCCATGCCGATATCCGGCCTTTCATTACATCAAGGTACCACGGAAAGGCGTAAAAATCTCGAACAAAGATCGATCTTTCAAATCGGCCGGACTTCCGTGCGGGAGGTCGCGGGTTCAAACCCCGGCCGGACCAACACTCAGGGTCTTTAAATAATTGAGGAGAAAGTGCTGCCTTTGTAATGAAATCTACAAACGGTTAGACTTTCTAGTCTTCTCGGATAAGGACGATAAACCATAGGCCCCGTCTCACATCTCTGATTCTGTGGGACGTAAAAGAACCACTAGGGACGTAAGAAAACTCTGGCAGTGACCACCCCTAGTGTCTATCTTAATTTGATATTGATATTACGGGGGCACTCATAACTCAACTTCATTAATTGTAAACTGCGTTATAAGCAGTCTGGCAAAGTCCCCCGGCCAGTGTTGTAATGCGCATTTGAATATTGCATAAAAAATGCGCAATATAAATGTGATATATTATTATTATTATTATTATTATTATTATTATTATTATTATTATTAATTCCCGCGGTTTCAACGAGCGCTTTTCATTGAATTAACTTATTCCTGTTTTTCACGTTACCGTATTACCACCAATAGCGTAGCTTTATTTCCTGTATATAAGCCAAACACAACCCACAATTCCTCGATTCGCTCCGACGAAGGGCTAACGGTCGAAACGTCAGCTAATGGTATCCCTGTACGGTGGTCAATTTACATTATCAACTCTGTTGCTAAACCGAATTTTCGTGTTTCACTCCCCCAACGACGCAGCGCCACAGTTTCTTTAGAAACTAATTCCCTTTATTCATTTATTGTTCATGTGGGCCCAACATGTTGCGTGTGTTTGAGCACCTTCTTAGCGGAACTCTATACGGAGCACCATACTTGTAGAAGCCCGTGAACTGCTTTTCTGATAGTAATCATGGTTAGCGGTATTGCGCGTGGGCGTCACCGCGCGTCGCGGTGACGACGGAGCGGCCCAATAATTAATATAATAATAATAATAATAATAATAATAATAATCAATACTTGATCCCAACATGGAGGCTATACTCCAGCTGACCAGCTAGTTTACAGCGCATATCTTTGATAAAGGACATCCATGTCATGGTCAATTGACACCTGTCAAAACAAGGCATCCGCCGACCAGTATCACGTGATTATATCGCGGGCTCAAGCCATTTATCCAGATTTGTTCGGATGGATTTCACTTTTGGGCCAAAGGGAAATTAGTTTGTACCAGGGTCTCTGATCATTAATATGATATATTGCTTTAGAAATTCATCGCATTATTCCTTCAAGTTGATTTGTTTTTCCCCACCTTTATTTTCTGTCAGGAACACAGATGTGGTTTGTATCACAAGGAAGGCTATATCTTGGTATCTTGAGACGAGTAAGGATTGGTTATGTTCCACCACTGGTGAGTGGAAGTGTACAGCTGAACCAGTGGCATTATGTTGCGTCGTCTTATGATTACCACTCTGGCTTTGGACGTCTGTATGTAGACGGAGATAAAGTTGTAGAGTTGGACGTTGGCGCCGGCATTGAACAAGCAACTCAAACTCATGTTAGAATAGGTGCAGTTTCGGGGGATCACCGTTTCTTCAAGGAAGAATTAAGTGTATGATGTCTCCTTGGCAAGAAGGCAAATACTAGAAGTGAAAGAAGATGGTAGAGATAATAAATTGCCTCTGCTCTATTTTAAATTATAGATGTTACAAAAGTACTGGTATTCGTGATATGGTGTCATTAAATTCTTAAACTTATACTGAGAGCACCATTGATAAAGTTCCTCTTTCAATATTCTCTTCTCACCAGTGGGAAAAATCTCCAAGAAAAAATTTATGCTGATATGTCGCTTTCATGGACAAATGCAGCACCTTGAAATTTATTATGACAGCTCGAAGTACAAAATGTTATAAAACCGGTATTTGTCCTTTATGTGTAATGTAAAGTCAGTGTCATCTCAACATTCCTGAAGTAAAATTGGGAATACTTTTTAAACCAATTTCCACGGCGGCCATATTGGTGTCCCTCAGACGAACACCAACTTGGTGTATCCATACTAATTTTTGAAAAATTATCAGTTGGAATTATCTTAACCATGCCTTGTTTCGCGTCCGTTTAACTCCCTTGTGTTTGCACTCAAACATATCTATTTTATTGATGAAAACCAAGAATTATATGCTGGCATTGGAGGATGACTTCACAGTAGTTATTTTTTACATCACTTGCGTGAACATGACCAAGGGCTTAATCTCTGATATGCCAAATGCTAAATCTCCTGAAATGTACGCAGGTGGAGAGTGTTTCTGAAATTTTATCACGTTATTAAAATTATTGTTATTTATTTTATTCCAACAAACTAGCGGTGTGTATTGGTGATGACCAAGTATAATCTCTGGTCCCAAATAAATGCACAGTGTAACTTATTACACATCAGACAAACAGAGCATTCTTCACGACACATTAATCCGTACCTAGTCTAAGAGTAGGCAGATGAAAAACCATGCAAAGGAGAAAAATGAAGTTTCGTATTTGTATTTTCAAATCGATCATACCAGTGACCGAGTTGGAAAATCCTTGTACGTTTCTTTGTATTTTTGAGATTCCTTTCTCGCTCCCAGGTTTTTTGTTCTGAGCTATAACCATAGTTAGCGTGTTGGTTTTAAATCAAAGGATCTATGTTTCTAACAACTCATCACACAGAATGCCGCGACACATCTGAAACGTATTATGTTGCTGATGGTAAATTTAAAAGCCGCTCTGCTGTATCGAAGGCAAAATAATTCCGGTGGCCATTTGGCAGCTTGAGCATGGATTTTCAGTAATAGAGATCAATATAAGCGGGTGACGTGAGCACTTTCAAATCAACAGAGAAAACCAACTAAACAAGTTTATTTCTTCGGTTAACACTCATCATTTGCTTTAGTGAATTTGTACTTTGTTGCATTTTATTTTCCTGTAACCGTACTTCAATATTTGAGATTATTGTGATCATAAGCCTTGTTGAAACTGTATTTACAAGTGAGTAGACGTCTCTGTATGGATAAGATTGAAAAAAAAAAGCCAAATTAAAAACAATGTTTGTAGCAGATGTTTCGGGCCTAGCCCGTCCTCAGTGCTAAGTTGAGTTCTGAATGTCTGTGCAGTGTGCAGCGCGTTTTCCAGAAGAAAGCACATAAGATGAGTACCTTTTTTGAGAAGCGCGGATATTCTCGGACACCTCTCCAACACGACCTGCAACGGGTGTCACGGGTCAGTAGGCGTGATGCAATGCAAGACGCCAACATAGTCACCAACGGCACAAAAATGATTCCCTTGGTATCGACGCACCGTCCTTTCCACAATCACATTAAAAAGATACTTCTGACGAACTTCCACATTCTGATGAATGACGAAACCACCAAGGAGATTTTCCCTCTGCCTCTATTAACATCCTATCGACGAGACCAGAATATTCGCGATATACTTGTGCACACTTCCATGTTAAGTCAGTCTGAGTCTCCGGCTGGCACATACCCTTGTGCCGCCCCAAGGTGTCGTACGTGCGCTCTTGTTTCAGCCACCACCATCATCGAAGGACCACGACACAGCATCACCATAAGGGAGCATTTCACCTGTAAATCTAGCAATGTGGCCTACTGCATTTCATGTCGTCGCTGCCCGGTCCTATACATTGGTAAACCGGGCGCATGCTCAGGGAACGCACTGGTGAACACCTTCAAGCCATTACGAGAAATCCGTCCGGTTTCCTTGTTGCTGAACATTTCAACAACCCTGGACACGGACTAAACGACATGGAGGCTCGCTGCGTGAAAAAATGCAGGGGTACTAACAACGCCAGACGCCGTGACAAAATGCGCCTAATTTTTCATTTTGGCACCCTTAGGCTTCATGGACTAAACGTGGATTTTATTTTTTAAACAGCTTGACGCACGTGCTCTTACCTATCCGTTAGAGTCGCGCGTACAACTGTTTATTTATTCAATGGTGTGACCCATTCAGAACTCAACTTAGCACTGAGGAAGGACAAGGCCCGAAACGTCTGCTACAAACATCGTTTTTAATTTGGCATTGCGTTATTACTATTCACAACTTTTGAACCGAGCATTAGCTATGCCAAGCTGATTAGGCTTAACAAGGCCTAAACAGTTGTCCATGACTGCTGATGCTTGGGCTCAATCTTTGATTTAGTAGATTTAAGGAGTAATGCTAGCTACCATGTGGCCTTAGTGCCCAAATAGTGGTTTCAGCTTACCAAATCTCATCAATTTGTGAGGTATCTTTGTGTGGAATGACAGTTTGGGAACTTAAGCACTGGCGCGTTTGAGCCACAGACGTCAAACGGAAGTGAGACGTCGTCTCTTTTTATAGGCTTTGTTAGCATTCCCTCATTAGATCGTTTTATTCATACTTTTGTGTTCGCATTTTATTGCATGCCCCCCCCCCATTTATTTGAGAAAACATCCAGCATCCATTCATATAACACACGATCGTCCACCTCCGGAACGAAACGTCAAAAATTCTAGATTAGAGATACAAAAACATGCCTTTTCTAGATTTGGTGTAAGACTGTGGAATGGAATACCTTGTCATATTACTGATTTGCCAAAAGAAACATTTAAAAAGGTCCTCCGTCAATTGCCTTTTGATATTTTGGGAAAAGAAGATAACTACATTGAAATTCCAGCGATTATTAGAAAAAAAAAGGATTGATTAAATAGCTCTATTTTAATATATATTTAACACTGATTCACTTACTTATTTTCTCACTTTTCTTGCAGAATAGCATATCTTCCTGTTTTTCAGTTTAGTTTTAATTCATCTTTTTGTTACCTTTTTGTTATTTTTCTTAGCTTTGGTCGTTTTGTCCTGCCCCGATTAGCGTTGTAACTATTTGCGTGAAAAATTATTGTTTTTGTTGTTAAGATTGTGTAATAAAGTTGTTGTCATTAAAGTTGTTTTTGTTTTATTTAATTGATATGAGTAATTTCCTTTTTTCCTTTAGTCTGTAGTCTCCTTAAAATTTTGGAAAACTTGAATTATCGATCAGTAGCGTCTTGAAATTAAATCTTTGGCTCTAGTTTTATTTATATATAACGTTGGGAGACTATACTGATCCTAGCTGCTAGAGTGTTTGTGGCTATGCGTGTATGCAACTGCTGTTTAGTATGTTGTGTTTCTGTCCCTAGCCGAGCAATTTACCATCTGACCTAATTTTTTTGTTTTCACTTTATTAATTGGCTCCCCGGTTCCCATAGTCCCTGTGGTTATTCCAGCCTATTTGAAATGTAACTTTTCAATGAATGAGTTGAATAAAGCCTATTTGTTGTTTCTGCTGTTTTTGTTCCTGTTAAAGTGCACCAAATCCTCATTTAATGTTTTCGCTGACATAGATCTTTGTAGCTCTTCGAAACGCACTGCGCCTTTCTACGCCTTTTTAAAAAAAATATTGACCTTTCCCAGGCTGTAAAAGTTACAAAGTGTACGTAGCCATCATCATCACACGGCCGAGCTAGTAAGGGACATTGATTCATTCCTGATTCCCATCGTGGTCAAGTCTTTGTAAACATGCATGCAAAGGACTTTGTGACGTCAAATCATGAATAGATCCACGCACCTTCTGACTCGGTCGTGTTTCAAATGATGCTTAGTTTATCTTATTAATTTTAGCTGTCGATCCTATATAAAAGACTTAGTCTAAAACTAGAAGTAAAGGCTAATTTTTTTGCACTAGCTGCAAAGTGTTATATTAGCGGAAAAATATTTTGGGTATAGGTGCACTTTAAAGGAGTGGGGCAGAGGCGGAGACGCGAGAAGCCATAGCAACCAAATGCACGATGGCAATGCCAACTGGGACGTTTTTTCAAACGGCTCCATCAAAATATGTTTGTTAATCAGTTGGAAGATAGAAAGTACCCGGAAAAGACTATCCATGATCGATATTTTCGTGAAAATTGTCAGTATGACTAACTCTCAAACAATATCCTTTTGGTACCCTGTTTATTTGAAAAATTGAGAAAAAAAATTACTCCACTTTCCTTAAATATGGATCGGTGAAGGTGCAAATTTGAAAATTTCGCGTTTTCTTAGAGAAAATGGATTTGCATTCGATGCACAAGTAGCATGGTGTTTTGTTTGCTTATTGTTTTTCCTTAACTTTCGGGTTTAAAACTGACGTTAGTATATAAGCAACACTGAGATGCCCTTATAGCCACTGGTAACTTTCCATTTTTCGATAATTCCTGTCTGGCAGAGATGAAAACTTGTTGCTCTCGCACATCATTGAAGTTGAGTTGCCGTATAGATCAAAAGCTTCTAAAAAGGGCTGGATTCCAGATTCAAACAAGTCCTACATTCGGCGCATGGTTGGAAAAGCGCCAAATGTTTTTGCTTATATTTCGTCCGCCCTAAAACGTAACGGTTAATAATAAATAATAAAATTGTTACTTATATAGCGCAAAATTCCTTAAAAATATAAGATCTAATGCGCTTTACAATTATTACAATCGATAAAAAATCATTAAAAATTAAATTAACTATGCTAAAAAATGTAAAACTATATCTAAAGTGCTAACTATATTATAATTACAGAAATAAAAATCACATCACACAGAAATATAAACTCTAAACATTAATAAAACACGCTTGACTAAAAAGATGCGTTTTGAGCTCTCTCTTAAATATGATAAGATTATCCATAGCCCTAAGGCTTGGCAACAAGGCGTTCCATAAAACTGGGGCAGCAACTGAGAAGGCTCTATCTCCACTGGTCTTGGCCGATTTTACTGCGGGCCGGGCAAGAATATTATTATTATTTGATCTTAAATTATAATTAGAGTGTTTAAAAGATAAAAGGTTGCTAAGATAGGCTGGTGCAAGCCAGCAAGCTGTAGCATGTACAGCATTCGATAGTTGTTTTCTCTAATACTCTTAGAGAGGTTTACTTGACTTGTT
The DNA here is from genome assembly GCA_016490735.1 of Pachyseris speciosa. Lineage (NCBI taxonomy): Eukaryota > Metazoa > Cnidaria > Anthozoa > Scleractinia > Pachyseridae > Pachyseris > Pachyseris speciosa. Next base: position 397,845 of record JAEMWC010000007.1, read on the forward strand.
TTTTATTTGGAGAAAGAGCTAAGTAAATGTATTCCTTCTAAAGGGACAACCCAAAGAATTAAAGAAAATTTTGGAGTTTTGAAAATTATATTTTGGTAAAGCAACGCTACATATAAATCCAAAACAAAACAAAGCTGGTGAGGAAATCGTTCCGGCCACGTACAGTTTCCCCCTCCGTTTTGGCGGCCTTAGAGTTGTGATCGGACAGTTTGTTATCAGACAGTTTATTATCAGACAGTTCAATAAACCAATCACTTTCAAAGTAGTATTTTGAATCAATCAATCAAGTTGTAGTTTAAATCAACCAATCACAACCTTGGTTTTAATCAGCATACATTTTGATTGTAGACATTAGCGACATTAAACAATTTACGCTTAATTTTTTAGTCTTTTAATGTTAACTTTCCCTTCCTTTTACAACTTGGTTCTTCTTCTTTCCTTAGAAATTGTAATTTTTATGACTAATTGGTAATAAGACTTCATGTCGTCCAATTCGGTCTGTAATAACACTCGTAATAAACAAATCAATTATGTTATCACTCGTATGATCACAGACCGAAATTGACTCCACTCAGTCCTATCACCATTACTTATCATTATCATTAAGAGCGCACTGGCAGTTTTGGTGGACGGCGCGAGTTTTGTTGGAAGCCCACAATTAGCTGTGTTCTTCTCGAGTTAGTTAAATAAATAGTTGAATAAAAGACATAATAATGATTGAAATTGTATTGCTACAGACTCCTGCCTGTCAGGATTTTGCCGAAAGCTAAAAAATAAAAACCAAACCTTATGTACATTCATCCTGAATAGTACTGAATAAATTTGAAGAAGCTCTTTTGTACAACCTCGTAGCGAGATATTCCTTGCAAGGGTAGCTTCACAGACCATGCATTCTTACGTGTAAGGACGATTCTTGACTCCCCTTATGACAACAATGCATTTTAACAGGAAAATAAACATTTTATTTAAATTTTTGGTTTTCCATAGTTCTATAGTACTGCTATCAACGACTTTGAGCTTTCCTTCTTTCTCATTACTACGCAAAGCAGGAAGCAAGAAGTACAAACCACGCGCGTTCAGGTTGTGTGACTAAGGGCGAAATGTTTATATTGGCTTAAAAAGACCTTTTCTTCCAGGCAGTCAAAACAGAGCCCAGGTTCTAGTTATTGTTTAGAAATTAAGCCATGTAATTTCAATTGCCGTTAACTAAACGGTATTCCATTATATGAAAACTAAAAATTACTACTGCCTTGTTGAAATCATGTTAAAAATAAGGACTGGGTTGATTTGGGTTAATTTTTGCTCTTGTCCTTGTTGTGTGCCATTAACCCGTGCAAATCAACAGCCACTGTGCAACAACAGCAGTATATCGAAACCATATTTTCTGCCTACCCACTTCATAGACTTTGCCGCCAGAAGAGTACTTGAGCTTAGACGGGCCGACTTTTGGAGAGAAGGGTCGTGTCGGGTCGATCGGAGCGAGTCGATCCGTTGACATTTTCTACCCCCCTCAGTGCACAGTTCTGTCGCGTTTTTAAGTCTCTCGCAAATTTCCGGTTAGACTGGTGGAGTATACTCGACTTTTTGTCCAAAGGCTCTAATCGGAACATAAGTTAAGTGTTGTGAAAGCATTTTATCAGATAAAGACACGTGATAACAATTCGAATAGCCTAGGTTTCTTTATTCAAAAAGATATTTACTAGGCTTTTTGTTTTGACCAAAGTCTACCCAGCAACAAAAATCCTCTCGTAACTGTTAATCAGACATGAATGTACTTTTCTGTAGTTTCCCGACTGGTGTAACTGAAAATGGAGTAAACAAAAAATGTGCTTGGAATGACTGAGGAAGAAACAAATGAAAGTCTTTGATATTTTTTTGTTGAGGCTCGGACCAAAACAGAAACGTTTTGCATCTCTAGAACGCCTTGCAGGTCGTATCTGGTTCAACTTTCTGCAACAAGTTGCGCTGCTTGTCAATAGACACTTTGAAGCAATTTATCATCAATAAATGGACAGACGCTCAAATTATTTCAGTAGTGTAAAATTAATGGATTGCCAACACTTCTATGAATTTAAACATTCCTTTCCTATTTATTGAAAGTAAAGAAAATAGGAATTACTGATCATTTCCATTTCATTATGGCTGCCTTCAAATTATTCTTTTGTTCTTATTCAAAATAGCCTCACTAACCTCGCTTTTGAGATCAAAATACTAAAGAATTTGATATCCCGAGCGACTATTTTGAATACAAAGAAAATAATAAACTAAAGGTAGCCATTTTATGCATAGGGTCTATAGACCTTCTGTTCGAAGTAGTCAAAACACCTCCCATTAATATTCTTTTATTCTTTTTGAAATTATCGTGTATGACTATAAATGAAAAAAGTGTAAAGGTTTTACCGTATTTTCGTTTATTGCTGTGGTTCACAAATTGAGTTCAAAATGAGAGTGAACATTTCTCACTGTTCCATCACAAAAATGTCCTCTACTACTATTTGGCTCACTTGGCTGACCTTTGGCTAAATAAAATAGAAAGACGAATTTAAATAAAGGGTTGAAAACGTGCGGGTTTTTCAACGACTGAGGGAGGGAATAAGGGTGAGGGAGGGCGGGAGGGAGGGCGAAGGGTGGACAGAGGTAAGAAGGAATGGAGGGAGTTCGCCTTGATGCACCTTTGGCTTAAAATAGGCGGCCATATCCCGGTTTATTATTTTGCTATTTAGCGCATATTGTCACTTGTTTCAAACTATAGCACAACCTGTGGAAATATACAGCGATATAGAGATTTTTAATGAAACTCTCCGTTTTTTCTCTGATAAATTGTAATTAAACGAATTTCGTAACATTTCATCTTGAGCCTATGGTGAATTCATTGTCACTATTAATGCGGTGAATAGTCAGTAGATATATTTTGCATCACTTATATTTTGATATAGTAGTATTTTTTTAAAATCAATAGGATGTTAAGTGATGGAAGCCAAGTCACTGAGGTTTGAAAACCATTTACGAGACATCGAACTTAAGCAACCTAATCTCCGATGATTTTTTTCTCGTGGAAATTATTGCTGGGAACGATAATCTTTTAATTGCATAATTATGCTTACTCCATTTCGTTGATGACCAATCATCGATGTCTAATCGGTAGTCAATCGTTCTGGCAGCGTTTGAAGTCATAAGCAACCAATGACAGAATTACATGTCACCATTTCCCACGACAGTGTTTCTTCAAAGCGTATCCATCATTTACTTGAAGTACATTCTCCTTTTGGAGATGGAAGGACCACCTTCGTTTGTGGTAAGTTGTGGATCAGCTAGATGGTAAAATTTAAAATGTATTGCAACTTACTAACAGTGTTTTATCCTTGCTAGCAGTGGATTTCTAAAGTTATAAAGTTAGTGGCGATCAGTGGAATATCAACTTTCCTAAAGGCCTGCGACTTTCAGGGTAAGTGCGTAATTGCTACAGTAAGATAGGTACCATTGTTAAATTTACTGGAACTTTTCTAGACTCCAGTTGTATTTCATGAAGTAGAATGAAATAGAAACTAAAACAAATTTCAAGTTTAGAGTTAAATGAAATCAGTTGAGATTAATTACTAAAACTAAAGCACGTTGAGTCATTTTCAACACAATGAAAGAAGGGAGTGGACAAAACTTAAAATCGCGATTTGTCGAGGCAGAACTGAAAAATTTTAATAAACAAACAAAATGACAAGGAAATACCTTAAGACATCCTCTTAGCCTATCTCACATACCCTACTTTAATATTACACTGGTTAGCTAAAGTATGGTGGCTATTTTGTGGTGAGGCGTTATTCAGCAAATGTACAGTGAAGGAATAAACATTTATTTTCATTCGTGGGTGTCTATAACTTTAACTGTCATACAAGACAAATAGAGGCAGAAAAGAAGGCTTAATGAAATGGAATAAAAATAAGCAAGGATCCAAGCCAGCAGGAAAAGATCGTCACATAGTGCATGCGTTTCAAACCTAATAGGGACTATACATTTAAGAAAACTGAATGAGAAAGGTGGTTATCATGTGGATGATTAGACTGCAAAACAGCCGTATTTTTGCGTTGGTCGAATGCGAGGTCTTGTCAAGCGAAAGGTCTGGAGCGAGGGTGAAAACGTAGAGTGAGACTAGGGAGGCCTCACTCGCCCGCGCGCTTCGCGCATTCGCAAATCGAAAACGAAAACCGACTGTTTTGCAGTCTAGTGGATGTTCACACTAGTGAATACATACTAGTTATGCAACGCTTTCGAGTGGTATACCGTGTAATATCCCACAAGTCACTTGTATGTTCTTGGTATACACTTGAGCCTTTAGGCGAGTCTGTATGCAAAGAAAATACAAGTGACGAGAGGGATATTCCAGGTATACCACGAGATGTTGGGAGCAGACCTGTTCCCAACGTCAGTGGCTTCATAGCTCAGTTGGTTAGAGCATCGCACCGCTAATCGCGAGGTCACGGGTTCAAACCCCGTTGAAGTGCTGAATTTTTTTCAGGCTTCTTTTCGCAATTGTATAAATTGCGTTCACAACTGCGAGGATCATTCTTCATTTGATTTCATTTCCGCAGTTCATATATGATTCATTTCATATATCATTCACAAAGATTGTATAGCGTTGAACTTATGAAAACAGCCAGTAAGGAAGGTGCGAGACACACGCATTAACAACAAGAATGCAGAAAAAATGTAGAAAAAATGTAAGAAAGTATAAGAAAAATGCAAGCTACCAAAATTAAAATTAAAAGCTAAAACCGTAAAGTTCTTTAGCGGCTTGTATGGCTGTCAATGAATCGTTGCATTGGAGTGATCAAGTGAATTTGACAGCCAAATGTTACACCAAATTGTTGCCAGATGAAATCTAGGGAATGTTGAAAAAGTTGGTGCTTTTTTTGTTAAATGTGAAAAAGGTTATAAGACAACCGACGCGGGCACTTCGCTTCCCTCTAACCAAGGCAAAATAGAGTATAAAGGAGCTATCAATGTCGCCACTTTTGAATATTTCTTCGAAAAGCTGAAAAACTTATTACAAACAAGGAAAACCAAAAAAATTATGGTTCAAACCTGTTTATAATTATCAATTTAGCAAAACTATAAATAAGCCTCTTTGGTTTAGGATGGCAGGGATTAGAATGGATTGTAACGTTAAGAAAGTGGGCCAAATTTTTCAAGTTCCCTCTCGTGCTGTGGAAAGAATAGCCAAGTACAGATTATTTCTTGCGTCCCATTTGATAGTAAAATAGATTGATATCTTTCTTATTTTGTTCTAGCGGCTGTGAGCAAGGGTCACAGGATAATTTGTTTTAATTTTACCTCCAAATGATAAATATCAGCATGTCATATCCCCTTACGTCTTGGGGCGGGGTCTTATCGGTTAAGCGACTTTGAAATTTGTTAATACTACTATTGAGATATATTGACAAAATTCACTAAATTTGAACAAAGGAAAGGGCTGTACCAGCTGCTGTAGCAGAGGTTGGACGGAGATTCTGACGGATCTAGTAAAGGAAGCTGTCAACAAACAAATTGAGATCATAGCGGAGCAACAGCAAAAAGCACAGGAGTTCGTTGAGAAGAAGGTACCGGCCTGTAAAACTATGCCTCCTCTGGGCCATTTTTTTAAAATTGACTTTAAACCTTGAAAGTTTTGTGGGTAAATGTTAATTAACATTGGGCCTGGTTGTTGTCAAGAAGTTGAAGTAAATATTTAGTAAGGGTAACTCAAGATTTAGTTAAGGTTCAAGCTGAAATATTCCAATCTCTGCAAAAAAAAAAATGGTTGGCATAGGTAAATCGACTTTAATGGAGATTGACCTTCCGTATGATTTTCTTCCTACAAACATTTGCCAAAAAGTCACAAGGTTGCTGAGCGAGGTTATTGCCCTGTTTTTGGTCGGCTCTTCTTTAGTTTTGAGCAGAGGAGGTTGGACAAAATTGTCAAAGAGGCAAACACAAGCTGGGAAAATGATTATCCACAATTTTGCAGAAGAGTAACTTTGCCATAACTTAGTGAAGCACGATCGTGCCTCTGAGTGTGTCCCTGAGGAGGACTGTTTGTGGGATCATTGACTGACGTTTCGACAACCTGAGCGAAAGTCATCAACAGAATAATAATTTGCCAATCGTTTCTATTCTCAGTTGGAGTTGAATATTGAGCCTGAGAAAGGTTGGAAAACAGAGACCATGTACGCTCCTGCTGGAGTGCATGTGGACGCAGAGTACACTAGCGAGGGGAATGAAGAGGAGGGCCAATCTGGAGAACAACCATTCGCTTATCCCATGGGAATTGGAAGTGTAATGATGAATGGATGCTATGGCACAAACTATCAGATTGGCGATCCCTGTTATGATTTTAAGACCGCGTCACCCAATTGCCATGTAAGCAAACTTAGTAACTACAGTCCTGGTCAAAAGTGTTGGGACAGTTCATGGTAGATGACTTCAAACAGCCTCTCTTAAGAGTAGCACGGCCCAAGACGGCCCAACCCCCTCCCCCCACCCTTTTCCCGCCTGCCAATGTTAACGAAAATATGGAAAAAGCAAACTGACACCAGAATAGCTTCATTTTCTTTGGTTCAATTGACACGACAAACACTGACATGGTGAACGTACGCTGGCAAATTTTTGGAATCTCATAAGAAAGGAGGAATAACAAGACTTGTCACCCTGTGGGCGCTGCTTCGCAACATTCATAATCAAAAACACACGCGACGAAGGTTAACATTGCTAAGGGGACGGGGGAGTTACATTTTTAACATTGCTAGGCGGAGGGAGTCAATTACACTGGCTTCCATTGGTCTTTTTCCAAAACGTAAAGGACACACTCGCGGGTTTTAAAGCGAAAAAAGGGGAGGTGTCCCAACAGCTTTTGGCCAGGATTGCAGGATATGCTTCGCCTGATTAGCTCCTCCCCCCACCCCCATCTTCCTTTTACTTGTACCGCTAGCGTCTTACCACGTAGCTTACAAATGCTCCTAGAAACAATAATGATGCACAAAGTCATGTCAGGACCGCGAACTTTAACTACTTAAGTTTTTAACAAAGGGCTCCTGGAATTCCACTCTTTCTCCCGGTCAAAGAAACACAAGAGGACTAGGGTTTTTCTGTTGCTAATTTAGCCTTGTCAATGTGGTTGTCCTTCCTTCCGGGAACAAGGCCCTTTCAAGCACTTAAAGGGCCTATGTCAAGAGGTTTTGGTATGAATTTAACAAGCCACAGGAGATGTTTATACCGATGGAAACTTAAAATAATAGTCCATTTCTGTTCAAAACCACTCCATTAGTGCAGTCAAATAAAAAAAATAAGACTCCTTGCCTACGGATGATCAGGATGGAAACGTATTGCAATTTGAAAAAAAAGTGGGCCGATTTTTTTCAAGTTTCAGATTTCCTGTCTAGAACAATTATAAGCCTATAATGCGTTGGTTATCTTAAAAAAAATATAAATGCATTTCGCTGCTTAACTGCAAGAGAACTGGCAAAATTGTTTTACTTGATCTATTAACTGAGAGATTTTTCGCAGACTCTTTTCTACTTTAAGTTGATTCTGGCATATTCATTTTTTATTGTAATTTACCCACCCATTTGAAATAAAGAACTGATCCAACATGCCGGATCTAATACGGTGTTAACACAACACATATATCATTCACACAAATATATCAGTTAGTACAGCATTTTCATCAGCATTTTACCAACTCATTGCACAATGGGTTATTAAACGAACAAGAACCCAACGGGAATTCTTATCAACCTCTATGGTGAGATCTTATTGTCAAGTGCAATGGTTAATGTAATAACTTTGACGTTTCTTGGTATTAAGGACCTCATTGATGGAGCCGCCTTCATTGGAGTCGGTTTTGATGGACGAGGTGATTACAGCCCTGAATCACGGAAGATGAGTATTGTTCAAAGGGTTTGTGCCGGAAAAGCAACGTAAGTTTGTCCGCCCCCTTCAAACGTACTTATTAGAAATTCCGAGGCTTACTTGAGGTGGAATAGAGTGGACAGCATTTTTTCTTCCCTTGTCTCCAAAGTCTAAATATGTGAAAAAAAAAATTTAAAAAAGATGAAAGAGTTAACGAAACATCTAAGAGTGTTAGGCAAACTCCCTCTACGGTCAATTAAGAAGAAAAAAAATAGAACAGCTGATAGAAAGGTGACATCCTTTCCAACGTTTCTTTTTAGGTATGATGATGCTCACGTTCCTGACACCATGAACGTGCACGGAGTGTATGATACAAGCACCACGATGCACAGTTTTTACAGTCGGCAAGAATACCAAACATGGCTGCAGCAACAAGCAGGGATGGCAGGGTCTTTTTTCGGTTTTTTCGGTGGAGTGAAGAAAGCTTGGGGAAGTTCTTCACTTAGTGGATCTGAAAAATATATGTCACTCCTCTCCATTGACATCGATAGGTAATAAAATAATAAAATACTTGCATTAGTAATAATGTCATATCTTGCTAGATTATCCAATAAATTTAAAATAAAAAACAAATGTTTTAAGAATATATATTTTTCCTGTACCATATGAATCATTAAGGCAAATCAGAAACTACCAATAATTGTGTTTTTGGAAATGCAGGTGAAAAGAAATACATGGCAATGTTTCAAGTCATGCACCCTTTTCTTTCTGCAAGCAAAGGCCTCTTGGCTTATGAATTAAACAACTTTCGATGTCTGTCAAAGGCAACGGCAATCAATGAAACACATCACACTTGACATAAGCACTTGAAATTTCCAATTTTCTCTTCCAATTCTTAGGTATGAAATATATCTTGACGAGGTTAAGCCAAACGATCTCAGTCTGAATTTTCTTCAGGAGTTCATGGACCTTCCAACATCCTATCAGGCTCCTGGTGCTGCCATTAAGTTTCTATAGGTCTTGGTAGCTGCTTGCGTCTTCTGTCCTGATCTGGTTGTTGTTTGAGTCTTCTCTATTGCCGTGGTTGCTGTTTGAGTCTTCTGTATTGTCTCGGTTGCTGTTTGTGTCTTCTCCTCTGTCTTGGTTGTTGTTCGTATCGTTTCTATTGTCTTGGTTGACGCTTGTATCTTTTCTAATATGTTGGTTGGTCTTATTTATTGTCGTGGTTGCTGTTTGAGTGTTCTCTTTTGTCTCGGTTGATGTTTGTGTGTGATGCCATTCAACAGTGCCTTGTGATGTCATTCAAATGGCACATGCTAACATCACCCAACGATTACTGGAAATTAAAATGCAATTATCCACTTGAGAACATTATTGGCCGTCTTCTCATTAGTTTATTGTTTTGATTTCGTAAAGAGTCAATCCAAAACTTCATCAACGTCTGTAAGCGTTGAAGGAGGAGACCAGGAAATCACTGCTATCATCACAGATTTCAACTCTCCAACAATTAAATATGATCTCACAAAGTGGTTGGCCTCAATTGCTACCTTTCCAAAGCCCTTCAAGTTTTTGGTGGCTTTAATCACAGATCTTTTGAATTTCAATCCATCCTCATTGTTCTCCAACGAAGAGAGGAATTGGGGCTGTGAAGCACACACTGCTGACACGAAGCAGGATCCGGACACCAAGGAACACTATTACGAGGTCAAAGTCAATGGAACGGTAAAAAGAAAGTTCTGCCCATACAAGGACCGGGATGACTTGGTTTACTTAATCGGAAGGACGAGGAATGGTCTGGAAAGAGCAGTTTCTGTCTATATGGAGGAGGTAAATGCTTTAAAAACAATATTTATTATTCAGACCAGACGTTTTCATCTTCTGGGACCATCCTAAGGGGAGGTGAGAGTAAGTCCCCCGATCCAGAACTCCAAAGGAATTAACGCTAAGACATTTAAATTTGGAGGGTAACGACTACGCCCAATAGTGTTTCGTAATGTCATTTTCTCACGGATTTGCATTTTAGATTTCAAAACTTTCTCAAATAGTTCAGAAACCTACCATACAAACTGATAGGAAGCTCTAACATGATCCAAAAAATGTGATAACTACTGTGGGAAAGACAATTTTCTTCCTTGAAAACTGAAATATATTCAATTTCTTCAGTTCTACATTATGAAACGTTGGTTTCTCTGGTAATGTTATCTTCAGCAAAACCTGGCCCAACACATCAAATTGTTGCTTTTTAGATATATTTTGTGCAAAATCATACACGGTCCATTAGAGCACGGTTTTGATATTTGTTTTGAGTGGCGCCGCGCTTTTTTCCTTAAGAAGGGTTTCAAGAAATTATGACTTATATAGCCTTCCTTCAAAGGAAGAGAAAGATGGTATCGAATCAATTGTACCAGAATGCTGATCAAAGGAACTTTCCATTAAAATTCTAGGGTCCTATTTCCGCATCCGACATAACCCTTCGGGCTGGCAGACCAGGGTGTCAGACGGAAAACTACAAATTCTAAGAGAAGGCTGGCAAGCCAAGCTGGCAAGACATGACCGAGGGTGAAGCAACGTTTCTGGTAATCTTTAACACAAAGCAAGAGCTGCAGGGCTCGTTCAATGGTCCAGTGAAGATTTACCCTCGCACGGAGAAATACGTCAGATATTTCAAAGGTGAATGGCTTGTTGGTGAAAGTCGAGATCATATTGACTTAATTACAGGCTGTAACCTCGGCGATCTTGAAAAGAACCAGATTTGCATACTTGGATTGGTTTTGAAGTATAATTACATGTCAGGATTTTTAACTGTGGAGAAAGAAGAGTTCGACCTTTCCAAAAAAGACCTTTCCAAATCTAGCTTCAAGCATGATTGGTTCGTTGATAGCACACGCGGAATGGCCATCTGAGCACATCTTCCTTCTGGAGAAAGTGGTCGGTTACGTACCATGTAACGAGAAGTGGTCCAACGTTTTCGTTTCGACCCAAGCAACGTAGAAGGAAAATGCCTTCACTTTACAGCCTCTTCAAAAGGAACCATATTCGTCATATTTGCTGCAGTTCCAAACAACAAAGACACGTGGTACTATGTTCAGATCTCTCCGTATGGTGTGGGTATATTTAAGGTGAGCATCGTGTTTAATAATTAGCAATAATGAATATGTGAACGATCATCCCAATTATAAAAACTACCTAGGTAGTGGTGAAAATAAGTCTGAAAAAATTCAGGTTTGTAAGGGAGTCGAACCCATGACCTCTGCGATATCGGTGCAGTGCTCTGCCAACAGAGCTAACAAGCCAACTGGGAGCTGGTCATTCTGTCGGTTCGTAATATGCCTGTGATGATATACCCGTGATGATCATTTACATATTCATTCTCTAATCTGCAGTTCAAGCGCTGATTGCAAAGACGCCGATCAAGTCTTGTCCACTTGATCCTGTAACATCCTCTATTTTTGCACAGCTGGTGGATATTCTCCTCCCTGCCATTACATCTATGATAAATCTCGCTTGAAACTGAGCAATTTCCGAGTGATGGAAGGAGGCACTAGTACTACCTGCTCTTAAAAAGGCTGGATTGAAGGTGGCGTTCAAGAACTTTCGCCCAATTAGTAATCTTCCCTTTGTGTGAAAGTTATCTGAACGAGCAGCTGCTGACCAGTTAACGCAGCATGTCGTGGATCAGGGACTTGAGTGCAAATTTCAGTCTGCCTACAAGAAACATCACAGCAACGAAACCGCTCTCCTAAAAGTCAAAAACGACCTCCTTATGAGTATGAATAATCAGCACGTGACTTTGCTGGTGCTACTCGATCTTAGCGCCGCATTTGACACTGTCTGTCGTCAAATTTTGGTCGATCGTTTGCACTCAAAGTTCAGAGTGAGCGGTACTGCATTACAGTGGTTGCGTTCGTATCTTGACAAGCGCTGTCGGCGTGTAAGCATCAAAGGTGTGCTGTCAGACAGCTTTGAGCCTCGCCATGGCGTGCCTCAGGGATCTTTTCTTGGGTCCCTAATTTTCAGCTTGTACATTAGCAAACTTTTTGACATCACCAAGGCCCACTTACCGGAGGTACATTGCTATGCTGACGACACTCAGCTATATCTGTCGTTCCGTCCTGATTCGACTTTTGGCTCTGATGAGGCGATTTCTGCTATGACGAACTGCATTGCGGACATTAGGGACTAGATGATCTCCGATAAATTAATGCTTAACGACAGTAAGACCGAAATCTTACTTGTCGGGTCGCGCCAACAGTTACGCAAGGTTAAGCTTGATGCTCTCATGGTTGGCACATCAAAAGTTGCTTTTGCTGTGAAAAATCTAGGTGCATGGTTTGACTCGGAACTCACCATGAACACGCACGTTAACAAACTATGCAGCGCAGCATGTTTACATCTTTACAACCTAAGGCGTATACGGAAGTACTTGTCGCAAGAAACATGCGAGCAACTAGTGCACGCTTTTATTACCAGTTGGATCGACTATTGCAACAGTTTGTTATACGGTCTACCTGCTAAGCAGCTTGATAAGATTCAGCGTGTACAAAACACAGCGGCTCGTATAATTTTCAGACTCCCAATGTTTTGCCATATCACTCCGTCACTTTTTAGTCTGCACTGGTTGCCTGTGCGATATCAATTCGACTTTAAGATCTGTCTCTTGACCTTCAAAGCAATGCATGGGTCTGCACCCAGCTACCTTAGGGAGTTAGTAGTGGTCAAAGAGAATCGCTACCGCTTAAGATCTTCAAATCAACTCCTGCTTTGCATGCCGAAAGGTATCACAAAAAGACTCTAGGTGACAGGGCATTCGCAGTCGCAGCTGCCAGACTATGGAACTCCCTCCCAGAAGAGTGATATAAACGATTTTAAACGCCACCTTAAAGCGCATTTTTTTACAAAGTATTCTTAACACCTTAGTTGGACTGAACTGACTTAGCTTGCTTTTGATTTAGCTTTTATTTTGTTCTTATTATTCAATACAATTGTATTTTATTGCACGTATCTTTTTTATTCTCTTAGGCTTTTTGTTAAATCTAGTGCTTAGTGTAATGTTTTTAATATTTTTAATTATGTCAGGATTTTAGGTCTTAACTTTTTAAATTAGTCGGTAGTTTTACTTTGCTAACTGGAATGCGCTTTTCATTATTTTTAGAGGAAAAGCGCGATATAATTATTAAATATTAATATAATTATATTCAAATGTGCAACTATTCATTCTAAATTAGCAATACATTGTGTTAATTTAAAGCCTTACCGTAAAGTTCTTACTGAAGAACTTTTAAACAATTTTAACTTTTTACCAGATCCTCAAGGATTCAGCCTACTAGGAAAACCACTCTCCTAACGGCCTCTTGTCGTTTATGAAGTACTAACCAAGCATTTTGCACTTTTCACAGTCTCAGAAGCTGATGGTCTCCACTGTTGATATCAGTGCAGTTGGTTTGGGTGCTGACATTCTCTATCAATCCTACTTTGTCTGCCTGAAAGAGACCTCACAAAGCACCGTTATTGAGTACGGGAAAAGCCTAAGTACAGCAGAAAATGGTGACGTGTACCTGACAATGATTGACAAGGATAACCCCTTATTTGTTCGCTTTTATTCATTTGGGAATGGAGAGAAGTCTTTGGAGATAGTTGACGCACATATCATCTCTCGTCACCTCACCAAAGCTAACTGCAGAGGAGATACTGTTCTTGATAAACAAACAAACATGTGTGTGCAGCACTGCCACGAATTATGCGATCCTACCCAAGGTAATCTATGTTTTTGTCTGTGTGCACACTTGTCTATTCTCTCTAAATCATCTTTGACTACCGTTTTTCATACTCAACAGGGGGAGGTTGCAATAATAAAAGCGATTAAGAAATATTGCTAGATTTTGTTTTTTTGTATTCTGGAAGGGAGAACAGATGGCGAACGTTTGTCACACAGTGTATAATGACTGATCCAATGATATAGGTTAGCAGATAGCCACAAGTATTGGTGATTGATGAACTGCATTATCCAATGATATAGGTTAGCAAATAGCCACGTGACTTGGTTACTTTGGTCAGTGACTTGATTGCGTCTGAGTCCAAAATGTTTCCTCCGAGGATGAGGAAGGACGAAGTTCCTACCTTCGGCGTTGTTTAAGGTTTAGCATGTCTGTATGAAAGTTAACTTCAAAGGATCTTACTGGGCGCTTGACAGAGACTTCTTGTAAATTAACATCTTTCCAGTCAAAGGTCACGTTCTAATTTGCGACTGCTTGGTGTCATTTTAAATCTTCTTTGCTCTCTCACGGGGATTTCAGGATAAATAATTGTTGACCACATATATAATGAAATTTTATGTCTGCACCATTTCTTCACACCATTGTTAACTCCAAATTGGTCTATTATTAAAAATAGGATGTCGAGGAACCTCGAGTGATAAACCTTTGGCCACAAACTGCAATGCATGCCGATATGTTAAGAATCTTGTCACCGCTGAATGTCTTAAGGACTGTCCAGAAGGCTGGAAGGAACTGGATGACAAGACGTGCAAAGGTAAATTTTGTAAAGCCCTGTTGCAGATTGTGACTTCCAATTTCTCTCAGATCATCGTTTAGATTAAATGGAATTGACGGTTGTTCATCGCAGTGTTTCTTTCTTCTTGTAACAAAGGGCTCAAAAAGGCGTCTATGTTTAAAATACATGTGCATGGCAGATTTAAGGCAGTGAGTTTCTTGGCCTATCTGTTCAATTGTAAAAGAATGGTTAGGGCCACACGGAAGACGATCACGTCATATGTCGTAAAAGACGAGTTTTAATTTGGGGACTTTACAAGTACTTTAACAACAACTGCCAAACTGACCATAAAGTGATCAAAACTCATCAAGGAACAACAAAATGTTCTAGAACATGAAACAGGAAGAAGACCTTTTTTACCCTTGTTGTTCCCTTGTCAACACTCTGATTTTTGAAGGACGTACCTATCAAAGTTTTGTCAGTGAACAATGATCTACCACTCCAAATTGTTCCAAAATTGATTTTTATAAATGTGTTCAAATGTGGTGGTTGCCACCAACAAACTGAGGAAAGTGTTAGAAACGTTTAAAGTCCGGACGGGCAAAGTATGCCGCTACCACCGGTTCAGTAAGGGCTAACCTTATTATGCCTGGGCTCAAAGGTGCACAAAGTGATAACGTAACATAGCGTAGCAATCCCGCCATTATTTTATATGCGTCATCTTGGATTTATCGTTTTTTCCTCCAAACGTCTAAAAAGATCATGCACATTGACTGCCAAGTAATTAAAACTACTGCGAAATGACTACATTGCTTTCAATATGCCAATATTGCGGCATTTTTCGTGAAACAATTAAAAAAAAATGCGAATCTTGGAAACCATGGCTGTCAAAGCCCGTTGCCCTGCAAACATAAAAAGACGACAGTAAACAGTCATCAATTCAAATTGTCACCAGAAAAATTTTCGAAAACAAAGTTATAAGCTTGGTGTTGTTGCCTTCGATGTGAACAGAGTTAAGAATACTCAAAGTTAAGGCTATATAAGGCTAATTAGGGCGCATAACAAATTACTTTGAATATTTTATGTTCAAGCAAGCGACCGTGGACAATAATCCTCTGGTATACGTTGGATCAACTGGTGATGTAAACGGCTCAATATAGAAAACAAAGAATATAACAGCACATAATGAATAAAGGGATTAGTTTCTAAAGAAACTGTGGTGCTGCGTCGGTGGGGGAGTGAAACACGAAAATTTGGTTTATCAACGGAGTTGATAATGTAAATTGACCACCGTACAGGGATTCGATTAGCTGACGTTTCGAGCGTTAGCCCTTAATATAACAGCACAGACCGATACAACATAGAATGGTTTTAAATTCTGTGTACTATCTTTCGGCTGCCCAAACCAGCCTTCTTCAGGTACACAGAATTTAAATCCATTCTACGTTATACCAGTCTCTGCTTTTATACATTTCTTTGCTATTGAACATACTTTGTTATTCTCTCCTTCATTGCAAAAGTTCGACTTCCGTGTGAAGGGGTCCAGTGTTTAAATGGAGGAAGCTGTAGCAACCTCGATAAAGACAAATTTCAATGCAGTTGCGTGGCGGGTTTTGAAGGAGACTACTGCGAAAAAGGTAAAAGCATTAGATAAAGCTAAGACAGTTGACAACACCAACGGTAAAACCTCTCGCAGCTATTACAAAATTCTCAAATCTGGTCGGCTAATACTAGCTATGAAAAACATTTGAATGGGTTCTTTGTTGTTCTTAGAATCATATTTCCTTGCTATCAATCCCGCAATGTTACCTATTTTGTTACTATGACAAGCTGATCCATGTGACGGGGTCCAGTGTCAAAACGGAGGAACCTGTAGCAAGCTTGAAGCTGGAAAATTTAAATGCAACTGTGTGACGGGCTTTATGGGAGACTACTGTGAAAAAGGTAAAAGGCTTAGATGAAACGTTAACAGTTAAGCAGGAATATTACTACAGAAAACTCGAATCTGATTTGTTATCACTAGCTATGAATGACATCTCAATGGGTTCTTTGTTGTTTTTATCTGCGGAGTCGCAACGTATTTTAATCGATTAAAAAAATTAATATTTCATGTGATCAACTAAATTACCGGAAAGGGAATCAAATGGCCATTCATACCGAACAGCGCTTTTTTGAGCAGAACATTTGTAATACCCATGGAAAACCAAATCCTTTCACTGCAGGTCATGAACGAGGTTGCACGAACAAATGCTATGAAAGCAACTTGTGTGTGTATAACATTCGAGAGAAAATGCCAAGAAAGCTCAAAATGAGCGACACTTAGAAGACGACTGCTAAGGGCAACACCTTTAATATAATATCAAAATGTCAATTAACCTACAACGCACACCCGATTCCGCAATCACTGCAGGAAAGCTAGTTAGCGAACGTCAGAGTGGAGCTGCGTACCCATGAAATGTGTAAAATCAGCGAAAATGACCGATGAAATGATAAATCAGTGGCGATCGATGCATGAATTATTTGATGGAAGAACCTCACAAATACGGTGGCCAAGCTTAAGCACGTCTCCATTGACCATTATATTCGTAAGCTCTCCGAGGATCTTACTCATTTGGCTCCAAAACTGATAGTCAGATAATTTTGTCAACAGTCGTTCATGTGACGCTCTGCACAGAGAAAGATATTCTGAAGTCAGCCAATTTAACTAATTATGACGATTTCCCAGCGATTATCTATTAAATGCTTTTCTAAGTATGGTAAAATTAGACTGCTCAAGCATTTTCATTTCGTATTTGAATTCAGAAGCAAGATATTTCACGTGCAGGGAGTTTTTATTACAAGGAAGGTAAGTATGGGATATAAATATGATTGGATCATAGAGTGGCGCCATTATTTGCTAGTGATAGGGATATTAAAAGTTTTTCAACTACAGCCTGTCTGCTTTGCAGGATACAACGAGGTAGGATCTTAAAGAAATCGCGTTCTAGATATCTGAGAACAAGCTTGCTCTTATTATGTTCAAAATGGACTTAATATTGATGCGCTCCATCGTCGCCTTAATCTTCCACGCGTAGGGCAGGTAAAATTCGCTAAGAGTACACATGGGACGCCCACATGCTCACTATAACCCAAAAAGAGACCTGTTATTAGAATATTCTCAACAAACTCAAGCTGTTTACAGTAGAAGGAACTTGAATGGTGCATGTAAGTCAATAAATTGAACCTTATTTTGCTTACTCTAATATTGACACCCAACTTGCTGTCAAACACAACGATACGAATTACAACTGCCAACTTTTCAACGAGATGATCGAGGTATCAGGCTGAATCGGAAGACTATTATCATGTCTTGCTGTCTGTCTGTCTGTCTGTCTGTCTGTCGGTCTTTCTGTCTGTCAGTCAGTCAGTCAGTCTGTCTGTCTGTCTGTCTGTCTGCCGGTCGTTCTGTCTTCTGTCTGTCTGTCTGTCTGTCTGTCTGCCTGCCTGGCTGTCCCTCTTCCCTTTTCATGTCTTTTCTCAGCCATTCCACTATATTTCCTTTGTCAGGGTTACTGAGAACAAAGCCTACTCACTCGCTATAGGCTTTTCGTCAAAGATTTCCGTTTATTGTCACATGACTTGGCAAATGTGGAGGTGGTGGATGGACTCTGGCCATGAAGATCGATGGATCCAAGGTATTGAGACGGTCTGTGCTTACGCTTTGAAATGTCATCAAAGTAACCGCACTACTGTAAGGGACCCGAATGTGAGGATAATCATCGTAGTTATGAACACAACTTAAGCAGCAGTGGTCTTTTCCATATATCCATTCTCACATATTCAATACTCACGGGAATATTACGAACCAACAAGATGGCTTGCTAGCTACAGCTCAGTTGGTAGAGCACTGCACCGGTATCGTTGACTGCGAGAAGTCTCTAATTTCGGCGATAGATTGTGGGGCGGGCGAAAGACACGCGCGTCGCGTCTCCTTGCAACTCCTTGCAACTTCGCGCCGAAATTAGAGACTTCTCGCAGTCCACCGGTTTTTATCGCACAGGTCTTAGGTTCGACTCCCGTACAGGCCTCATTTTTTTTTCAGGCTTTATTTTCACTCCTTTTTAAATAGTGTTTATAACTGCGATGACCATTCACGTATTCATTCTTTAATCCACAGTTCAAATAGTTGATTTTAATATATTCATTCTCACATATTTATCACTCACGAGTGTATTACGAACCAAGTTGGCTTGCCTTAGCTCAGTAAATAGAGCATTGCACCGGTATCGCAGAGGTCGTGGGTTTGACTCCCGTATAAGTCTGAATTTCTTTCAGGCTTTATTTTCACTATTGCTTAAGTAATGTTTATGACCGTGAAGTTCATCCGTATTCATTTTTTAATCCGCAATTCAAAAAAATGATTTTAATATATCGATTCTCACAGTACTGAAAACATTGACAAATAACGGCAGTGAGCGTAAGTATTAGCAGCCAGGGGCAAGTGTCTCGGCGTTCTTGGGCCTCAGCAGCATAGCACAGCTAATATATAGATTTAGCCAAGCCCGAAAGCGGAGCTCCACGATTATTATTTTTTTTTACTGGTATGAGCAACTTCGCATGGCTTTCCTTGCGCCAATATCTTATGTTTACAGCAGTCAAGAGGAATTGACCACGATTCAAAAATCTCAAAACATTAAAACATTACAAGAAAACAATACACGCCGCGTATGTCTGTCTAAATTTAACTATCAAAAAACGATCAAACATTTTCATCCAACATCGTGTTTGACCGTTTAGCCACCTTTCTCAACATTGCACTTATTCTTAAATGGCTTTCCATGTTTGATCTAGATCAAATATTTTCGCCCAATATTTCGCGTTACAAAGAAATGTTTGATCGTTTAGCCACCCCAACCAACCAAACGTGCACAGCCGGTATAAAAAGCAACCAAATAAACCACATTAAGTCTAAATTTCAGCGATAATACGTAAAAAATCGTTCTGTGGACTCACTCTATCTAGTGTTTGGTCAGAAAATTGTTTGTGCGTTTAGCCACCCAACGTTATGCTTGAAAACTAACGATGTTGGATAAAAATGTGTGGTCGCTTAGCCGGGACTTTAATCCTTAATTTTACGAGGACTCATTGCAATTACGTGTTAATACGATAATAGCAAAAGTTTCTTAACAGCACTATTGAGGCACCGAAGTCGAAAAACAGTCAGCCAAGCGGAGTGAAAACACTCGTTCGCTTGCAAACAAAACAACGCAACATAACAAACAAACAATTCAACTACTTCTTTGCGTCCAAAACGAGCACAGATGATTGTTTTTTATATCCAGTCGAGAGAAAAATACAAGTTTCATTCCTGAACAAAAGTAACAACGATTAAACCAAATGTTAAGCTTCAATTTATTTAATTTACCTCACTGTCCACTGTTGTAGAGGTTTCTACAACTTGAAAATACGTAAGCTTCAGTAAAGTAAAAACAAGCATCCGCAAAAATAGCGAACCGTTTGTCCAAAGAAAGAGCTTTTTAAACAGAGTTTGAGCTAGTCGTTCCTCCCATTAATGCCGGTCAACTGTTAAGTGACCCTTCTTGGTGAGATGCAAGATACCGCGGTAAAGTGAAAGCCCTTGAAACGATGAATTATTTTGTTTTCAACCACACAATCGATCCAAGTTTGAAGCTTTTCCTGAGAAAAATCTTTCGCTCTTCCTTTTATCACTTGAAAATTCACCTTCCAGAGTATCTTTTGGCAAGTTCTTGATTTTTATGCATTAGTTACGCGAATTAAAGGAGAAACTTCGATCAAAGAAGATGAAGTTGTTTTGCTCAAAATGAAGAAACCAACTGAATTTGAAATTACGAGCCGCAGAAAGCGGGGTGGGAAGATTTACAGCTTTATTAGACCCATTTTGAAATCATAGTGATCCTTGCAATCTGATTGGCTCACAACAGTGCAATTTCTTCCCAAATCGCACAATATTTTACTCTAAATCGCATCCTTTCTGTAACCCATCAAAATGAAAATAAAATAATACTAACCTATCAAATTTCATGGATAAACAGGTTAATAGACAAAAAAAACTATGTGATTTCAAAATGGGTGTAATAAAGTGGTGATTGATCTTCGTGTCATGCAATTTTGGTCTGAGCGCGCGAGTTCGATTTTGAAATCACGCGCATGATTTCAGGCCAAATAAAAAACATAAAATTTTCCCGATTCTGATTGGCGAAGAGAAATGCAGTTTTTAGGAAACACGATGCAGAAAAAAGTAATTCAGTGCAGAAAAAAGGTAATTCAGTGCAAAAAGAGGTGAACAACAGACGATTCTGATTGGTTAACAAACAAAGGAACTGAAATTGAGCCAATCAAACGCGGTCTTTGAATGGCGCAAAGTTAAGAAAGGCTGAAGAGCTGCGAGCGAAAACAATGGCTGGCGTTTTGAGCAGGTTTTCTTTCGCGACCACAATAACAGCAGAGAGGCTGAAATACAGCACTAAAATAGGAAAAACGGCTGCGAAAAGCACTTTTTTTGGATGTCTGTTGAGAAAAAGTGGTGTCCAGAGATGGGAATTACCGACGTAATTGGAAACTTACAAGCCCGTTGAACTCAACACTTCACCGGAGTGATTTTACGCCGAGATAAATAAACAAACAAGGGCAAACAAGGCAAAGATTATAAACCAGAAAGCCCGAAGGTAATGATTAAAGGGCTTGATAGACACTTGGCAAACAAAGTAGCATTATAGCTATAGCCCGTAATTATTTAGCCGGGTTTTGCAGCTAAAAAAAATCTTTTAAAACGTCGAGAAAACTGCTGTTTTGACTAAGCCATTTTGTATGTGATTCACCTGCGTTACTTCTGCAAAATTAAGATAAGCTGTCTCGCAATTTTTTCCTGTACATTATTAATAAGTAATCACATGATTTTTCTCGTGCAATTTGGAATAAACAAGCACTTGCATTTTTTTCAAAGACCACAAATTGCTCTTGCCCACGGGCTCGTGCAATTTTGTGAGTCTGAAAAAATTTACTCGTGCTTATTTATTCCAAATTGCACTCGAAATCATGTGATAACGTATACAAATTGCACCCCACTCAGTTCAATTACAATTATATATAGTATTGATGGAATCAAGTTCGATTTCTCAGAGCATTCATACTCTTTCTTAAATACATTGTAGGCAATAAGCTTGCGTTTTTGCCAGAAGGCACATAATCCAAATCTCGGAAGCAGAAAAAGGATTACAGGCAATCTAAAAGATAAAAAATGTGTGCTATCCACTGCAGCTGAGAGTTGTGATCAGCCTCTATTCCACCTATGATTTAACTTGTATTTCGCGGGATCACGTGCCCAGAGTACCCTAGAAGTGGCCGTTTAATTACCTAAGCACATTAGTGTGGTATTCACGATTGTCAAGAGTTAAAATAATGTCCAATAACAATATACAATACATCACGAATCTGAGCTATTTGATGCCTTCTCTTCATGCGCAGAAAACCTTTGAGTACGATTCTGTTCTCTGGACCAACAACAAGTTCTACAATACCCCAGGAGGGACAACAGGGTTCGATTCTACAGAGACAAAGCTGCCTATGTATTCGATAACCCCATTCTCCAAGATCTGTCTCGGTATGAAGGTCAACGGGAAGCTCAACTTCATTCTCATCAACAAGGCGGCAAAGTCCTTATTATCACTGATAGGTGACGGGAAATACCACGCTACCAACCTTGGTCGTAACACGTGGAAAGGACTGATCGGTTCGACCGCATCCCTGCAATATAATTGTAACAAGGAGGGCTTTAATGCTATGTGTGGTGGGTCTAGCCGGACCAGAGCAAGAATCGGCATACTCGCCAACAATGAAAGGGACTGCAATGGCTGTGATTCCAGGCTTGGGTTTGGCACTAAAAGGGCACCGAGTGACTCCAACAGTTGTGGTAACGAGAAACGTATTACGGTGACAACGGAAACCGTAATACCAAGGCTATGGGATATATTCTGATTCAGTAGTACCAATTTCGCCTGGGTAATGGCAATAGGGAAACAAGATAGGAACTGTTGGTTGGTGTAATTAGTAGTTAAAATGATGTTATAAGTCATTTGTTGTAATAATTAATAAGGGGTTTTAAAACTGGTGTTATGATTTGGTGTACTAAGGTTAAATAAAAACTTGGGCAAAAAAAGATTTTAGCTTATGTGTTATTTGTTTCTCGTTGATTCCTAACCGGATTTTAATGGAAAACATTCCTTCTAACCCTCAGTTATTTTAGTACTTAAGTGTCACTCTTCTTTGTTTGTTTGTTTGTTTGTTTGTTTGTTTATCTGGGACATTTATTCAACATTTTGTTATAGCAGGTGTTAAACAAAGAAAATGTCGAGTGTTCTCGAGTTAAAACCAACAATAACCACTTTCTCTGATCTAGATCTTTGCCCCTACCGACCTGTCGAATGTGACCTGTACTTCAGCCCCGCCGTTGAGATTTGAGTTGTGTTAATTTGAGAGGTTAAAGACGTTTAATCATCCCTTCAAGCTAAGTTCAATTCAGCTGTAATTTTCAGTAATTGCCTGTAGCTTTATATTTTATCATATTTATGTGTACGTAGATTTTAAATCGTATATGTAATTTTATAATTGTAGACTTAATGCACGTTCGTATATTGAACGAGCACTTGTGCTCTTAGACTTTAACGTGGGTAAATAAATTACTGTTACTGTTACTTATTCTCAACAGCTCACAATTACTGTATAAATAAGTGAGGCACGATCGTTTATCAAACTTATATGGCATACATATTGGTACTGATTGTGGCATGAAGTTGGTGAATTTTTTTTCCCGCTAGTCACTCTATCAAGACAGTCTAAAAAGGCCTTAAGCTAGCGTAAGGGGCTTTTCTCGTAATCCCCGACAGGAACCACGCTCGTTTTTAATCACTTGCTGCTAGTTATTGAAAGAGAAGTTGCCAGTGTGTTAAAGCTACTGACTCGTAATGATTATTAGGGTTTTATGTGGGTTATCCTTTTTTTTTTCTGAGTTTTATCATGATTTCATTTCTGTTGCACTGTTTGCCGCAACTTACTTTCGTAGCGCGCTATACTGAAAATCTTAAACGTGGGGCCCGCTGCATCTATCGAATAGCATTTCGAGGTGATCATTTATGAACAATCAGAGGAGGTGCCTTTGGCAAAAATGGGATGGGCACTCATGCATGCCTCTACAAGCTGACGACGATTATATGAAAAGCAAACTGAAAGAATTACCTCATCAACCTTTTGGTTGAGAAGACAGGGCAAAAAGAAGATGGCAGCGAAATGTCCAAGTCAACGAGAAAAGCGCGCAATGCTAATGGATCGTTTCTCTGCGAATCTGATGAATACCTGACAACACTGCAGATTACTAGCTTCTTTTCCCAAATGGCCGCCAAGAAATCCATCCAAGTTCCATCGTATCAACCTCGAGCCTCGCTGATGATGATGACTATGATGACTTGTTGTTTGCCATGGCTGAGAAAGACCTTGAGGAGATGCATCAAGAGGTAATTAAGGAGATCTCAATCCAACACCCAATCACATATGAATCCTACAACATCTGCGACATGGCCGCCACATCAAAGTTTTCAAATTTCTCAATAGCAATGTTACAGGACATTTGCAAGCGCTACGAACTTGGAACTTTACATATAAAGCAGAAAAGGAAGGAGCCATGTATAGACCCGCTGGACGCATTGGTTAAGTCGTTCACGTGTTAAATTGAACTATATTGCATGGTATATACCATTCCTTTATTTTAATATCTTAATTGTCATATTATTAATAATGACGTTTATTAATTTTCAAGGCACTTATCGCATCATTTAGGTGAATTACAAATGCGTGTCTAATAATGTTCTGAATACAGACATATGAGCAACGATGGCTTACCTTATTGAGCATAAAAAAATGTAATCTTTTCTGTTCTATTACATGTCAGTACTAATAAAAAAAACAACCTCGTTCCCAGGGTTTTGTCCTTCCCATCCCCTGGAGGACGCTGGGAACAAGGTTTAAAAAAAAAACAGATACTTATCTCACTGATATATATGAGAGTTAAGCTGCGGCTGTACGAGCGATATTTTTCTCACGCAAGTGATGCGATTTTTTCAAATTGTGGTCGCTTCGCCAGAGCGCCAGGGTGGCTACACGAGTGACAAATTGAAAGCCGCGCGCAACACGACCAACAACTCTGGCCATTTTTTTCTTGCGATTTTTTCAGCTGTCGCATCACCTGTGCAAGGTGGCTACACTCGCGTTGGCGACGCAACGAAATTTAAAAAAGCTCATCACCGGCGCGAGCAAAATATCGCCCGTGTAGCCGTGGCTTTACTTTAGCCTGCTGATTATCCCAAATGTCTGGACAATCCGTAAGAGCTTGAATGAAGAATCGGAAATGGGGAATCTTTAAAATAGGGTATTAATTTTTCAAAGCGTTAGGCGATTCCAACTGAATACTTAACGTTAGTATCTTGTTCGCGTTTCAAGCAATCAAAAATTCCTACGCTCATCTCACGAAGCTGTGTTGTGCGATGTTTTGTGAATTTTTTGGGGATTTTTGGATATATTTGGAAGGAGATAATTTTTCTCACAGGATTAGTTTAACGAGGGAAATAGGAAATATTAAAGGTTTAGTAAAGGTAATCACATGATTTCGAATGCAACTTGAAATAGACCGATATCACATTTCTGATGAACAATAGATTTTGCCCGTCCAGACTCATCATCAGATCCTTTGTGTTCGCTCGTTTTGTGGACGAGGCTGGACGGGGCAAGTCTTTTATTCACAACAAGCGTGATATTAGTCTTTAAATAAGCACGAGTAAACTTTTTCAAAGGCTCACAAAATTATACGAGCCCGCCGTAGGGCGAGTGCAGTTTGTGGTCTTTGAAAAAATTTACATGTGCTTATTTATTCCAAATTGCACGAGAAAAATCATGTGATGACTTATTAATAATATACACGAAAAAATTGCGAGATAGCTTCTTAATTTTGCAGAAGCAACGCAACGCAGGTGAATCAAAACAATTGTTTTCTCAATGTTTTTAAAGGATTTTTTTAGGTGTAAAAGCCAGCTAAACAATTACAGGCTATGTCCATAAGGCTACTTTTTTGTCAAGTTTCTATTGAGCGCTGTAATCATTACTTCAAGGCATTCTGGTTCATGTAAATCTTCGCCTTTTTTGTCCTCGTTTGTTCATTTATCTCGACGTAAAATCACTCCAGTGAAGTGATGAATTCCACGGGCTCTTAATTCCATTTAATACGTCGGTAAGTCCCTTCTCTGGACACCACTTTTTCCAGTCAGTTAGCCAAAAAAAAAAAATTAGTGCGTTTCGCAGCCGTTTCTTCATTTTAGAGCTGTTTTTCAGCTTCTCAGCTGTTATTACGGCCACGAATCAAAGAAATCTTGTTCAGCCATTGTTTTCGCTCGTAGCTCGTCAATCCTGTGCCATTCAAAGACCGCGTTTGATTGGCTCATTTCAGTTCCTTTGTTTATTAACCAATCAGAATCGTCTGTTATTGACCTCTTTTTTGCACGGAATTACCTTTTTTCTGCACTGAATTACCTTTATCTGCATCGTCTTTCCTAAAAACTGCATTTCTCTTCGCCAATCAGAGTCGAGAAATTTTTCACGTATATTATTAGAATTGGAATTTGAAGTTGGAAATTACTAGATTGACACCAAACAGTTCCCCAACAACCTGGAGTGCCCTTATGGGGTGTTAACTGCCTGGTGGAGTTTTAAAAACTTTTTTTTACATTTTAATCCCTTCTTAAAAATCCTTAAAATTTTACTCCAATTCACGTAGAACCCCACCTTACTCTATAAACGATGAGTCAATGCGTAGGCGAGTTTATTGCCGGTGAAGTCGAAAGACGAAGTGAGCAATTTCTTAACAATGACTTCAGGGGGCCAATGGCAATTAACAGCTTCAGGCAAGCCAGCGATGAAATGTAATGTTACTCTAAATTGACCCACTCAATCGTGAATTTTGAGTTACAAACGAAACAGGAAACTCTACCTTTGTCTTTGTTGGCTCGTTAGGCCGTAGTTGCTCACTTGATTCCTCACGATGTGCCGAGTCAAAATTCCAAGGTTTAAGCAATAGAGGACTTTTTCCGTGTTTACATAGCCTCATCTAAACACGAGGGGGGCTGGGTGAATTCGAGACAGTTATGTCAACCCAAGGCGCAGCATAGAATTCTCCATATTCTCCCAACCCCCCGGGGTGTTTAGATGGGGCTATGTAAACACGGCAAAATGTCCTCTATTGCTTTTATAAAATATTTCTAAAAAAAATTCGACAAACGAGGGGAACATGTTTAAAAAAAGAGAAAAAAAAAGAGAAGGGATGAAACTAAGTACCTCGTGACTAGTTTGATGTAGACTGTAACATACCGGTGACGGAAACGGAAGTCAAGTATGCCGCATGCCGAGAGGATGTGAAATCAACCGTTACTACAGTTAACTTTAAATATTGTACTCTGAGATAACCTGCAGCCTTCTAATCTGACTAGTATTCTGAAAAAAAAAAAAAGAAATAAAAACGAAAAAAATTAGGAGTGCACCTTCTCATCAAAAAAAATTCCTCAGGTTGCAACCCTTCCTAAGAAATTTCCTGGATCCGCCCCTGCTCCCCGCCGGTACTTGTGATTATTTTAATTTAGGTTGAGACTAATCCTGTATTAATATGCCATTGGTGTGTGTATCCAGCAGTAATCAGTTTAGCAATAAAAAAAGGACCACACAACAGTGCAAACTACGCCTTATACGTTTTGATGACAAACTGCCCTTGATCATGTTTTTGCGTATTATCACAAATCCAAATTCAAAAAAGACACACTTTTAACAAAAAGAATATAGAAAAGCGATCACTTGTCAACTCCCTTAGGGATTGTTCGCAAGGGTGAAAAAGAGAGGTTCTTGTATCTGGAGCCTGTAGCATTCCGTTACTAACATTTAGGCAGGCAACTCAAAAATCTGGACAAGTCGATTATCGTTAGAATTGCCACTAGTCACCCCAGAGCAACTTGTGCCACTGCAATATTAACCCCCTCCCTCTCCGGATTGATTAGCTTGGGTACCGCTTCCACTCCCGGAGTACTCCCCTCCTCCACCTGATGCACCATTGTCCTCTGCTCCCCCTCCACCACCGCCAAACCCTCCAACGGCTCCAGGGGATGGCCCTCCATTATTTCCACTATTCATTTCTCCAGCTAGCCCTCCCACCCATCTATGAGCACGGGATCCGCCCCGCTCACCATGTTCGGGACCAAGTCTGGAGCACCCCTGACCTAACCAACCCACACCCACTCCCCCATGAAAGTTACCATCTGCACTGTTACATTGGCCAGGCTGTTCCCCAGTTCCACCCCGCCTACTCTATTTGAATAAGCCCCAACACCACTGGAGCCATTAGTACCAGACTGGGCATCCGACCCATTATACCCACCAGACGCACCCCCTCCCCCTCCAGCAGCTGATAAAATCACCATACCTACTGTATATCCAAAACTCCCTCCCCCTCCCCCTGTACCAGCATTATCCTCTACTGACATTTCTAATTCAGCTGCAGTTTGGGTAGTGGATTGTCCTCCTTTCACCCCCATTGAATCACCTCCTCTTTGTCCCACCACAATACACTTTATTCCAAAATGGCGTCAAACCTAGGTGATCTGGATCGGATAGCATGAAAATGAGTCATCGAGGGCCACAAGATTTGGCAACATGGCGTTTTCGAGAAAAACATAGTGTGTGGTCCTTCGTCTCTAACGGAAGAGGATATTCCTGGAAGTAGTCTGAATGGGAAAGATCCGTCTCAGTTCAAGAATCCTAAACTTGGTTAAAATGTCGAGGCGATTCGTGCAAAGGATTGTCAACGAAGGCTCAACTTTGTAAACGATACGTACACGTCTATACTGTCAGCAAGAGATTAGGCCAAACTGCTGACTTCGTTGTGCTGTTTTTTTTTTCTTTAGGGTGAACGAATACCTAAAGACAAACAATACACATTTCCTTGTAGGTCCAGACGAAACCTTAATTTATACAAAGCGTAAACGCCGCCTCTTATGCCAAGTTCTGAATGGTTCTGAAGGACTAATTGATGCTACTGGCAGTTGTGACTCAAGCAAAGTGAGGATAGTGGCCTTTCCTGTGGATGGTTTGGGTACTTCTCTCTCCAAAATGTCCATGTTTACCCGTGTTGAACTGGACAAGCACAAATTCGGGGAAGAAACATCAAGAAAACAACTAAAATCATTCATTGCCCACCGGATTGCGAAAAGCTAAGGCGTTTCTGGCAGATGGATATCTTCACAACATTTAAACAAACTGCGACCAGAGGTATTTTTATTTTCGCGCTAAATGCTTCCACAGTTTTAAGGCACGCGATGAGCCATACAACCTGAAGCTTGCAGTTTCTATCGTATCTGGAGATGAAGAATATGCTTACTGTGGGCCAATTTGTGCAGCTGGACAGTCAGGCTTCTGTGACCACATCCTTGCCTTGATGATGAAAGTTTGCAAGTACTCGTTGTACGATTAAAAAGATGTGCGGGACTAGAAGGATGAGGAAGATGAAAATCCTAGGTTCGCTTGCACTTCCTCCCTTCAAGGCTGGCACAGATCAAGATTACATGGGATCAGTCCTCAACCTGTCCTGGAGGTGGTAGTGTCAAATGCTGCCAACGATGCTGACAAAAGCAAGAAAACTGGAGTGGCCTGCCTCTTGATAGAAACAAGAAGTAGAAGCAAGGATGGAAACAAAAGCCTTCAAAGCCTGATTCAGTCACTCAGCCAGCAAAGCTCCAAGCTTGGGCTAGTTCAAGTTTTTGACACCTCCACTATGAGCAATTTACCTCTAGTAGACACTTAATTTGGGGAATTCTGTCTTGGTTCCTTTGGCTCATACCAGCTGACCCTTGCAGAGTCAAATTTTTCATTTAGAAGCTCTTTTGAAGAGATTGAACTAAATGATGGCAAATTCCCTTCTGAATTTCTCAGTTATCTACCCTTTCCCTTAGATGACTCCCAGAGTGGTTCTTTTGTTGTACCAGAGGATCTTACAGTAAGAGAGAGGGAACTGTTGGACAGCCTTACAGTCAATTTAATTGCGGCCAAATCACTTGAAGAAAAAACAACGGAGCAGTCAGAAAGTGAAGAGTGGGTGAAAGAGAGGAACCTTAGATTTACTGCCTCAAACTTTGGCAAAATTGTCAGATGTCAAAGGAATCATAAGAAAATTGTTCAAGATCTGTTAGCGCAGAAACCAATCTCAACAGCTGCATTGAAACATGGTAAATAATTTGAACCTTTGGCATTAAAGGAGTATGAGAAACTCATGAGAAGAATGGGGAAGCCAGTAAAAGAGTTGAGAAGTGGTCTTTTTGTATCTTCTAAAATTCTTTTTTTTTTGGGATGTTCACCAGCTGCAAAGGTTATTGATTTAAGTTCTAAAGACAGCTTTGGAATTGAAGAGGTAAAGTGTCCATCATCAACATTTAATGTCTCTCCTCTGGATGCTTGTGATGACCCAAACTTTGATATGGAGAAGAAGGATGGGAAGGCAAGTTTAAAAAGAGGACATGTGTATTATGACTAAGCTCAAGGTCTTCTTGGGATAACCAGTGCCCCGTGGTGTGACTTTATTGTTTACAGAAGTAAAGGTCTCAATGTAGAAAGAATCACATTTGACCAAGGCCACTGGAATACCTTGCGTGGCAAACTTTGCACCTATTCCTTGAAATACTTTTTACCACTGTGTGGTTCTTATATGAACTAAAGAGTTCACTATTTAGACGGAGGCTCTTGGGCATCTGGCATCGAACCTCAGTGCAGTCGATGATGACCCTAGAGGATGAGTATTTTGCCTTGAAATCAGCAGGCATGTGTTCCTCAACTTTTTCCATTGAGGGCCACCCAGGAATGGTACTAAAGTTCAAAAACATAAAATTTATCCCCGAAATGGTGATGCGGCTCACAGTCGTCTGAGATATACTTTATAAGTTGCTTAAATGCTCTTCCCTGAAACGTTGTCACAGCTTACAGAGAGTTAAAAAAATTCCTCCTTTAGTTTTAGCTGTCTGAGTCTGCCTTGTTTGGGGGAATCCTCCTCAGGCCTCTTATCTTCCGTCAAATCATCCGATTGTGAATGCCAGTAGTTAATGTTTTCTCCCTCGTTTTTAGGGTCTAAAAATTAAAAGACACTTTCGAACACTGCTCCGTTGGGAAATCTTGTCTAGAAGGTCAAATCCATATCTGACTCCACAAATTTGTCCATGGTAAACATTATTCCCTCCAACATTGGGTTACGGCGATTCAATTCCGCTACTTCTGATTTCAAGCTCTCGTTTTCAGCAGTGATGTGACCAATTTCTTCCATGAAAAGTTTATTTGCTGCTTTAAGTTAGCAACCAAGCACTGTAAATCTTTGGATACTTCACAAATTAATGTGATCAAGTAAGCTGAAGCCACTCAAAAGGCACTAAGGCCACTATGTGGGTACTTGAGCCTGAGCATTAGCTATGCCATGCTGATGAGGCCTAACAAGGCCGAAACAGCTGTCCATGGCTGCTAATGCTTGAGCTCAATCTTTGCTTTGGTAGATTTAAGGGGTAATGCGCGCTACCTTGTTGCCTTAGTGCCTTTTGAGTGGTTTCAGCTTACTTGATTACATTAATTTGTGAAGTATCCTTGTCACTCCAGCCACATCCCACGGGCTTTACGTTTTCATTGACTGTAAATCTTTGGCTGTACTATTTGCAGTGCTTCTTTTTACATTTAAGCAAGATTACGGATGAAGGTTTCCTGATTCCCTAGCCGAATCCATGACAGAGGCACACACTGAATTAGTTTCACAGGACGCATTAGTTTTCGCGGTTGTTCTCTCTGTTACGAAGCGAATTTTCCGCTTAATAGGACTTCTTTTTGTCGGTGACTTCCTATTAACCAAGGATGCCTTCATCCAAGCAAAAATAGATGATACTGCTGTGGGTTTCATTTCCCTTTTACGCTCTGCAAAGGAAAATTTGAAGTCGTCTGGCTTGAAATGTCTGGAACACACTCTTGTGTGCTCGGTTACTTGGAAGTACTCTCCTACATTCTTCGTATAGCAACTATCCATTTCCGAAACATGTCTGAGCTCTCTGGAAATTTAAAATATGAAATCTTGATACCATTTTCCACGTGAACCTTTCTCCTAAATTCGGATACAGAGCAATTTTGAGGCATTCTTCAAGCGTCTTGAGAGCTAGCATTTGTAAATACCGCGCGAGTTGGCCCTTGATGCCTCGCTTGAAGATTTCACGTTTTGAGAGTTTCATTTCACCAAATTAAAGTCAGTAAAATGCAGATAGCAAAATTGCAGTATTACTGACACTGCGTTTCCTATTGTTATAGATTTGCTCACAAAAATCAGCTTTTGGCTTTTGTACGAGATAGAACACTCGCAAGTTCTTCATCCAGGTGTTTACTATTCAGTAGATTTTGCTGTTTACAATTACAGATTTCAGGGCCACATGCTGAGTGCTTATTAACAGAAAATTAAACTTTCACAAGCTTTAGAAATGAAAGTAAATGACGAGAAACTCTTCCTTCTGGTTAAAAGGAACTGCAGCCCTAATAAATTCATAATTAAAAATCAGGCTACAGCTGTATGACTTGCGACCATCGTGACCGAGTATTTCCACACAGAATGTTAAACTATTCGTGGCGTGACCTGATTACTTTTGATAAGATTTCTAACAAATTGTTCATCCATTTCGCTAAGTAACGCTTCCATAATGTCCTAGAAATCTCTATACGAATATTTATCCCTTTTTGACCAGCGCATATCCACATTTTCTTTCATGTTGTTTCAAACAGATCTGCAGATCTCTGAGGATCGAAAGTTTCCAACGGAAATACGTGACCAAAAGGGAGCGCCAGCAATGTTTTGATCAGCGGGTTTCTCGCGAAAACCAACGGGGCTAGAGCCCTGGTCAAACGGCGCATGATAATCGATGATAGTGGATGATAGTTGAAACATGCGCTAGCGTTTGACTACCAACTATCACTCACTATCATCGACTATCATGAACTATCATGCTCTTTGAACCTGCTCAAAAATATCAGGATAGTCGGTGATAGCTTTTGCCGTTTGAGAGCGCGAACGATAGTCGATTACGGTTAGCTGTTTCCGCCCAACATCGACGGGCGCAGGTAACGTCGAAGAGGAGAGCGACCAAATGGACCAACAAAGAATATCCAACTTGAGAGACGAAAAGCTCATACTAGCATTGTGTTTGCAGCTTTTCGCGACACCATTTTCACGGAGACTCATGCGAGCTTCACGCAAGCGACACCCGAGCTTGCGTCAGTAGACTATCGCGAACTTCTTTGAACCGTTGCGCATGATAGTTAATGACAGTTTAGGACTTTTCAACTATCATCGACTATCATGCTCCGTTTGACCAGGGCTTTAAATACAGATCATCATGCTACAGATAAATAAAGGAGCCCAAAAGAGTCTCTTAGCCCTAATAACTATCCGGAATGTTGTTTTACATTGAGTAGAAACTGTTTGGCTTAGTTACCAATCAATAACACAGTGACCTTTACTTGTGACCTGTGGGATGTGACCTGTACTTTATCCCCGTAAATCTACAGAAAGTAGGGCTAAAATACGAATTCAAAAACAGTTTCTGGTGTTCTCATTGATAAGGGGATACAAAAACGGTGAGATTGAGAATAGATAACATTTTTTGTTCTTGTTTCCTAGTAAGACTTAAAGAAAGGAACACTAGCATATCAGCTGAGGCTACATAATAACTGCCCTCCTATCAAATAATTTAGAATTCAAGGTCCTACCTTATCTGCAGCCTTGTCCGAACAGTTTCAGTCTCTGCGGAAAGATCATCGGCATCAGCTTCCTCGTCCTCATTCATACTTACAGAGCGGGTTCACTGCAAATCGGCCACTCTTATTCAGGGCTGAGAGTCAGCTGAAGTATCGAACGGTGTGTTGCTCTGTGAACCAGTCGCTACAAGCAAACATTTTCTGGCCTTTCTCGTCTCTTAAAGACTTCATTCTGGAAGCCACATCGGAAGCGTTCGCCTTCTTACTGCTATTCTCGCCCGTCCAAAACACGTCTATAAGATAGCTCTTCGCTATTTCTTGAAAGGCCACTGATTTTCGTGTTTTTCGAAGCGCCCATCCCTATTCCACTTGGCCAGCCGGGGCTTGGTCCTCGGAGTGGAAGATGGCTGACCTCTTTCCTGCGAACGTAACCGCCACCTACAGAATGGCATGTTTCCATCCATTTCCGCTTGATCTCGTCATATGCGGATTCTTTTGCAAGCCTCACCATGTGTTTGCCAACGTCCAGGTGCTTTTGGGGGTGGTGAATGACTGGAACGAACCCTTCCTCGTGACAGGAAAACATACTTTTCTCGATTTCCTGGTCTGTATGTGTCGGGTAAGATGGTTCCTGCGATGGCCTAGGCTCAGAGGTAGCTCTTGTTGGCTCTTCGTGTTGCTGATATGTGCCTGCCTCTTTCCCAGGTCTGCTCAGCCTACGAGAGGTGCTAAATCAGGCGCTCAACCGAAATCGGTTGTAATTGTTCCCTAATCAAGAACATCGATCCCCAAAAACTCACCAAGAAAACAGTCGACAAGCGCTTGTATCCAGGTAAAATTAGCGACCAAGTCTGCCATGAAGTAGATAGCATCCACATCGATGTTGAGCTCTCGCATGTGATCATTCATTCGGGCACGAATAATTTGCCATCTGATAGTGTCGAGTCTTGTGTGTCAAAAACAGAAAACCTAGCTTTGAAGATTCAAAATAAATTCCAAACCGCGAAAATAGGTATCTCCAGCCTCACACACAGAGAAGACATAAATGTGTGGACGAAGTTATCGAAGGTCAACGAAAAACTTAAGGGGATGAGCAACAGAAATGGCTCTCATTTCATTGACAATTCAGATATAGATGGATCCTGCCTCAACAGTAGTAAATTACACCTGAACTCTAAGGGATCAGCTTACATAGCTACTAAAACTTGGTTTATCAACGATAATGTAAATTGACCACCGTACAGGGATTCGATTAGCTGACGTTTCGAGCGTTAGCCCTTCGTCGGAGCGAATCAAGGAATTGTGCGTTGTGTATGGTTTATATTCAGAAAATGGAGCTACGCTATTGGTGGTAACATGGTAACGTCAAAAACAGGAATAAATTAATTGAATGAAAAGCGCTCGTTGATACCGTGGGGATTTAGAGTGCCAATTTGAAAGATCAGTTTTTGATCGAGATTTTTACGGCTTTGCGTGGTACCTTGATGTAGGGAAAGGCCTGAGATCGACATGTGTTGTTTGGAATGGTTAGGGAGATTAAAATGCCGAGCGACGGGTTTGGATGTGTCTTTGACATCTTTCTCAACATCACGACGATGTTCTCGGAATCGCTCGCCTAGTCGTCTTCCTGTTTCGCCGATGTATAACTTTTTGCATAATGTGCAGGTTATGCAATAGATAACATTTGCGGAGGTACACGTGAAACGGTCAGTGATCTTAACAGATCGCTTAGGGCCCGATATTTTGTCAGTGTTTTGAATGAAAGGACAAGTTTTGCGTCGCGAGCGCGCGCATTTAAAAGTGCCAGGTTGTTCAGTTGTTTTGAATGCGCTTTTAACTAGAAGGCTACCTACATTTTTGTCGCGTTTGATATTACATCTCTATACAGTCACTGTCATTCCAAACGGCGAAGGTCTTCAAGCACTTAAATATTTTTTTCGATCAACGCACCGTCAAGGAACCTAGCTCGGAAACGCTACTTGTCTTTGACGGACATCTTCAACCTCTCTCTTGCGACTGGAATCTCCATAGATGATTGGAAACGCGCACGTGTAACGCCGATTTTTAAATCTGGAGACAGACGGCAATGTGCGAACTACCACCCCATTTCTATTTTACGAGCAATGGGCAAATCATTTGAAAAGAAGGTTTTTCGCTAGGTATATGGTGACCTGACTGAAAACTGCCTGCTGTCCAGATTTCAATCTGGATTCGGTCAGATGAACTCCACGGTAACGGGTCTCATCCAAATGTTTGATGAATGGCTTGAAAATATGGATAATGGGAAATTGAATGGCGTCATTTTTCTTGATATTAAAAAGGCGATTGATTCAATAAATCCTAACATTCTTTTAAATAAGGTGAAACATGTTGGTATATCTAGCATATAACTGATATGATTCGAATCTTATTTGACAAATAGAGAGCAGCAATGCAGTATTAATGGACATCTCTCGTCCAAGAAAACAATCAACTGTGGCGTGTCTCAGGGCTTAATCCTGAGTGCATTGTTGTTCTTATGACATATAAACGACCTGCCTGAGTGTTTAAGATCAACTACTCCATGTATGTATGCAGATGATACCATAATCTTCTCATCCTTTTACGATGCCAACGAACTTGCCATTAAACTAAATTCTGACCTCGCTTATGTCTGCAACTGGCTTATAGAAAATAAACTTCAAATGCACCCCTTTAAGTCCAAATTGATGTTGATTGGCTCTTCTTATAACTTGAACAATAAGAATACCGGAAAACCAGTTGTAGTAAATAATATACCCATAACTCGAACTGATACACATAAATGCTTAGGGGTTCAGATAGATGAAAGACGTAGTTGGGATAGTCATATTGACACGATTTGTAAGAGGGCCAGTGCGGGCATTGGAGCGATGAGACGTACCAAGCCCTTTGTTCCTGTAAATACGCTTGAAAAGGTTTATAAGAGCCTAGTACAGCCTTATTTTGAATATTGTTCCCCTCTTTGGGACAACTGCGGCAAATTACTAAAAGATAAGTTACAAAGATTTCAATATCCTGCTGCTAGAGTCTTACTGGTGCCAGTTATGGCATTCGTTCCGCTGAAATAATCGAGACCCTCTTTTGGGACACACTTGATGTGAGGCGGCTCCGTGCCAAATCAACATTGATGTTTAAAATACTAAGTGACGACACAGCGCTTGACTTCAGGAACTCTTTTGGTAGAAGAAAATGTTGATCAGACTAATTACCATCTTAGAAATAGTGCTACAGAACTTCCTAAACCGAAGAGAGAGTTTCTTAAAAGAAGTTTCAAATACAGCGGCGCGATGCTTTGGAACCAACTCCCAAATGAAGCAAAACTAGCGGAATCGTTATATTTATTTAATAAATACATCAAAACGTAATTGGGTCTTGTCATGCTATATAGTCTTGTGTTAGTTATGTCCTAGCTATCCTAATACTTTTTAATATTTAGTTTATAACTGTTAGTTTTCGTTCTTAGCTGAATTTTCGTAGTTTTAGATTTATCATATTATTAACTCGTATTATTAGCTTTAGTTTCATTTTTATGTCTGTATAAACACGCGCTCCATGGAAACCAGCTAGGTGTTGTTGAGGCTAGCGTGTTTCTTGATTTAAATAAAGTATACCTACCTACCTACCTACTTACCTACCTACCTACCTACCTAGCTGCGTGGGACCCAGGGTGTGCCAAACCGTGCCAGCTGGGCTGCGCTATAAAACTTTCCAGGACCAACATCATAGGCGCGCTACACCCTCATGCCTCCATTCTCGTAAGAGAAGTTGTGTAGCGCCTGCACCCTTGCCATGGTATGTTTGGTCATCGTCTGCGCTGATGGTTGGACTTGACAAACCGCCGCATAGCAGCCCTCGGCACCTCATATCGCTGGCACTCTCCACGTCATAACCTCCATTTAAGAAGCGTCGCGTGTGGATTTTGAGTGTAGCGGTGCGACGATTACAGATATATTTACCTGTTTGGGGCTCGCTGAAGTCATATCATGCGATCTTGACGCTAGTGCGATCACCGATGTTGGGAAGCGACAGCAGAAGATAGGCACAGTGGTAACAACCGGTGCTTTCGGACCTTAGGTAAACCTGGCTGAGGTCTGGCTTCAGGGCTTTCAGTGTTGCCAAAGTGTGTTCTATCATAGAGGCCACCGCGAACCAGTTCTGAATATACTCATCGAACAGATGGACGTAGGTTCGTGTCTAAATAGAAAATAAAAGTGGATAATCTCACTTCTCTATTGTTACGTCCTACAAAGAATATGGATTGTCCACATATTGTTGTCCACATCTTTTACGTACGCGTGTGGCACTCGGTCTGGAATTTATCAATAGTAGCAAAAAGTTTTGAGTTATCGTTTAGTGAAAGCAAAGAATAGCTCTAGCACGAGTGAAATAAAAAAGATACCCCGATTTCTTTGTTGTCGGCTTTGGTAATGGCAACAATCGCGCCGGTCGCTCTATAGTTTGTCTCAAAGCATGAAGACGAATACCAAACGCAACGCGCAGAAATGATTTGACAGTAGATTTCTAGCTTTTTCGCAAAGATTTCAATCTTTGTGAGAAAAGGTGGATTTCCACTATCGCGTAATTTTTAGGTGCACACGGACGTTAACTTGAAAGTGCACCTTCAACCCAACAATGTTTTATTGCTAAAATAAATCTTTGCGCCTGTTTAAAGCGCATTGCGCCTTTTTTTTTAAACAAATCTTGACTAGTTATTTTGACTTTTCTAGGGTGTTAAAATTGCAAAATCTGGCCATCGTCTGCCCCACGACCGAGTCAGAAGGGGCTTGGATCTATTTTTGATTTGACGTCACAAAATGATTTACATCGCATTAAGTGTAGGACTTTTCTCCGCCGCTGACAAGGCGGCAATTAAAAAAAGTATGACAGGCGATCCGAAGAAGTTGATTTTGCATTACCGATTGAATGAAGCTGAATGCTCATGATTACCCAAATTTTACCACTGTCCTAAATGAGGAAGAGCTTGTGATAAAACAGATTAGAAAAGAGCTGGCCATGGCATGATTTTTCTTTTCTTTGATATAAGATGGCGACGACGTATCATCCATTCAAGATTGCGCTGACTGATGGGCAAAAGCATAGTTCGTAGCTCGGTTGATAAAATGATGCGAGTGACGACGCGACGATGAATCGACCACGTTGACAACAGATATTAAGTTCTTTGAATACAAGATAGTATCTCTGTTGGTCCCCCTGATGTTCATTTTTATCTGCCTCAAGTGAAATTAGAGCACTTTTCATCGATCTCAGAAGTTGATATTTCGGAAGATTATCTTCAAATCATCTAACGCTTCTTGCCACCTGGTTCCCATTCCTACGTGGCTTGTTAAGCTCTGCTGTGATGAACTAGTCCCATTCCTTTCGAAGATGGTAAACCTTTCTCTCAGTGAAGGAAATGTACCTGATCATTGGAAAACAGCACTGGTTCGACCTCTTTTAAAGAAACCTGGACTCGATCCGATATTAAAGAATTTCAGACCTGTCAGTAATTTGCTGTTTGTAGTCAAGTTAGCTGAAAAGGCTGTGATCTCTCAGCTTTCTTTGCTCTGTGCTGCTGATCCTCCTCTTCCAGAAAACCAGTTTTCTTATCGGGAACATCATTCCACCGAAACAGCACTGCTTAAAGAACAAAACGATATTCTCCTTAGTATGTATCGGCAGGAGGTTACGCTACTTGTGTTGACCGACCTCAGTGCCGCCTTTGACACTACTGAACGTGCAATCCTCCCTGAGACTCTTGAGTAGGATTTTGGTGTCATAGGTGATGCACAGAAATGGCTGACCTCGTATTTATCTCATAGAAAGTAGAGAGTTCTAATAAAGAACCGCATATCCGATGTATTCAATCTTGGGTCAGGAGTACCAATTGGAAGCTTTCTGGGACCGGCCCTGTGTTTAATATACACTGCCGGTTTATTTAAGATCATTGATAGACACCTACCAAACGCACACAGTTACGCCGATGATATTCAAATAAATCTTTCTTTTCGGCCACACTCACCGGCGTCTCAGGATGCTGCGCTGAGGATTATCGAGAACTGTATTGCTGATTTCCGTGCTTGGATGCTCTCTAACCGTCTTCTGATAAATGACGCCAAGACCGAGTTTGTAATCACGGGATCTCGTCAGCAGGTGTCTAAGACTCATATCGACAAGATTACAGTTGAAGAATCTGTGGTCAAACCCGTTAAGGTGGTGCGCAACCTTAGAGCGTGGTTTGATTCTCATATGTCAATGAACTCTCACATTGGGAAAGTGTGTAGTGAAGCATTCTGCAGCCTTTATAACATCCAGCAGATTACGAAATTCCTTTCGGAAGGAAGTGGTGCATTCTTTCGTCGCCACGCATATTGATTACTGTAACTCACTGCTCTATGGTCTTCCAAAGCAAAAAATATGACCGTCTACAAAGGGTTCTCAATGCAGCGGCGCGTGTGGTTTGCGTGTGATGTTTAAGATATTGCTCCTGGTGTATAAGGCCCTCCACGTAAAAGCACCTTCCTACATCTCCGGCCTTTTAAAAGCCAAGCCTGTCGTTCGGTATAGCCTACGCTCTGATAGTCTGGAATGCTAGCGGTTCACAGGACATTGTTTAAAACCCTCGGTGAGAGAGCCTTTGCTAAAGCAAGACCCTCCCAGTGGAATGAGCTCCACGTTGACAGTCGCAGAGCGGCTTCAGTAGAGACTTTCAAAAGCCAGCTGAAGACTTTCCTTTTCAGGAAAGCATTTGGTAGTTGACGTTTTTAATTCACAGATTTGTGATTGGAAGTATTTTCATTCTAGTTTTTAATTGATTTGATTATTAATAGCGCTTTAGAATATTTATAGTTTTAGCGCTTTACAAATGTATTTTTATTTATTTATTTACTTGTTTATTTATTTTTTATTTATTTATTTAAAAGAACAAACTTAAAAAAGATTACACTGAAAAAAAAAAAACAGCTGTGACTTTGCGCGTCAAACCTGAACAGATTGGGCGCGGAGACGACCTCCTCCTTACTGCCACCCAAATCAACCGAATGAAAAAAGCGGCCAGCGAGGGGAAGGGGGTGATCTGAGGATGAGCAGGCCGCAGATTGAGAAGACTGCACAACGCGGTGGTAGCATTTTTACCTTGGTCTGTCCTTTGCTTGCGCCTGCGGCCAAGGCTTTGGCAACTGTGGGGCTCAGCTTCGGTGCAGAGAAAATGCTGAAGAAAATCTTCGGAAAGGGTTTCGGTCCCCAGGAAATAAAATTATTCAAACTCACTGAATTGCCGTCCCAGGAACAGAAAGAAAAGTTGTGGTGAAGCCTCTTGTCGGCCGAGAAATGGTTCGTGGTTGTGGAACCGCGCAATACGGCGGGTTTCTCGGAATGTTGGCTTTCATCGGTGTCCCTCTCGCCATCGACCTTGTCAAAAAGATGTTCGGAAAAGGAATGCAAGTGAGATCGCGACGCTGGTTGCCTCCACCCCGAACCCCACCCCTCCTCCTCCAATGGGGAAAAGAATGCACGTTCGCCCTCCACCTTTCTTCGGCAGCTGGGGAGATGACTGGGAAAAAAATGATGTCCCGTTTTCCGATGTTGATGTTGTCAACTGGTGCAAATACCTTGCTGTCCCTAT
The DNA here is from genome assembly GCA_016490735.1 of Pachyseris speciosa. Classification (NCBI taxonomy): domain Eukaryota; kingdom Metazoa; phylum Cnidaria; class Anthozoa; order Scleractinia; family Pachyseridae; genus Pachyseris; species Pachyseris speciosa. Next base: position 438,715 of record JAEMWC010000007.1, read on the forward strand.
CAAAGGAACCTTCTTACGCAACGAGAAAAAAACCCCTTTTCCATTAACCTTCCATTATCAACATGGATGATTACGGAAGTTTGGGCACTTATTGGGTCTGCTGCTGGCATGGGAAAGACATTGAATCTTTCGACTCTTTCGGTTTGCCGTCCCCGGGGGAATGGGAATTGGAAATGAGAATACTGGGAAATACAGGGGATCGGGAGTATGAGGTGCGGTTATTATTGCCTGCTTTTCCTCAACGAAAGGAACAAAGGCAAGAGTTACACTGACATTCTCAAAATGTTTTCTGGCAATGTGCATGAAAACGAGCGGGTTGTGAAAAATTATTTCTTGAATATATTACGATGGAGGTCTACTGCGTGAAAGACAAACGCGAACCTCCGAATGTGTCTGAAACTGAAAGAGTTGTCACCAAAACAAACAACCGAAAGATGTTGAAGGGAAAATGCGCTGTCTGTGGAATCATGAAAATCCGATTCTCGCCGGGAAACTGACGGAGCCCTCTCTTGCAGTTTTCACCGACCTTGCTGGCAAAGCGACTGAATTGTTCCTTTAGCACGGGGTTCCATTTCTTGCGAATTAAGGGTTGAAAACTGGGAGATATTACGCTTCCGAAGCAATGAGGAACCCCGACTTTCAAATGAAAGTGTTGAATTATGAAATGAAAAAAAGCGGCACCCCAGCGTGGTTGAGAAAGTTGGACAAAAACTGCAACTTATCCAATTGTTGAAGTTTTTGAAGAGAGAGTTCCGCAAACATTTCCTTTATGTTTTTGAAAAGTGTGTATTCCTTAGAGTTTAAGATTTTCCATTTCGTCGCGTTTTTGCGAATGATTTCTTGAGCAAAGTTTGGAAGAGGCCCAGAGTGTTTCGACACCTCGTTGAGAATCCATTCTTTGTCCTCTATGGAGCACATTTCCACAAGCAGTTCTTGAAAGAATGCTTTGGCCTTTTGTTTGGTGAAAGTTTGTTCCATTGCGCAAATGTTTGATTTTCCAAGGTACCCAACCTCTAAATGGGGAGTCCTCCTCCCCCGTTGCCTTTTTTTCCTGTTATGTTTCACCCTCTTCCCCTCTCAAGTAGTAATAGATGAATGAAACGAATACTCACCTGATCCAGAGAGGCATCCAGCCCGCCAACAAAGTTGTCACGCAACGCACCACCGGCGGGGGGTTGGGGTTTTGGGAGACGGTGTTGCGTTGCGTTACAAATTGGTTGGCGGGTTGGGTGTGTCTCTGGATCAGGTGGTATTTGTTTCATTCATCTATTACTACTGCAGGAAATCGTTGGAAAAAAACAAGCAAAAAACTGAAAACAATAAGAGAAGAAACTTATGATCTTTGAGCGGTATCGGCATTGTATTTTCTGGGCCCCAGCCGGACGAAAATTTTTACCCAGGCAATGCTGGTAAAAAGAAAACTAAAACAATTTTTTAAAATGTATGGCCTCTTACAGGAACCTCGAGCAAATGCTTAATGCAACTGTGAAACTGGAGAGCCTGCTTTAAATGTTCGTAAGAAACACAGAAAAAATCTATAAACTTGCCATTTTTACCGAAGCAAGTGCCTCTGTTTGCCCCATGCTAGCTACGGCCCTGATTTTTAAAGCTTAATGTAATTGAAGGCAAAAATTGAAACTCGAGGAAGAAAAAGCCGATCAAATGCATGTGCACGTCTCAAAATCTGATAAAATACTGTCGAAAACTAGCGCACTTCACACTTGATTGAAAAAGTTAGAAATTTTCGTCCTAAGACTGTAAACAAAACAAGTTTTGCCCTATAACTTTGATTAATTCTCGAGTGTTTGTTTGTTTTTTTGTTAGAGCCGGTAAGGATCAACGTTTCCATATTTAAGCCCGCTGTGTACGTATCTGCAAAGGGAAGTTGTTATTAAAAGCTTTAATTAATTTGATTGGAGGCAGAAACTTAAGCTCCAGTTTAAAAAAAATACCCATCAAATGCATTTTTACGTTTTAAAATCTGACATAAGGTTGTCAAAAAGCTGTCAAAAACCAGCGCGCTTCACGCGTCATTTGAAAAATTTTTAGAGATCTTCGTCGAGAGTGGCCTGTAAACAGCGAATAAGTTTCGCCGTCTGAAAACATGTCGTCTCAACACGTCGATTTAGGAAAAAACCGGAAGTCGCATGAAGCGAGACCTGAGGGCAAAAACAAATGCGTAAAAATTTCAAGATGGAGAGCAAAAATGTTGAAAAATTGAGTCCGGAGGACATATCCGGAGCTTCGTTAAAGTGCCGAAGAAAAAAACAAAGGCGGTAACAAGAAAGCCCTTTATGAAAGGTGAGTTTACATGTTTTTAAACTTTAATATAAAGAAACCGATCGAAAATACGAAGTTTTTATTTGCTCCCTGGCCTACAAAGTCAAGATCCTAAACGTTATACCCGAGGTCAGAGATAAAGTTCATGATCCTGACCCAGACAAAGTCTTCACGAAAGCGAAGTTAGCCCATCTCCAGGAAAGTCACAGGAAAGTGGATTAGGCGCAAAATGAGTCACCTGGCTTCAGCCAATTTCCGGTGGACTATGCAGCTTTTAAAAAAATTTATTTAGTTCTTCCGGTAATTGTACCTACCGATACTCTTGATCATCTTAAGAAGTGCGGTAAAACAACTTGCTAAGAAATCTCTTTCTACTGATGCTATTGTGGAAATATCAAGTGTAAAGGGTGTGAGATTAAGGCCATTTGTACATAATCTTGAAGTATCTAAGCCGCTGACGGCGGTGTTGTTTACCTCCGGGCTTTGTGTTGGGCTTCTTACAAAAAAATGCGTCAAATATAAAGAGCGAATGATTGTTAAGCCGGTTGGAAAGCCTAAAATTACATCAGCCATGAGTGATTCAATATGTTCTGCTGGTAGGAGCGGCTTTTGTTGCCATGTTATGGCAGTTTGGAAATTGAATGAAATGTCACGGGTCAATGAACTGAAATATCTATGCGAGAAAGCTGTTCCCCGCACTTCTAAGCCAAGAAATGGGGACTTCCAGGTAGACGAACAGTGGAAAATGAGCCGATCATGGCCTCAAAGCTTATTAAACCAAGGCATTATGTAGGCACACAACAAGGTCAAAACAGGAGAGGTGTGTTTTCTACGTTTTTTGATCCACGTCCACTAAAATATAGAAAGTTGGACCTCGAAGCTGTTGAAAAGTTCAGACAGATTACTGCCAGAGCTAACCAAAGTGTTCCCTTTGGAAAGATGACTCCCAATGCTTCTGACATATCACCAGTCAATATTCTAATCTGTACTGTTGCTAAAGGTTTTCTTCTGCAAATGTAACTGAAAGATTTTGATACCAGATCTGCGACTTCAACATGCGAGAGTTCATTTGTTCGGCAACCAAAACCATGTGTAACAAATGCAACTGTGTCTCAAGCCAGTTAAACAAACAAAGTCAACATTACAGATAGTGAAGTTGACTTGAATGCAAATGGACTGATAAGTCAACCCCTTAGCCTGGATGAAATAAGTCATAGATGTTCAGCAATCAAGAAGAAACTGTTCATTGGATAAAATGAATTAGAGAAAATTGAAGCTGAAACCAGAGGACAGTTCAATAACCAGAAATAGTTTGATTACAGGTTTGGATGAATAACAGCATCTAAATGTCACAGAGTGGCCTATCCACATAAAGCTAATACTTCCCATACCAAAATCAATAAAGATGTTTTAAATTACAGCCAAAAGAGTGCAGACTAAAGAAATGAGAGATGGAATTGTAAATGAAAAAGTTACAATTTCTCAGTATGTAGACAAATTGAAAATTAAGCGGTTGTCTCTGTAAGGGCGGCCCGGTCGATATGGTTTGAAAAATACATTTCAATCATTTCCTGTGTGTTGCAAGACATTCATGTACTTATACTAAAACCCCAATCCTTTCGATCAGATCTTCAAAATTTTTCGTGTTTAAGGGAATTTTCGGTTCACCCGAGTGAAGGTCCTTGACGGCCTTTACCAACACCTAGATTTAGCAAAACTTTGAAGAGCATTGTTTCAAGAACTAACAATTTCTGCACATAACAAAAAAACGCAATCACTTAAAACATCTCTTCTTAATGTACCAAGCCGACTTTTGTAAAATTCAACTCGAATCGAGCCAGCGGTGGTACATCAACGACGCTCTTATCGCACGGCTCGATGAAAAACGCCAAAGGAATCAAATTCAAACTGTGATTTTGAAAAAGTGAGGTTGATCTGTTTAACTTAAACCAACACAGCCTAAAAGTACATACTCTAGAAAATGTAACTACAGGAAGAAGCCTTGCGGTATCTCCTTGGTGAAATAATTATACTCCTGTGAATTTGACGAGTTTCGATGGTCTCCATTTCGAAAGACTCGTCAGCTTGAAGTGTTGCATCATCCTCTCTCACAGAGACATCTAAAAGCACCAGAAAAAAAAAAAAAACATTTTACATGCATCATAGTTAAAGCAAAGAAAAAAAAAATCAGTTTTAGACGGCATGAGCATAACTCATCTTACATCAATTTCTACAGAATCGAACAGAAGAATATTGACAACTGTTTGAATTTCTCTCCATGATTTCACAGGAAATAACAATGTCTGCTGCCTAAGCTACGGCTTGGTGTGGCGTAGGGATCAGCTTAAGATAATGACCTCGAGTCTTGCCTTCCTAACTGCAATGTTTATGTAATTAACCGGAAGTCATGCAACCGGATGTTGCAGTTAATAGTAGTCTTACTATGAACTTTGGGATGGCTCTTTCACCATAATGGCGGACCATATGCATGTGGTTGATGTTTCTAGTGTTCATTAAAATCCTTGGTTTATCTTATGCATCATGATTCAATGTCTAAAGGAAACATCACAAGTGGCGACGAGGATGGGATCGCAATAATTGCAGATGTGAAGAAAATCTTTGTGTTTAAAGCGTTGAACCGACGAAGAAAACCTATCGATCGACTGCGTATTCCATGCCCTCGGATTCTTCATCGACCTCATCATCTTCACAGTCTTCACTGACTACTACCTACAACATGGCTCCGGGAATTGACCTACCGACGTTCCCTGAATTTGAGCTCCAGCTGAGAGACAAAACGCCTACCCGTTTTGAGAACTATGTAAAGCGTTTGAATAACATGTTCCCAGGGATGAACATGACCGGAGCGCCACAAAAGAAAACAATGCTGCATCATTATGTCGGAGAAGAAACCTGCGATATCTTTGAAACCCTCACCGTACCGGAACCGGCTAAAGGAAATGACGAATACAAAATTGCAGTCAAAGCGCTTACTGATCACTTCGAACCTCAGAAGTGTGTTGATCACTACGTATAAGTCTTTCTTCAGGAAACCCAAAAATCCGGAGAAAACATTAACGAGTTCTACACAGGTCTTCAGCTATTGGCACGCAGATGTAAATTCACCAATGCGGGGTTGGAGATTAAATGGCAAATAATTCAAGGCACTTCTTCGGTTCATCTCAGGCGTAAAGCCATCGAACACAACCTCAACCTAGAAAACCTGCTCAAGGCCGCTTGTGTCATGGAAACCGCTGACGAGCAAACCAGCGAGACTGAGAAACAGCAGTCACACGCAGTTGGTTTTGGTAAAAAAGAGAACAAGTGACAATCAGCAGAAGGAGAGTTCCAATGGACAACCAAAGTCTGGTGTTCATAACATTAAATGTGGTCTGGGTGGGGAAGGTATCCACATCAAAGTAACTGTCTTGCGCAAGGTAAAAAGAGGTCTTAACTGTGGCAAAATGAATCACTTCTCTAAAGTTCGTCGCAGTAAACCCAGCAACCGCTTCAGATCTACCCGTCCAAGAAAGCCAACGAAAGGTAGCCACCGCGCCAGATCTGTGGACATTGAAGACTCCTCTGGTGGTGAAGCTTTAACCGTAGTGGGTGCTGATGACAACAACAGTGATGAGTACACCTACACCATAACGGCATGCAGGAACCTCAAACCGCCAAACCCATCTTTCAAGTCAGGATTATGGACACACCCATCCACTTAATGGCAGATTCTGGAACAACAGTGAACATCCTGAGAAAAAGGGGGTTTGATAGCTTGAAACAAGACCGCATTGATTACTATTATTACTAGACCTCTTCGGCAGCTGATCTGTGATGGAGTGAAGGGGATTAGAAACATGAAAATTTGGTTTATCAACAGAGTTTCGTTTCGAGCGTTAGCCCTTCGTCGGAACGAATCGAGGAATTGTGGGTTGTGTATGATTTATATACGGAAAATGGAGCTACACTATTGGTGGTAACATGGTAACGTGAAAAACAGGAATAAATGAATTGAATGAATGTATAACGTTTTGCATGATGTGCAGGTTATGCAAAAGATAACATTTGCGGAGGTGCACGTGAAACGATCAGATCGCTTAGGGCCCAATGTTTGTCAGTGTTTTGAATGAAAGGACAAGTTTTGCATCGCCAGCGCGCCTTTAAAAGTGCCAGGTTGTTCAGTTGTTTTGAATTCGCTTCTAACTAGAAAGCTACCTACATTTTTGTCGCTTTTGAATGAAATCAGCGGTGGTTGCGAAAAGATTCTAGCAGTGTCTGGATCATTTTGCAGTATCTTAAAGTTATGAAGATGATGGCTTTAGGTATGTTATTATGAGGGTGAAACGTGAGGGTGAATGGAATTTTTTTCCTTTTGTGACGTCTGTAGTGCTGACTGTTGATCAATCTGCTGGGCGCGATGATGGCCCGATTGAACCACAGAATCAGGATAGCCACGTTTCTCGAAGAACTGGCACATTTCCTTTGATTTGTTGGAAAAACCAGAGTCATCACTAAATAGACGTCGAAGTCTAAGAAATTGAGAATAGGGAATGGCGTTTTAGACATGAGATGGATGTGAAGATGAATACAACAAGTAACTGTAAGAATCGGTGGGTTTGTAGTGCACACTGGTACATAAATCGTTGCCGCTGCTAAAAATTTTGATATCAAGAAATGTCAGCGAAGTTTCCGAAATTTCCTAGGTATATTTTAGAACCTGATGAAAAGAATTAACGGCGGTTATAAATTGATTGATTTACTCCTTGCTAGACGAAATTGCGCCGATGCAGTCGTCAATGTAGCGACCGTAGAGTTCAGGCCGATGTATTGATTGAAGAATTGGTACTCGACGTAACCTACAAAAAGATTGGCGTAGCTAGCTCCCATTTTTGTGCCCATCGCTACACCATTTGCTTGTAATATTTGTCAGCGAAAGAAAAACAGTTAAGTGTTAAAATAGTTCAGCTAGGCGGAGTAGCGTTTCCAAGCTTGGTTACTTGAAGGTGCGATGATCGAAAGAATACTAAGGTGCTTTAAGACCTTCGCCGTTAGGAATGATGGTGTGTAGAGATGTAATATCCATAGTGAAAATTAGTTTGTCTTCGCCAGTGAAATTGAAGTCGCGGAAAATTTCAAGTGCATGTTAACTGTCTTTAATGTAAGACAGTGGCTACATTGACGACTGCATCGGCGCAATTTCGTCTAGCAAGAAGAAAATCAACCAAATGTTTTGAGAAAGATGACAAAGACGCATCTAAACCAGTTGCTCCGCATTTTAATCTCCCTAGCCATTCCAAACAACACATGTGGATCTCCGGCCTTTCCCTACATCTTTAAAATCGACACCCTTAATCCCCACGGTATCAAGGAGCGCTTTTCATTCAATTCATTTAGTCCTGTTTTTCACGTTACCATGTTACCATGTATTACTACCAATAGCGTAGCTCCATTTTCTGTATATAAGCCATACACAACCCACAATTTCTCGATTCGCTCCGACGAAGGGCTAACGCTCGAAACGTCAGCTAATCGAATCTCTGTACGGTGGTCAATTTACATTACCAACTCTGTTGATAAACCAAAATTTGGTGATGGAGTGAGTTGGTAATGGGCCCTAGAGGAGCAGTGAACATTTGAACTCCTAAAAGAAACATTATCAGTCAAGACTACTCTGGAATACTTCGACCCCAAGAAACCTACTTCCATTTTCGTTGATGGTAGCCCCGTTGGTTTGGGTGCTGTCCTGACCCAAGAAGATGAATTAACCAAAGATTAGACGCCGCTGCACTATGCCAGTTGTCCGCTTACCCCACACAAGCAAGATATCCTCAAATTTCTCGTGAAGCTTTGTCGATTTACTGGGCAATCAAACTCTTTTACCTGTTTGTTTATGGAAAAGACTTCTAGGTCATCCCCGACCACAGACCCCTTGTGGCTTTGTTCAACAACCCGTCGTCCAAGCCCTCCACCAGGATTGAGCGCTGGGTTATGGAGCTGCAGCAATATCGCTTCACTGTAGAGTATCGCCCTGGTGCCTAAAATCCAGCTGACTACGCTTTAAGACACCCGTTGGAGATCCAGAATCCCACAACTATGAAGTAGAATCTGAGGAACATATTTCTCTCATCACAGGGAATGCAGTACCGAGAGCCATTACATTGCCTGAGATAGAGACTGCAACTTCAAAGGATCCAATGCTTCAAGCTGTTATGTCTGCGGTCAAGTCTAACTGCTGGCATAAAGCCCCACCTGGCGTGTCACTGTCTAGTAGTCTTGCTATGCACTTTGGGATGGCTCCTTCACCATCATGGTGGACCATGCATGTTGTTGATGTTTCTAGTCTTCATTAAAATCGTTGGTTTATCTTATGTATCATGATTCAATGTCTAAAAGAAAAATCACACTAACTACAGCCAACCGCCATGTTTACCTCGAAAAGGAAACCGTTGACCACCCGCAGAGCTGGTTCCTGTGGGGCGCAGGGCGGCTCAGAGATATTAGGGAGCTTTAGCAGTTAGGACGGCAACGGCAACGAGAACGCCACTAAACAATAAGCTTAATCAGCTAAAACAATGTCTCTGTACGCGCGTTATACATTTTGGTACATTTCTCTGCCGTCCTCTGCAATTCACCAAATTTTTGGCTTTCTCGAGAACGTGAGCGCATGACTGTAAAGGTTTCTTTCTTTTTCCTTAGTTGAACGCCGTTCCTAAAAACTTAGTCCCTAAATAGTTCGCCAGTATTTTCCAAGTTAAACAAATTACAATAATAGCGAAAGCGTTACAAAAACGAGAAGTTAGATTTTGATACGACGTTTCCGCTGCCGTCGCCGTCGTCGTCGCTAAAGCTCCCTACTAAATACGTAAGATGAGAGTTGAGCAAATTATTAAACTTGTGCCATGCTTTTGGCCATAATTTCCAAAGGCATCTTAAATGAATCAAAACCTTTCTAGGATCTAGCTCTCTATGAAGTCAACACTGTTCTTTTGTTTTTGAGGCTGTGGATATAGGTCATTCCGTTCGTTCTTTGGATTGAAAGCATTTTCTGTTTATTTGAGATTATCTTATACAGTCTGTAAACCTCACCAGCGTTCAACATTTTTGAACAACTGAGGCGGTACTATCTTTTTATCATTTGTTTTTCGAATACTTTAAAGTCTCTCTACCAAAACATCGTTCAGGACCAATGGGCTACATTTGAAGTTTGCTTTCGAACTACACACTTTGTGAATTATTGAAATTTGACGACACTACACACACTATCAGTATCACTATCTTGGGGAGTAACGTGCTGCCACATTTTGAGGAGGTTTATACTTTAACATATAAACTATAGCTTTTTATGCCATCTAGTAGATGTGGGCTGGTTAATATTCTAAGTCCTACATTTTTAGTTTTTCGACATACTAAAAGCGAGCTTTGCATCTTTTTCAACGAAAACTTTCAATTCAGGTTATCAAACACGTGCTTCTAATTGATCACGTCGTATTACACTCACTCTACGTTTGTAATCCTATTCATCCTGCACTCAACATTTTGAAATAATATTACCTGATTCTCTCTTTATTTTCCAGTCCGGGCCATAGACAGTTTTGTCTATATGGTTTCTTGCAATATGATTGGTCGAGGCAAAACCAAAACAAAGAAATTTGGCCGAGAGGAACTGGGGCGACCTAGACTGTGTGCACGGAAATGTGCAAGGCGGCCAAATTGCAACGCCACAACATCACCGTAAAAACTACACACAAAAGGGACAATAATTTAACCGAGAAACATTTAATTCTGGATTTGTACGTCGTGAATCATTGCATGTTCTAATTTTCTATATCGATTGACGTCAGCTCTCCATTCTCGCACTCCGCTAACGACGTGCAGACTCTATCGACTGCTATCAAGCACAGCTTCTTAGTGTTCGCGTGGACCGTCAACTTGAAAAGTTGCCGGGATGTAAGACCCTCCACCAGCCTGTTTATTTCTTTGGAACTTTTGATCTGCGTTGGGACGAATAGTAACCGTCGGTTCTCCGTTGTCAATTCTTAGAGAAAAGAGATTGCACTATGGTGATAGTCCTAAATCGATGCCGCAACTCACCGAGAAAGAGAAAAATGACGTACCCACCGTCCAGAAACAGAGTAAAATATCATTTATTTCTGACGAGAGCGTAAGGATCTTTGTTGCTGAAGAGGAAGAGTGACAGCAGATACTATATGAATGATTAATCAATCACCCTCGTCAGTTTGTTAATGTTTATTGAAGCTATATGGACCGTCAAAATACATAGCTCTACATAGCATCTCAGAATGTGCTATTGTTTCTGTTACATTGAATTGATTTTTGTTTTGTTTTTTTTTGTTTTTGTTTTTTTGGAAAAACTACTGCAGTAGCAGTTTTAACAATCATTTATTAAAGCAAATAGTCCAGTAAATTCCTTATGGCTGTTTTAGCATAGCAATTGCATAAAAGGAGGAGGGGTGGAATCTCATAAAAAAGTTGATGTACATGTACATGAAAATGCTTATTGAATATTTTGAAACAAACTGCTGAAAATTAAAAGCTTGTCTTATCAGCGAGTAGCTAGGTACTTATTTGGACAATGAGGAACATTCCTGTCATAACTGCTGTGGTCTCTTTCTTAAAAGGTTGTAAAATAAGTCTTGTGGTTTCGGTTTGACAAGCACTCCCAGTTATACCCAGTCGGCCCTCTAAGACAAGGAGTTCCACCCTCACCTCCTCCAAGACAACTCAGTCAGTATACATCTCATTCATGTAACTATTATGGTTAAGATGAAAAAAGATCTCTAACGCAACAACCCTCCTTGTTTGAAATTATTTATCTCTAAGACAATCACTGATGCCTCTCTACTACAAAATTCCATTGTTCGTTCCTTTACTGGTGCATTTTTCAGTGTCAGGTTTCTCCTGATTACAAGTACAAAAAATTTGTAGAAATGATTTCTATAAATTTTTTGTACTTGTAATCAGGAGAAACCTTACACTGAACTCGAGAAATGAAAAGTCTATTTAAATTACCACTGACATAACTTTTAGCTTAGCTTAAAATGTAGGCCATATTATATTCATCACTGTTCATGCAGCCTGAAGCCCTTCAATATGTCATTGTAGAACACAAGCAGTGCCTCTTTTTTGGCTTTACTTGGTGTTCACCGAGCAGTCGTCCACGGTTATTCTGCAAAATTTCTTCATAGTTTGGGAGATCCTTATCCAATTCAAGGCCATCCAAGGAAATTAGCTTCTCTGAAAAATACGATAGGGTTTAGTCAAGAAAGGATTTGGCCAACATACATTACAGGGATATTTGCCATACCATATTGTTTCTAATATAAACAAACTTTTCTTCTACTGATGGTTGGGAATTAGATGACAAAAGTCTGTGAGCTGAGGTATGAACTTCAAATTTATTCTCATACAAATCAATAGCAGTTGCGGTGTATCATGTTGTTCTGGACTCTACTGCTTTCTCTTTTGAGTTTCGTAAAACAATCATGTTGCAGAGCCAATTTCTCACCTATAGTGATATTATTATCAACATTTCAATATTTATGTAAAATATCTGAAAGTAAATCCCACAGTGATTCTACAAAAAAAGGTATGTTTAATACATGTAGATAGTCCCACCATTTGCTACAATATAAGTCCAGCAAACAGGGACTAGGATTATAATAAAAATATTTATTAGTTACAAGATAAATGTCATGTCCCAGCCTACAAGAATTTAAATGATATTATCATGCAGCATGAAAACGCATGTCCAGATGTCTACTTCCTCTGTTAGCAGCTACCAGATTACATAGATAACATTTTTTTATCTGTTTATGGAAATGTATTGGAGAACACCACTGCACTTATCTCTTCTTAAAAAAAAGTGTGACTGATTCAGGTTTTGGATTTTTTTATTTAAAATGGTGAGACAGTCTTGTAGCCACAAAATAGTTTAAAGTAATTATAACTGCACTTCTTTTATAAGGAATCTATCAATACTGGGAATAAAATTCTTGTGATTTTGATGCAAGGAGTGGCATGGTAGTGTGACATAAAGGAAAATGCATGCATGAAAACTTAACTTATGTACAACTGGATGTAATTCTAAATTATGACTGCACAATAAATCAGTCTAAAGCAATGTTATGTCCTTAAAACTGGTCACAAAAGCATCTTGACTAACCTCAACTCTTAATTCGTGTCACAACATGTCATCAAGATGCAGCCAATAACTTGGAAAGACGCTTTCTTCGCCACATTCAAACGACGCCATTCTTTCTAAACAGCCGATAACACTACAAAGGGAAAAAATCATTTTAAACCCTCTCTCTTTTCTTAATTTTCCACTCCGATCCGCTAAGGGCTGATTTATTTAACATGACTTTATCCCGTTCACTTTCATACCTTCAGTAGCTAACTCTTCTCAACAACAACTGGCGTATCATGGAACTGTGTACTTTCTACTTCTTGTTGCGGTCCTAGCCATGACTCATTTTCATCTACTTTCTTTTTATTTCTTTTTTTCGGCAGGTGACACAGAGAGCTGAGGTAAGCAAAATAGATGTATTCAGTACTCAACATGACGCCGATACAAAATTCAATTATAAGAGTAACTGAACGCCAAGACGAATTGGCGGCAAATTGCGACGCCGATTTATTTATTCTATCTCTTCACAGTTTACGGATGAATTTTCTTATAAGATACGTTGAATCTAAATCAGTAAAACCTAGTACATTTTTTTATTTAGGTCAACGTGAACAAATAACTGATACCACTAAAACAAATAAATCATGCCAAAGATTAAGACCAGCAAGCTATTTACTTACCTTTCAGTAAGCCAAATTGTGTTTTATTCCTGATTAGGTCAATAAATTAAAATATATGTATTTAGCCGACGGTGTGATTTTGTATACTATGGTCAGACAGAACGATCACCGAAGACGCGGGTGTCCGAGCACGAAAAGGCTGTATTGATGTTTGATGAAAATTCAGAAGTTGCGAGCCATGTCCACGAATGTCACCATCAGATGGACTTTGACAATGTTAAAGTCGTCGGACATGAGCCAAATTACCATAGACGGCTTTTCCTTGAAGCCTGGATGTCTGTGAAAAATACGAACGCTGGGAATGACCATATAGTCGTCCCAGAAGTCTATAAATGTTTTGTACCCCTTTCAACTTAAAACTCTCGCGCTTGCTCAACGTTATTTTTAATTTTAAATCAGGCGTTACAACATCAAGCGTCCTTATAGCTGATGAAGGCTTTAGAGTTAGCCGAAGCGTCTGAAAGAACCGCCTAAACATTACAAGTCAGTAACAAACATTAACTATTTTCAACGATGTATAACATCCGTTCCTCTTTTTTCTCTTTTTGTTTTGTTTATTATGCGGCAGTTGCAACTTTTGTATGCTATATACAGTTAAGATAGTAAAATAATATGACGGGGCGCTTGAACTTAGCCAATTAACTATAGTGAAAGCTTAGTACAAAGCTGTAAAGTTAAAATTTAAAATATATTTAAAAATCAGCACTATAAATATTGCTCCAAGAGAAAAAAAATTAATAGATAAACACTTTAGGACATCTAGAATCTACATCTACATCTACATGATTTCAGCACTCTGTAAAGTCTCATTGCTTATTGCGTGTGACCTCATACACCATAAGCCTTTTTGGGACATCACGCCAAGCCTGCCACTTGCTGAATGGAACAGATCAGCACTAGGGGTGGTCACAGCCAGAGTTTTGTTACGTCCCTAGTGGTTCTTTTACTTCCCACAGAATCAGAGAATTGTGAAGAGTTGTGAGACGGGGCCTACGGTTTATCGTCCTTATCCGAGAAGACTAGAAAGTCTAACCGTTTGTAGATGTCATTACAAAGGCAGCACTTTCTCCTTAATTATTTAAAGACCCTGAGTGTTGGTCAGTGATGTTTTTTTTTTGTTTTCCTTGTTTCTTTTTTGCTTTTTGTTTTTGTTTTTGCGTTCTTCAGTTTTAGCATTAGTCGGACGAAGATGTATACTTAAGGGCTAAAAGTAGACGTCCACTTCAGTTAATTTTATCCATGCGCAGGTCACCCAAATATTATAGCACAATAGGTTTGTGTATGGTTGGGTGCCAGTTTAATGCCTTTTACTTTGGTATCGAACAGTTGACTGAGAAGGGAAGCTTTGAGAGAAGCTGTGAAATTTTGAGGACCAACAATCTATCAGCCGCGGACATTATCCTCCGATAGACTAGCAAGCCAGAAAGGGGTTTATTTATTTTATAACCTTCCGGTTAATTTTTGTATCTCTTATACCTTGCTGAAAATTGATAATACTGAAAAAAGTGATCTGACGACGATTGCAAATGATGCAAACAACAACCTTCGTTGCTTGAGTTTATTGAAAAACAAAAAATTGAGGAAACAAAATATCGGAGGACAAATATCGACGGGCACGGAGTTTATTGGCTGATACCGGTTCTTAGATTTGCACCACGTGATCCAAAATAGCCAATAAAATAGCGTAACAATTAATCGGTTGGTTATAATGTAAGTTAAACCTGCATACTCACTCGCATTGTAAGTGAATCGCACACCTGCGGATCGTCGACATCGATCACACGCATACACGGCAATTTCTTGCGCCTGACTCACAATTCCTGACTAATTGTTTGTCAACCATTAATGTGCAAAAACTCGATTAGATTTCCACCCAAAATTGTGCAGTGAACGTTTCTAGATGTTGCGTTTGAGTCCGAGAACAAGACAAGAGGTATGCATGATTTTCTTTGGGATCGCGTCAAGATTTTGACCTTCGCACCGCACCATTCGACAACCTTCGGAAAACATCGGATCATCTTCGCGGATCTTCGGGAAGATTTGGAAGTCAGTGGAAATGCGAGAAATTTTGAGCTTAGCACCGCTACATTCAGTAACCCTCAGAAATCATCGGAACATTTTCAGGGATCCTCGGTTAGGTTTGGAAGTCGTTCAATTTGTTTCAGAAATTCCGGGTAATATGAATACGAAATTCTCACGTACATCTCACGTATATACCAAAGGAGCCATGCAAACACAGTTTGCCACTCAGCTTTCGACACACATCTCTGTTGAAAGAAAAACTTTTTTGCCCCGAGTCGGAATCGAACCGACGTTCCCCAGTTACTAGTCGGGCGTGATAACCACTACACTACCGGAGCAACCACACTGGCAACGCAACCACTTTAGAAAGTGAGTAGTATCGCACGTCGGCCATTCCTCGGAACATTTTTCTTTCGAGACTTTTGTGTGTTTCCTGGCTTCTAAATTCCCTGGACGGGAATTAGAAATATATATATATATATATATATATATGTAAATACCTTCGAAGCCATGAAAGCCGTAGAACAATATACCAAAGGAACCATGCAAACACAGTTTGCCACTCAGCTTTCGACACACATCTCTGTTGAAAGAAAAAAGTTTTTCTTTCAACAGAGATGTGTGAAAAGAAAAAAGTTTTTCTTTCAACAGAGATGTGTGGGTGAGAATTAGGGGTAGGGGACACTTTGTGATGTCTATCTTAAAGAGAAAAATAAAGGGCATCTATGTGCGTCCTTCGACCCTGCCCAGAAATACATTATAAATCAAAGCAGATAGTATAGCCTGTTTAGTATGCGTTAGTGGCTTTAGGCGCGAGCTGCTCGCATCTTGACGCAGTCGGGGATGGTAGTAACTGATAACAAGCTACTGCTACGCAGGGCAAACACAGAAAGCAAGAAAATACGAAATGCGATATACGTATTACTGCTCCTCTGCTAATATGGCTGTGAGAATAGCTAAAGTAGTGGTCATAGTGCGGAGCTAGTGCTAGTGTATTTCTTGGTGTTTTCTGTTTTGTTTTTCCTTGCAAATTAGTCTGTCTGGACTGTACTGTCAAACATGAGTAAGCTATTTATCGATATTCCCGATATCAAAGCCGTGCCGTTAAGTATTATCGCCAAATATGATTCTAATCATTTACTGCCAGGTTTTTAAAGCAAAGTTGCTAGCGTGTTACGAGTTAAAAAAAGACTTTAAACATGACAAATATTGCTTTTGTAATCAATCAATGCAAGACCAAAAAGGTGTTAAGGGCAGAACATTTTGAGCGCAAAATAGTTCTAGGGCTCCTCATTTCAACCGACTTTCGAAAAACGGCGTCCGGTGGTGTAAGCGATTACAATTTTGTGCTGTGGTGTGATTTTGTTATTTGCTAGCAGATGGAAACCTGTAGTAACCACTAAAGCGTTTCAAGCTTCAAGCTCTAACCCTTTAGTATAGCCCAGCATTAAAAGACACAGGATCACCAAGTTTGAACTAAAACCTTTAGGCAAGGGAACCCACAGCGATTCTTAGTAGTGTAACTGTTCAGAGGGTGTCAATCGGATAATCAACTGTTCGGATCTAAACGTGACAAAAAAAAATTGAGTTTTCGTTTACAATTACTCCTTTACGATTATATACCTTCGAAGGGTTGTATGGTAAAAGCATCTTTACAAGGAAGAAAGGCAACCAAGAATCTCAAGAAAGGCATACCGTTTAAAAGAAACAACTATTCTTTGATTCCCTAAATCTATAAGAGAAAACACAAAATCTTATCCAGCTTTCACGCTGAAAGTTAAGCATTACGTTCCCTTGTTCACCACAAAACTGCATGGGCCCTATTAATGTTGCAAGATAATACTGGCATAATTGCTACAATTAAATTACTTTGTGAATGTAAAACATTTATAAACGCTTTACCTAACTTTTTCGCGCGAACAAAATCCACAGTATCCACCAAGCCACTTAAGTTACGTGGACTGACTAACGACAGGTGCCCTTGATACTATCACTTATTGTGCCAAAAACATTATACACCTACAGCAAAACGACTTTTAACAAGAAATCAGTTGTTCACCCTTAGAAAATTTAAACTCTTGCACAGGTTTATTGGCAAAAATAAAAAGACTCCGTCTGATTCTCCTGTCTGGGGCCTAGAACGTTACATTACTATAATTTAGGCATAAGACTCAAAAATCTCGACAAGTCCATTATCATTAGAATTGCCACCACTTACGCCAAAGCAACTAGTGCCACTACAATATGACCCCCCTCCTCCTCCGGCTTGTCGATTATGAGTACCGCTTCCACCCCCAGAGTACCCCCCTCCTCCACCTGATGCACCATTGTCCTCTGCTCCCCCTCCCCCACCGCCAAACCCTCCAACCGCCCCAGGGGGTGGCCCTCCATTATATCCACTATTCATTACTCCAGCTCGCCCTCCCACCCATCCCTGGGCACGGGATCCGCCCCTCTCACCAT
The DNA here is from genome assembly GCA_016490735.1 of Pachyseris speciosa. Lineage (NCBI taxonomy): Eukaryota > Metazoa > Cnidaria > Anthozoa > Scleractinia > Pachyseridae > Pachyseris > Pachyseris speciosa. The sequence continues at coordinate 456,307 of JAEMWC010000007.1, forward strand.
GTTCGGGTCCGCGTCTGGAACACCCCTGACCTAACCAACCCGCACCCACTCCCCCATGGTAACTAGCACCAGCACTGTTACATTGTCCAGGCTGTCCCCAAGTTCCTCCCAGCCGAGCTGGAATCGAACTATACCCCACACTACTGGTGCCACTAGTACCGGACTGGCCATCCACTCCATTATATCCACACGAGGCACCTCCTCCCCCTCCAGCAGCTAACAAAAGCTCATTGCTTGTTTTGTACACAAAACTCCCTCCCCCTCCCCTGTGCCAGCATTATCCTCTACCGAAAGTCCCAGTTCAGCTGCTGTCCTGTTAGTGTATTGTCCTCCTTTCACCTCCACTGAATCACCTCCCCTCTGTCCCACCACAATTCTCAGTACTGTTCCTGTATTCAATGTGAACGTTCCCTCCATGGACGCACCTCTGCCACCAAAGTAAGTTCCTGGTTTGTATCCATAGCTGTACGTGTGTGTTCCTCCCCGGGCGCCAAAAGCTTTGATCACATAGCGCGCGGTTTTCATAACTGTAAACGTCTGTATTACTCCTGACCGACCCGTGTGCCCATTCGTTGTAAACTTTCTAGGAGCTGAAAGAGTTTACGTTGTACAAACTGTTAAAGTCCAGCAATTAAATGAATAAACAAAAGAAAGAAAGAATGTTCTGTTGGGAGCTGAAAGAGTGAATCGTATAATTGCTTAAGTCCAGTAATAAAATGAACATACGAATGAAAGAACACCAGGCATGCGTGAACAAAACTCAGCCAACATTCTGTTTTCTACCAAGGTCCCAAGTTTTTCAATGCACTTTATTCTGAGACCACTAGCTCTTCGTCCCTTGTTACTTTAATATATATAGATTTAGCCAAGCCTAAAAGTGGAGCTCCACGATCATCATTCTTTTTTTTACTGGTATGAACATTTTCGCATAGCTTTCCTTGCGCCAATCTTTTGCCAAAACATTGAGCAGTAGCACTGAAAACAATGAAATTTACGAAGAGCTAGTGGTCTCAGAATAAAGTGCATTGAAAAACTTGGGACCTTGGTAGAAAACAGAATGTTGGCTGAGAAAACTACAAGAAAACAAAGTACGATGAGTAGGTTTTTTTTGAAGATTTTGTTGGTTTCTCTGGAGAAGGTGGAGAAATTAGACAGCAATTCTCGTAGAAAGTTACAAAAATTTGCTAAGCAATTTAATTTTGAAATAAATGTCGGTAGAAAAGACGAAAGCAGCACAAACCTGATAGTTTGGATAGGTAATCGAATGGGGCCGAGTAAAATGTGTAATTAGAAGTTGCTGAAATTGCGCTCGTCGCGCAAAATAGAAGTGATACTAATCCTTAATTTTACGAGGACTCATTGCGATCACGTGTTAATATCATAAGGGAAAACGTTTCTTAACGCTGTGGAGGCACCGACGTCAAAAATCAGTCAGCCAATCGGAGTAAAAACATTTGTTCGCTCGAACGTTCGTTCGTATCTTTTAACTGTTTCTTGATTTTTATGCCTTTAACGCAAATAAAAAGTTTTTTTAATAAAAAAGAAAAATAAATAAATTTCGAGCTGCAGAAAGCGCGCGAAAAAAAACCCAGCTGACTTCGAGGAGTTCTCAACTTGATCCCACGAAATGGTCACGTGATACTGGTCAGCGGATACCTTGTTATAACAGGTGTCAATCAACCATAACATGGATGTCCAATATCAAAGATGTACACTGTAAACAAGTGGTCAGCTGGAGTATTGCCGCGATGGCAGGCTTAAGTATACAAGTATTGATTATTGTTATTATTATTTATATTAAGATACTATTAAATTATTGGGCGACACCGTCGTTGTCGTACTTACGCGCCCACGAGCAATACCGCTAGCCATGATAACCATGAGAAAAACCTCTTTAGCCAGTTACGTCTTAGGTTGATGAGCACGTGACTTTCATTGGGGAAACAAACATTCCGAGACGCAGTCAAATTGCAAAGAGTTTTATTTAGCGCGAACACTTTTTCTTCTTTCGACATAATGTCGACAGCTTTTTTTCGGCATGGTATACTACTGCATTTCCTATGATTCCTCCAACAACTTGACAATGGAAGAGCTATCTCGGCATGGCTTCCCGGAGGACAGATTTGTAATTCTGTGTAACTACGGGATAAAAAGGGACCCGGAAAGGGAATTGACGGTCACGAAACATTCAAAACTTCGTTCAGATCACTTCCGAAAAGATTTCGAAGTCCTTAACAATGAAAAATGGCACCTCAAAACCGTCAATTTTTAGCTGGACTACAAAAACTCAACAGAGACATTATCAGGAAAAGAACAAAGATTGAAGAGATGAATGCTGTCCTGGAATTAACTGAAACAGCATCTGGGGGTGAAGGAAACTTCGTGTTAGGCCTAACCAACTTGACTTAGCAATGCGATTTAATGTTGCCTGCAGACGCGACTGCATCAAATGCTTTTATTTCATGGTTACATGCTTTGTTTATTCAATTTGGCGGCTTGAAAAATCTGGCCTCATAAGAGCGTCATCCTAGAACATATTTATCAAAAAAGAGCGGATTTCTTGATTTACTTTCATGAAAGAAGGAAGTATCAGACATCGTAAAAACAAGGGAGAACGGATTTGATATAGGATATTGACAGAAAATTGGACTACACCGGAACAGTCCTCCATTTTTTCAAAGGAAAAAACACAATTTAATTAAAGTAAAGTCACACGAACACAAACAATTAATGCACAATTCATGTTGAAAGTATTGGAAAAGTCAGGCATTTTCAATCTAACTGACCCACTCGTCATTTACCATTAAAAATACTGCAAGGAAAGTTAAAATCCTCATATAATGCAAATAGGGTGTGATTTTTGCAAGTGTATGGGCACATGATTTCTTGGGTAGGGGTGGGAGGGGTTCGCTACAAGACCAGAGTCATATATTGCGAATTTCTTTTGCAAGTGCTTTTGCACTTTCCTTGCATAGAGAAGTCCCACTACCTTTTCATTTTGCTTGATGACAAATTGGTGCTACATTTGAAAGATCTTGAGTTAGAAAAATGCTTGTCAAATATGGCTCTGTGGGCTCCTTCTTTCTGCAAGGCTCTTTTCGAAAATTTGAGGCTCTAAGTCGAACGTTGGTTTTTTAAACCATTTGGGATCATGAGCTTGGCTGATAGTGTTGATTTGGAGGTCCCAAGCTTGTTCAATGTTTATGGCAATGTATTGAAAAATGTGTTCTGACAATATAAGTGAAAACCCACTAGGAGGAGGAATTGATTCCTTTGTACTAGAAATTGGGATATTGGGAAAAACCCAAACTTCCTTTGGTTACTGATCCTGTGGAACCGCTACACAATTCTATTGTTTTGGTTTGCTGTAAATCACTCAACTAATAAGCTAAAGTTGAACCAAAGGTGACATTTCCAAAGACAGTATGTATTTTCTTCAGATGTTTACCCCGTGCAACAAAACGTTTACAAGTTAATGGCGCCATTTGCCACCTCTGTCAGATGAGGCTTTGACAAACGCGCATTTCATTACTTGTTCTGGATCAATACTAGCACCTCTTGGTTTGTGCCACTGTTTATGGAACAGTGGTATTACTTTGATTTGATTGGATTTCCATGATTCCCAACATACACCAATGATTAAATAAGTACAATAGGGCAAAAACATGGTTACAGTCGCCTGCAACCCTGCAAGAACAAAGACCTATTATGTCATGATGTACATTGCACCTCACAGTTACAATACATTTACAAGGACAGGAAATATAACTAAAATGTAACCTTCTATTCCCTCTATTTGTATTTTCCACTGTGAACAATGCAATTCAACAAAACTATCAATTTGCATTTAATCACTGGGAGCTGTTTCTATACTCTGACCACTGAAAAATTTAAGTCTTGTTATAGCTTATGAAAGTCCTGGAGAATATTTTAGTGAAAATTTCACACCTTGCCGAAAAACACACACGTTAAGATGCACAGCTGGTCTAAGAACCCTAATACACCGCTTGCAAATATGGCGGCTCCTGCGCCAAAGCGAGGCTTTTCGGTGGTAACGGTTGCTAAGGACCGATTTACTCTCATTTTTCTACGCCACATTCACTTGAATTGTAAGTCCTCCGAGTTCTTTTCAGGAAAACTGAAGTTTTAATTGAAAGGTAATGGCTAGGCCACTGGACAAAATGCTTGTGAACGAGTTGAGACAGTTTCTTCAAGACCACAATACGAGCCTGAAAGGTTTGACATTAAAAGCGCAGCTCGTCGCGAGGTAAAGGAAATTGTTTTATTAAACTGTGAAGAGGGTGGTAAAGGGTATTTTCGTGAGCCGTGAATTGGCATTTTTATTTCCCGTGAAATGAGAAATGGCCGCTTTTTTCCTCGTGGAACGTGATTTTGGTAATCACCGCGAGCCTTGCGTTTTGATTATAATTATCCGTCTAAAGGGATTCTGGTGAATAATAAAGAAGCGTTCTCAAGTCGAATTACTCAGAAAAAGAATTTTCTGAGCCCCCAACGGAGGTGATTTTGTTTCATGTTCCTTTTATATCGCGAGAAATTGTAATATGGTACAGCTCGGTACAAACTATATTGGATTCCATTGCAATATGAAACGTCATTTTTGACCCAGGGCCGTAGGGAACGTGTCTGGGCTAGCTTTGCTCGTCAATGGAAACCGCCTTTGAAGATCGCGAGATTCTACGAAATGTAACTTTTTGATGAGTTACATGGCAGACGGTAACAAGAAATCCTTAATCCACAAGGACAAGGCCCGTTTTCCAATGTTTGCCTCGTGAGCCCCAAAATTAAACAATAATTGCAAGTACATTTTTACGTTATATCCTGTGTGTATTTGTTTGTTTGTGGGTGTTGTTTGGTTGTTCACACCCTCATTTGAACTTGCTTTATACTGTCAACATATAACAAAAATAAAACTAAGTTTTTTTCACCAAACTTGTTACAATCCCTGATGAAGTCTGTGTGATAAGAAGGAACCGGTCGAATAGTAAAAACGTTAACAAGAGCTGTTGCTGTGTACTGCTCGTTAGGGTACGGGTCATCCATTTATAACTCAATTCTAAGAGATGGTCGTCCATTTTTTTTTCTCTTGACGTAATCGTATAGCGTATGCACTCCGTCAAGACAGGTGCATGGAATCTGCGGTTTGATATGTCAGTATTCTCACATACAATAGCGTGCATAGTAAAGGCAGGCATTTATCAAACAGCATTTCGACTTTCAGTTAAAAAGTCTTGTTATAGGTTCATGAGTTTCCTTTACTGTACAGTTTCGAATGACAAATTTTGGAAAACAGTGGAAAATAGGCAAAACGTAGGAACTTACAACGTTTTTGGGGAGTCATCCTCTTTACCCTGACTTTATATGTGACGGGCCATGCTTTATTTTTAAGACATAAGTGTAGGGCCAAGATTATCCTATTTAACTATTGCACAATTACAACAGCCCATACCCTTCCTCCCACATCAAAAATGCACACTCCCTAAGAAATATATTTTTCTCGTGAAACGTGAAATCCCCGTTTTAATGTCCGTGAAATGTGAAACGGCCATTTTATTTCCCGTGAAACGTGATCAAGACCCCTCCTTTACCACCCTCTGTGAAGCCTTGGGACTTTAATTGTGCTATTTATATGGATTTATACTGATGGCGACAGCATTAAAATGCCTTTTCTTTCATTGTCTACTCTAGAGCAAAGGAAATCCTACATGCAAACAAAATTACACCAGAGAAAACTACCGCACAAGCGCAGCCGGCATGCAAACAAGCGACGCCGAACTTATCAGAGCAAACGAAGAAAAATTTAAATTTTGCCCTTCTGAGAAAGACATGAATAAATGCTTGGACGGCCTTCCACCATTCACATACACTTCAATAGTAAAATACATCCGCACATCGGGTAAAACGATTCCACAGCAATCACCGGACTACATGGTTATGAAACCGTTTGAACGAGACGTGAATTTCTTTATAGAGGGATATTTACACAAGGTGATAGCTCATCGTCATGTTGAAAGCGAAACATGTTACCTAAGAGCACTTTGTTATAGAAGCCTGACAAAAAGTGAACCACCTCATAAACTCAGACCTGCAATTTCTACCAGGCAGCCAAATTTTGATGTCCTAGGATCGTCTTGCACTTGTGTCGCTGGAACTCTCGGGTTTTGCAACCATGCTATCGGGTTGATGTATCTAGTTTCACATTTTTTCATGACCAAAATGACGGTAATCCCAGATGACGTGGCTTGCACTTCGCTTCCCCAGCAATGGCCAAACCAAGGGGGGAAACAATTTCTTCAGAACCACTGATGGATATGGTTTTAAAAAGGCAAAGTTAGACCAAGCTACTGCGAATACAAATGTACGTTCTTCCGGGATTTCTTGTTCATTATATCCTGCAGTCAATATAATACCTAACAGAGCTGAGATAGAAAAATTCGAAAGTCACTTGCCAAAAATCAGTGGGAACTTTGGTTTAAGTCTCTACATGACAGCAGGCTCGGAAATGGTGCCCGCCAAAGTTGGACCTGTACCCTTAGGAGGCTACCTCAGCTATCAGCTGGCACCTACTGAGGGCAACTTTGAAGTCCGATGCACTGTTGATTTCTCAAGAGGGCGCCGGAATTATGATGCCCGGCTAGCAACCTACCCACATTTTCCACTGTCTTTAGTAATTCCGTTGTTCACAATTACACAGTGCCCAAGAGAGCATCAACAGTTTCTAGAATCATTGGAACTCAGTGAAAATGATGCCACCTCACTTGAAAAGGACACTTTCACAGCGTAGTAGTGACCGATGGTGGAAGGAGAGAAGACCAAGGATTACCGCATCTCAATTTGGTGATATTTTGGTTCGAAAGTCAGTAACAAACGCTTTTCTAGAAAGACTTATGAGTGGCCACAACACAAACAGTTCTGGTAATTTACCAGAGCCATTAAAGCATGGTATTCAACACGAAAGTGTAGCTCTGCAACAGTATACTAATCATATGAAAAAAAGTGGCCACCCCATCAAGGTTTTTCCCTTGGGTTTCATTGTAAACCCTTCCTTTCCATTCATTGGTTGCTCTCCAGATGGCAAGGTGATTGATGAAACTGTGGACAGCCCTTATGGGATCCTTGAAATTAAATGCCCCTACAAACACAGAAATGTTACCCCTCAAACAGCATGCTCTAGTGATAGTTCCACCTTGAAATGATAGATGGCTTTCCAATCCTCAAGAAAAGCAACAAATACTATCAGTAGGTTCAAGGTCAAATGGGTATTTCTGGGGCAAAATGGTGTGACTTTATAACATACACATTTAAAGGGATGATAATTGAGCGTATTTATTTTGACACAGACTTTTTTGCAAGCATTCTCCTAAAATTGGAACAGTTTTTCTTTAAGCATTTTGTAAAATACTTCAAGGCTAAAGCAGCCCCTGCATGTAATGTGATGTCAACCTGTACAGCAGCTACTGGCACATCAACTGTTACTGTCATGGTTAGTGACATAACCAGAAGATGAACTTCAAATAATTCTGTAATAGTACCTATTCACTGTGGTGGAGTTCAGTAAGGAACAAATCTTACAACATGTATGTTACATTCAGTACATGAAACAATAAGCCAACAATCAGGACTGGTGTAATATGCCTATATTCTGACAGCTTCTTCATGATCAGTAAATTTGCATACACACAAGGAAAACGTTTTGGCTTAACAAACATTGGTATGTTCTATAAGAGTTGTTAAGAAACCGATCTTGCTAAAATACTGGAACCTGCAGGGGCCAGATTCACAAAGCCCTCCTAAGTTAAGATGTATCCTAAGTATTGCTTTCTAACAATAGTCTATTGATATCAAAACAATGGGCAATTGTGAGAAAACAACACTCAAGATCCATCTTAACTTAAGAGGGCTTCATGAATCTGGCCCCTGCTACCCAAGTCATATAACTATGCAACTGTAACATGATTTTATGATTTTACAGGTGTATATCTATGTCACTTAGTAGGAATGGTAAGTTTGGAATTTAGAAATTAATATTGGCAGTTAAGATATAATTGGATTCTGCAGGTTTATCAGAATAGAAGAAACTGTCCACATTTGATTGAGACTTCCAGCTAAGGACAATGGAATTACTTGATTAAAAATCTGGAAGTTCTTAATTTTGTTTATAGCTCTTTCAACATGAATTCTTTCAGACGCAATTTCTCGTGTAGCAATAACTTCAGAGGGGCTGTGTTGACTTCTTGAACCAACAAATGGGGGAATATTGAGGCCAACGCCCATGGGCTCAAGAGAATCAGAAATAGTGAACCCCTTGTCAGCCATAACAATGTCTCCAGCTGCAAAGGATAGCTTGAGGAACCCGGACCTAACTGTGATTTCCCTGTCCGAAATGCGGCCAGCATACAGCTGCGAGATAAATGTTATGTGACCACTGGGGAAAATTCCAATTAGACCCTTGAAAGTTGTGTAGCTTTTGTAAGAGGAAAAGGTTTCACTGTGTAGAACCAGTGAACATGGAATTTGCCACTTGATTTCAGTTCCATCAATAATCACCCTTGTTTTGGGAAACTTATCCTTAAATGATTGGGGCATTGCTTTATCTCCTGCCTCTCTATCTGGCCATATGTTGAGGTACCCAAATTTCAGGTACATAAAATTTATCGATGAAATGCAGATCCTGTTGACTGAAGACACATGCACGTTGAATCTCTCAGCTAAGTCACTTTCAAACAAACCAAGCCTTAGCCTCACAAGAACCATGAAATATTCGTCCGACGTACTAAGTTTTCGCCGCTTGCCAACTTTATTTCCCTTGATCTCAACACTTGAAAAACATGTGAAGTCTACTTCATCCGTTATGCTGGAAACGTAAGTAATGTTTTCTCCGTTGCTACCAGGATTGAGAAAATTATAACAGGCTAGGAGGGTCTGATAATTTTGGAAATCCAGTAAAAAAGTTTATGTATGAGTCTGATTCTTTAAATTTAAGAATACCGAACTGGTTTCTGAGTCGGTCATCGAGAGATTTCATAACATCGTTGTTGATTTCTCGGAGACGTAAATTTTCCTCCTGTAGTTGGTTAATTTGTGCTCTCAAATCGGCGATTTCGTCGTCTTGACTTTTACCGTCGTCGTTGTTAGTAGTTGTCAAATTTTCCATAGTAGTAGTCGTCAAATTATCCATCGTTGGACAGGATGAGGGCATCTCAATAATATTTTGCCTTTTTCGAGGCGATTTTCTTGAAGAAACTACCGACGACCATGCAAATATGGTTCGAATAGCGTCGTCTTTAAGGCGGCGCCGGCCGTTTAAAGTGCGACGAAAATCTGAAGCTTTGCAGTGCAATGAGCATATTTTCGTTCGCTGGTCAGCTTGAAATGCTTGGAGGGAACTCTGCGGATTTTTGCCAGCCAAGTCTAAAAACGTAATGATTTAATGGCAAAGAACGTTCAACGTCAACCGGACCTTACTGAAGAAAGATCCATTAAGAATGGTTTTTAGTTCAGTTACCTTCAGCCTTTTGCGATCTTTTAGGGGAAGATCGTGGTAAGTGACCTTTCCGCCATCTGAATTAATTCTGTATCGTGTCTTGCAACACAAAGGTACGCAGCAATTATCCGGCATTGTTTAATGAATTAAACAAACGACTTTCCTTGACTAATACTTCGTTTGCAAACTAATTTTTCAATCGAGTTAATGTCGCATTTCAGTGCGAAAACTCTCCTTTCGTCAAAGGAAAGGCCCTTAGCAACCGTTACCACCGAAAAGCCTCGCTTTCGTGCAGGGCCGCCATATTTGCAATTGGTGTATCACCAATGGATAGCGGGGAAACTGACTGGCTAAATAGTTATTTTTCGAAGTCGCAGTGATCTTATCTCCCGACCTGAGAAATGTCAATTACCTCTGTTTACTTTCAGTGAACGAAATAACATCTGGTATACCGGTAATGCTATTATAAGCAAAACAATTTAACGGGAAAATTTACCCCATTTTGCATGAGCAGTCTAATCGTTCCCCATTTTCTTCCCCTTCTTTGTCAGCAATCTTCAACTTCACTGTATGAGGAGCTACTCTCTCTACCTTTGCTGCGGTAACAACAGCAGCAAATTCAATTCGTGAGTTACCGATCGACAGTCTTCCTCTTTCACGAAAACATCGTGGATGTAGTTTTTCGTAAAGAATGCTTAACCTTCTTCTCCAATTTCCTCTTTCCCACATCTTTTTAAGTAGTCTGCTTTAGTGATCAAGGCGACATAAGCTAGATTTTAAACCGATTTTGTCCATGCTGTGACAACACCTACCGGCGGCCACCATCTTGAATTGTTATGTTTACCCAATGTAGACCACGTGACCATGAAGCTAAAGTCTATTCACGGGTTCCTATTTATTATCTTCTTGCCACACAGAATAAATTACAAACAGAATAGAAGAGATAATAAATAGCTAATTAATATTAAATTTAAAGTGAACATACAACTTGGAAGGAGTGACTGTGGCGGGGAAATCCCCGAGAAGCAAAGTTTATGAGGAATAGAGATTCAACCCAACGGGCATTTAAATACTACTAGGCAGCATTTAAAGATAAAGAAAAGACGTGTATTTTAAATATATAAGTGTGCTTAGACAAAAAGATAGATATAAAGTGTTATGGTATTTAGGTTGTAACTTGTCTGACCCTTAAAAATAGTTTGATCACACGCTTGAATATATTAAAATTCGGAGCGTTTTTGATGTTGCTCGGTAATGAATTCCATATCCTATGACCTTGAAACAGGATCGAATTTTTTTTATATTTGTTCTACAGGTATGAGGTCGGTAAAGGTCAGAGTCTCTCGTTTCTATAAGTATGGTTATCCGCTTCCGTACTCAATTTCCCATACGCATCCCGCTTTAACTCTCTCGGAAAGAAGAGAACTACTACTCAGGTAGTTCTTTGTTTAGGAACTGTCACACTCGTTAAAAATAAATAAATAAATAAATAAATAAATTTCTCTACCCCTTAGAACGCATAAAAAGAACTTTAGGAATCGGCGGAAATGAAAAATAAAAAGAAAAATAACAAAGAAATTGCCCTTCCCTTTAGAGTGCAAAAAAAGGAACTTTAAAGTTACGAACAACATCGCACATAATCCTAGTTACCAGTGCACGTTGTTCCATTGCCGACGAATCCTGAGGTGCAGGTACAGTTGTAGGACCCCACAGTGTTAGTACACACAGCATTGACGTCACAATCATGGGCATTGCTTGCGCATTCGTCAGTATCTCATAGAGAGAGAAAAAAATGCCAGGATAAATGATACGTCATGTTAAATTAGAAATTACAACGGCTAGTGTTAATTTGATCAACCAGCAGTTCTACTTTCAAACAAAATGTTTTCACGTTCGTTTTGTTAAAGCGAATGTCTTTATTCCGTTCCTTGTTGGGCCCTGTGATTGCATTTTTTCTCCCTTAAAAGTTCTTGCTGCTTTTGCCTCTTTGTCATCTGTTTGCTACTTGAGAATATTCTTGTGTAGCTGAAACTGTTTGATAGATATATTCTTTTGTTCAGTTGCACGTGCGCACGTGCGCATCTCGCACCTGTTACTGTTTAGCTTGACAAAACATTATTTTGTCCAGTGAGAAACAAAAGTGGAGGAGGCGTCCTGAGTGTAATTTTTTCCCGATTATTCCTTTACCTCTGCTCGATGATTTGGAAAACCACTGAAGAGGTATTAAGGATGATGGGTGTGAGACAGAGAATTGTACAGTTAAACATCTAATGCGAACAGCCCCGGACGACGAAGGTCAAATTCGTTAGCCCCAAAACTAAACATTGCACATTTTTTATATTAACGCAGGATTTACGTTGTACCCAGCGCGTATTCATTTGTGGGATTTTTTACTGTTCATACCCCAAGTTGAACTTGATTTGTACCATTTAAACATTTAGGATGAATCTACAATGTAGTTTCTTTATCTTGTGATTAGACAAAACCGATTGGATAATGGACAAAGTTGACAGGATCTGTTGCTGCGTGGAGGTCACCGTTTTTTATTGAAAAATAATAATATTGAAATTAACAAGCAAATAAAAAAATGTCAAATTGTCGTTAATAGAGAGATCAAGTTTGTATAAAATTACATACAGGTTACGTAACTAAAACAATAATAATGGTAACGAAAATGGAACGAAAAACAATAGGTGTACAAAAAGTATTAAACAATTACTGTAAGTTAACGGGATGCGAAAAAAACAAAAATAATAGAACTAGTGATAAATGTTATAAAATTGTCGCAGCGCAACAGGTTCCCAATCAAGCGCCTCTGAATTACCATACCTGTCAGTATCATAGCAAGATCCCTTAAAAGAGCCCTTAAACAATAAGTAACAATTTCCCAACAAAGAGCCTTTGAATAACTTGGCTAGCAAAAAATAACAGAATCCCAAAAAGAGGACCCCAATAGTGCTGAAGCAACTACAAATGCTTATGATTACAATTAATGAGAAGGTACGCACTGACCCGTTTTCTCTAGAGCCAAGGGAACACCAAGGTAATTACACATCGTAAGAAAATTTTGCAGATCACCCTCACACTTGTCTTTGCTTTTGGATATAAACAGGAAATCATCAAGAATATGGAAAACTGCACAAGCATCAAGATGATTAATGGACAACCATTCGAGTGCCCTGCTTAAGGATTCAAAAATGGCACTGGAACTTGAAAGCCCCATAGCGAGACATCGATCAAAATAGTACAAGTTGTCCCATTGCATACCAAGCAAGGAAAAGTCAGCAGGGTGAATAGGGATTATTCGGAAAGCTGATTTTACGTCCGTTTTCGCCCTAGAACAACCGTGACCCAACCGCTTTAGTAACTTTATCGCATCCCCGACAGATGCGTATTTGACTGTAGAGTAATAATCAGAAATAAAATCATTTAGTGAAGATCCCTTGTGATATGATAAATGGTGTATCATTCGATAATCCCATGGATCTTTTTTGGGACCAAGACCCAATGGGAGCAACGAAAATTGAGAAATGGTGGAATTGAAAACGAAGCGAATATTCCCCTGCGTCACATTCCTGGCTTAATTTAGCACTTGTCGTTCCAAAGCACTTTTAAGATTAGGAGATTCATACGAAACATGCTCACCAACAAAATTAACACGAAAACCGTAACGAAATCTGTCAACAAGAAATTGTTTTAGAATTATGTCATACCTATCTAGCAAATATTCAAGCCAGTCCACTCTTATTGGCGTGACTGGGTTGCTGTGCAGAGCCCGATGCTTGACAACCGTCTCGTTTGCGTTTGGATCTAGCGAAAAGCCGGTTTTAGTGTACGGAGCTGAGCACTCCCCTCCCGGGTGTTTTCCACCACATTTAAAACACAGGTGCTCGAATTGACATCCCGCGCAATGGTTACCAGCGTGAAAAGCCCAACACGTTCCTTTTGGGAACCATTGCGAACGAAAAGGTTTGTTGGTGGGCGTCCGCGTTTGCGATTTGCGAAAAGGATTAGACGCCCTTAACCACAACTCCTAGTGAATCTGATCCCATGGATACTGTTGTAACAACAATCGCCTTAAATAGCGAAATATCTCCTCGTACCAATGCCAATCACCTCCCTTTAAAGCCAGATCCCGAACCACGTCGCAGTACACATTTCATCAACTGCACTGGTTGATTCGGACCTTTTTCCGAATAAAACAAAACAAAAATGGTAAATGTAGATACCCACTGTGAGAAATTAGTAGTTCGCTCGGAAGTGTGGTAGGCTCAAGCGTTAGGTTAGGTTGACTCGACGCACCTCCTGACGGTGCCATTAATAACGAGTATTTTCCAACGTTCTGAAGGGAATCGGATAATAAGGCACCCAAACTAATAAACTCATTTGCTCAAATTTTGGCCTTAATTTTAGAACTGACTCTAGACGTCAGAGGGACAGAGACACGAGTAAATAGATTCTGTGGTCTAGGATCATCAGGATCTGTGTTAACTAGAGCACCTTCAGTTCCTGACTTAGCAGTGTTTATTGTGATGGCAATCAGATTGTCTTCAACCGCCTTGTCAACAAGTGAGGACGCGTCTTACGTCACATCTTGTTGCTTTTAACACGTTCTAAAGCCACAGGGAGTGTTCTAAAACTCCATTTTTGGTAAAAATTGATATTTTATGGTAAAAAGTGCTAGAAAACCGGTCACATTTTGCACCAGATGGGCTTTAAACGTTTAAATATGCCAAGGTACTAATACCACTTTTACAGAAAAACACAATATGCATGATTTTTTGCCAACTTTGCATGAAACGAAGCATGTCCCAAAAAGCGAGAATATATGGCAGAGTTACCTGGATTCTGGAAAAGCACATTAGCATGGCAATTGCTTAACAAAATCTGCTGGTTTTGCAGAAAGTAAGTTTCAAGAAATTCAGAACTATTTAATTCTGTTACCAGATACAGAATTAAGTGTCACAAATTGTAAAAACCTGTGAAAAATGTTCAAGGGCGGGAAAAGAATTGTTTATTTCTGGCAAGAAATAGCCTTAAACAATTTAGCGTTACCACTTTTTGTACTTTTTGGTAAATTGTTAGTCGAGTAAAATGACCTTGGAAAATTCCAACGTCGTTTTACTCACCACCAAATGACCATGAAAATTTCCAACGTCGTTTTTCTTATCATCAAATGACCATGGAAATTTCCAACGTCCTATTTTCAACACCAAATGGCCATGGAAATTTCCAACGTCGTTTAATTCAACACTAAATGACCGTGGATATTTTCAACGTCACGTTTTAATCAAACAGTTTAATTAAATTCCATCTTTAGACCTGATGCGAGTGAAAAGTGACTGCGGGAACCGGAAAGCGATACCCAATTGTTTGTTTTGGTTTTGGTAAATTATTCTTGAGGTAGGCTGAACGAATCCAGAAAATAGCACTAAATTATAACCTAAGGCTCGAGTTTTCTTTATTTCTCTTTCGCATGCAATATGGGAAAAACGATGTGTTTAGTTTTTGGAGGGAGATAAATTTGTTTTGAACGCTAATTAAAATTAGCTCGCATTCCTAAAATCATTACCCTTTAAAAGTTCTTGAACACCGTAAAAGTAAATTAACATCACTGAGCTAAAATACTTTGCTTATATATATGATATCGTTGTTTCATTTTCGGCCTATTCTTAACTGGTTTTTATTATTCGCCGAATCAGGACTGTGAATCATCAGTGATCCTTTTGGTTCTGCATCTTTGGTTGGCTCAAGAAGCGCTTTCAACCGTCTACACACACACACACACACACACATATATATATATGTATATATATAATATAAAAAGGTAATGAATTGAAGTCTTCATCAGCTATTAAAGTGCGCAATAGATACACTAGAGCAATATATATATATATATATATATATATATATATATAACTCATGTGAAGTTACAACCTTATATATATATACATATATATATATCTGAGCGAATTTGAAAAAACGTACCCGCTAGCTTTTCGCTTGAAGACGGGCACAGCCCGTCTTCAAGCTCTTGCTACGGCTCAAACTTGAGGGGGCTTGCCGTTAACACTTGCTTTTCCAAATAGCCCAGGGACGGTAACAATGAGTGGGTGATTGGCAACTGTCCATCAAAACCACAGGGCTGGGGGGAGCTCTTGTGAGACTTTGACTGCAGTTAAAGTCGTTGTCATTATGTTGAGTGAGAGTTTCAGTTCTAGGCACGCATTGGCAATTGTCTAGGACCTGAATGAGAGTTTACTTTTGAACTCCACTTTGAGGGGGCCCGCTGTTAGCTTCGGGTGGGTGGCTGGCGGGTGTGTGTCAAAAGCACAGGGGTGGGGAGGGTGGCTCCTGGAGCATTTGACTACATCAAAACTGGGGCTGCCTAGAGAGTCAGTGCAGGTACCTTTTGACAAATTCAGTCAGATATATATATATATATATATATATATATATATATATATATATAGCTGGAGTTTTCAAAACAGGGCTCCTGGAGTCCCTACTAACTCCTATTACATGTCTCTCACTCTTTTCCTTACTTATCTTCTTTGGACGGGGCGGGGGGCATGCTAGCTACATTAATACTTAGAAGAGGAGAAAGAAACTGTCCCTGACTTAAACTTTGCATTAAGGTCTTATCTCCACTTCCCCCCCCCCCCACCCCCATCCCCTCCAGTTTTATTTGTCAGTTAGTTTCCACTCTCTCTCAAAGAAAGAAACGTGCATTTGAAGTCTTCGCGCGGTCAGTTAGCTCGCAATGGCGTCGTTAGAGTTTGATTTTCCGTTGGCCTCCTAGAGCAGAGTATTCCTTAGGACATCATTAAGTCCAGTGAGGGAGAAAGTCTTGCGATGTGCAGTGTCTGCCTCGTCTAATATCCTGCTGTGCAGTTATTTGCTAAACGAGTACTTTGTTTACCCGGGCGGTACTGCTGGAAAAATGTAGGGATATTGAGAGCTCTGCTTTGAGAGGTAAGAGGTCTTTAGCCTCAGAAAGTAGGTGTCGGTGATCATTTCAAGGCTCAGGGAGAGAAACTGGTGTAGAATTTGGAGCATGCTAAAGACTTAGTAAAAATGCTGTGGCTAGATTGTCGTCAACAGCTCCTCGCTAACACGGACAGAAAACATCCGGGACCTCATGAAGTTTCCCAAAAAGCACAAGGCATGGCTGGGAATTTGTCTGCAAAAAGCGTAAGTTTGAACACTTTTTTGACTAGTTTCCGCCCTCGCAACTTTATCGATCAAAAGCTAGTGATTTGATAGTGTGAAAGTGTCATAATGACTGGTTTCCGGTGTCAGAAGTGATCACAAAATCGAGCGATAATTTACACAAATAAAATTCGACAATAATTAGCTGTGATTCTTCGTAGCAATCACGAACGCTCGGTTGAAAACGCTGCTATACTTCGCCTACATCGATGCCGCTAATTCCAAAGCTAACTTTGCCGTCAGAAAGAGCGTATTCTAGAGAGATTTAGCCGACTAACGAACCAAAATTCTCATGTCAGAGGTCACGTCAATTTCATGTCTAATTGCAAGATAAATAACATGTATTCTTCGTCTTCCCTTTGACAGAGACTGTAGGCTCATAACGGGCCTAAATGCAAGTCTCCCTTTTGATAAACCGAGGTATTGATAAATTTTCATGAGCCTGGTTTTGAAAAGTTCGGCTAGATGTCTCAAGGTAATAACACATGTGGACATTCAGTTTCTCAGTTTTATGGCCAATCCTGTCCAAATCACGGCGTTTTCAACGCCAAAAAGCTACTGACATTAAAAGAATTGCTTTCAAACCGAACGTTAAAGCACGATTGTCACAATGTGTGTGATGTCAGAAGAGGCTAGCTATTTAACAAGCAATTTATGTCATGGTGCTGAGTAAAACCAGCATTTAATGTCTGATTTTTGATCTTCTAAGGGCACCCTTTTTTCTGTTTGCGCTCATTACTGTTCAGTTGAACGTGTGACATCGTTTAAAGTCGATTATAAGCTTTTTCTTTACAATTTCACCTATTTGCTTGAAATATATAGCTGGAGTTTTCAAAACAGGGCTCCTGGAGTCCCTACTAACTCCTATTACATGTCTCTCACTCTTTTCCTTTCTTATCTTTTTTGGACGGGGCGGGGGGCATGCTAGCTACATTAATACTTAGAAGAGGAGAAAGAAACTGTCCCTGACTTAAACTTTGCATTAAGGTCTTATCTCCACTTCCCCCCCCCCCCCATTCCCTCAAGTTTTATTTGTCAGTTAGTTTCCACTCTCTCTCAAAGAAAGAAACGTGCATTTGAAGTCTTCGCGCGGTCAGTTAGCTCGCAATGGCGTCGTTAGAGTTTGATTTTCCGTTGGCCTCCTAGAGCAGAGTATTCCTTAGGACATCATTAAGTCCAGTGAGGGAGAAAGTCTTGCGAGGTGCAGTGTCTGCCTCGTCTAATATCCTGCTGTGCAGTTATTTGCTAAACGAGTACTTTGTTTACCCGGGCGGTACTGCTGGAAAAATGTAGGGATATTGAGAGCTCTGCTTTGAGAGGTAACAAGTCTTTAGCCTCAGAAAGTAGGTGTCGGTGATCATTTAAAGGCTCAGGGAGAGAAACTGGTGTAGAATTTGGAGCATGCTAAAGACTTAGTAAAAATGCTGTGGCTAGATTGTCGTCAACAGCTCCTCGCTAACACGGACAGTAAACATCCGGGACCTCATGAAGTTTCCCAAAAAGCACAAGGCATGGCTGGGAATTTGTCTGCAAAAAGCGTAAGTTTGAACACTTTTTTGACTAGTTTCCGCCCTCGCAACTTTATCGATCATAAGCTAGTGATTTGATAGTGTGAAAGTGTCATAATGACTGGTTTCCGGTGTCAGAAGTGATCACAAAATCGAGCGATAATTTACACAAATAAAATTCGACAACAATTAGCTGTGATTCTTGGTAGCAATCACGAACGCTCGGTTGAAAACGCTGCTATACTTCGCCTAAATCGATGCCGCTAATTCCAAAGCTAACTTTGCCGTCAGAAAGAGCGTATTCTAGAGAGATTTAGCCGACTAACGAACCAAAATTCTCATGTCAGAGGTCACGTCAATTTCATGTCTAATTGCAAGATAAATAACATGTATTCTTCGTCTTCCCTTTGACAGAGACTGTAGGCTCATAACGGGCCTAAATGCAAGTCTCCCTTTTGATAAACCGAGGTATTGATAAAGAAAGTTCTAAAACCCCTCAAATTTTCATGAGCCTGGTTTTGAAAAGTTCGGCTAGATGTCTCAAGGTAATAACACATGTGGACATTCAGTTTCTCAGTTTTATGGCCAATCCTGTCCAAATCACGGCGTTTTCAACGCCAAAAAGCTACTGACATTAAAAGAATTGCCTTCAAACCGAACGTTAAAGCACGATTGTCACAATGTGTGTGATGTCAGAAGAGGCTAGCTATTTAACAAGCAATTTATGTCATGGTGCTGAGTAAAACCAGCATTTAATGTCTGATTTTTGATCTTCTAAGGGCACCCTTTTTTCTGTTTGCGCTCATTACTGTTCAGTTGAACGTGTGACATCGTTTAAAGTCGATTATAAGCTTTTTCTTTACAATTTCACCTATTTGCTTGAAATATATAGCTGGAGTTTTCAAAACAGGGCTCCTGGAGTCCCTACTAACTCCTATTACATGTCTCTCACTCTTTTCCTTTCTTATCTTTTTTGGACGGGGCGGGGGGCATGCTAGCTACATTAATACTTAGAAGAGGAGAAAGAAACTGTCCCTGACTTAAACTTTGCATTAAGGTCTTATCTCCACTTCCCCCCCCCCCCGCCACCCCCATCCCCTCCAGTTTTATTTGTCAGTTAGTTTCCACTCTCTCTCAAAGAAAGAAACGTGCATTTGAAGTCTTCGCGCGGTCAGTTAGCTCGCAATGGCGTCGTTAGAGTTTGATTTTCCGTTGGCCTCCTAGAGCAGAGTATTCCTTAGGACATCATTGAGTCTAGTGAGGGAGAAAGTCTTGCGAGGTGCAGTGTCTGCCTCGTCTAATATCCTGCTGTGCAGTTATTTGCTAAACGAGTACTTTGTTTACCTGGGCGGTACTGCTGGAAAAATGTAGGGATATTGAGAGCTCTGCTTTGAGAGGTAACAAGTCTTTAGCCTCAGAAAGTAGGTGTCGGTGATCATTTAAAGGCTCAGGGAGAGAAACTGGTGTAGAATTTGGAGCATGCTAAAGACTTAGTAAAAATGCTGTGGCTAGATTGTCGTCAACAGCTCCTCGCTAACACGGACAGTAAACATCCGGGACCTCATGAAGTTTCCCAAAAAGCACAAGGCATGGCTGGGAATTTGTCTGCAAAAAGCGTAAGTTTGAACACTTTTTTGACTAGTTTCCGCCCTCGCAACTTTATCGATCATAAGCTAGTGATTTGATAGTGTGAAAGTGTCATAATGACTGGTTTCCGGTGTCAGAAGTGATCACAAAATCGAGCGATAATTTACACAAATAAAATTCGACAATAATTAGCTGTGATTCTTGGTAGCAATCACGAACGCTCGGTTGAAAACGCTGCTATACTTTGCCTAAATCGATGTCGCTAATTGCAAAGCTAACTTTGCCGTCAGAAAGAGCGTATTCTAGAGAGATTTAGCCGACTAACGAACCAAAATTCTCATGTCAGAGGTCACGTCAATTTCATGTCTAATTGCAAGATAAATAACATGTATTCTTCGTCTTCCCTTTGACAGAGACTGTAGGCTCATAACGGGCCTAAATGCAAGTCTCCCTTTTGATAAACCGAGGTATTGATAAAGAAAGTTCTAAAACCCCTCAAATTTTCATGAGCCTGGTTTTGAAAAGTTCGGCTAGATGTCTCAAGGTAATAACACATGTGGACATTCAGTTTCTCAGTTTTATGGCCAATCCTGTCCAAATCACGGCGTTTTCAACGCCAAAAAGCTACTGACATTAAAAGAATTGCCTTCAAACCGAACGTTAAAGCACGATTGTCACAATGTGTGTGATGTCAGAAGAGGCTAGCTATTTAACAAGCAATTTATGTCATGGTGCTGAGTAAAACCAGCATTTAATGTCTGATTTTTGATCTTCTAAAGGCACCCTTTTTTCTGTTTGCGCTCATTACTGTTCAGTTGAACGTGTGACATCGTTTAAAGTCGATTATAAGCTTTTTCTTTACAATTTCACCTATTTGCTTGAAATATATAGCTGGAGTTTTCAAAACAGGGCTCCTGGAGTCCCTACTAACTCCTATTACATGTCTCTCACTCTTTTCCTTTCTTATCTTTTTTGGACGGGGCGGGGGGCATGCTAGCTACATTAATACTTAGAAGAGGAGAAAGAAACTGTCCCTGACTTAAACTTTGCATTAAGGTCTTATCTCCACTTCCCCCCCCCCCACCCCCATCCCCTCCAGTTTTATTTGTCAGTTAGTTTCCACTCTCTCTCAAAGAAAGAAACGTGCATTTGAAGTCTTCGCGCGGTCAGTTAGCTCGCAATGGCGTCGTTAGAGTTTGATTTTCCGTTGGCCTCCTAGAGCAGAGTATTCCTTAGGACATCATTAAGTCCAGTGAGGGAGAAAGTCTTGCGAGGTGCAGTGTCTGCCTCGTCTAATATCCTGCTGTGCAGTTATTTGCTAAACGAGTACTTTGTTTACCCGGGCGGTACTGCTGGAAAAATGTAGGGATATTGAGAGCTCTGCTTTGAGAGGTAACAAGTCTTTAGCCTCAGAAAGTAGGTGTCGGTGATCATTTAAAGGCTCAGGGAGAGAAACTGGTGTAGAATTTGGAGCATGCTAAAGACTTAGTAAAAATGCTGTGGCTAGATTGTCGTCAACAGCTCCTCGCTAACACGGACAGTAAACATCCGGGACCTCATGAAGTTTCCCAAAAAGCACAAGGCATGGCTGGGAATTTGTCTGCAAAAAGCGTAAGTTTGAACACTTTTTTGACTAGTTTCCGCCCTCGCAACTTTATCGATCATAAGCTAGTGATTTGATAGTGTGAAAGTGTCATAATGACTGGTTTCCGGTGTCAGAAGTGATCACAAAATCGAGCGATAATTTACACAAATAAAATTCGACAACAATTAGCTGTGATTCTTGGTAGCAATCACGAACGCTCGGTTGAAAACGCTGCTATACTTCGCCTAAATCGATGCCGCTAATTCCAAAGCTAACTTTGCCGTCAGAAAGAGCGTATTCTAGAGAGATTTAGCCGACTAACGAACCAAAATTCTCATGTCAGAGGTCACGTCAATTTCATGTCTAATTGCAAGATAAATAACATGTATTCTTCGTCTTCCCTTTGACAGAGACTGTAGGCTCATAACGGGCCTAAATGCAAGTCTCCCTTTTGATAAACCGAGGTATTGATAAAGAAAGTTCTAAAACCCCTCAAATTTTCATGAGCCTGGTTTTGAAAAGTTCGGCTAGATGTCTCAAGGTAATAACACATGTGGACATTCAGTTTCTCAGTTTTATGGCCAATCCTGTCCAAATCACGGCGTTTTCAACGCCAAAAAGCTACTGACATTAAAAGAATTGCTTTCAAACCGAACGTTAAAGCACGATTGTCACAATGTGTGTGATGTCAGAAGAGGCTAGCTATTTAACAAGCAATTTATGTCATGGTGCTGAGTAAAACCAGCATTTAATGTCTGATTTTTGATCTTCTAAGGGCACCCTTTTTTCTGTTTGCGCTCATTACTGTTCAGTTGAACGTGTGACATCGTTTAAAGTCGATTATAAGCTTTTTCTTTACAATTTCACCTATTTGCTTGAAATATATAGCTGGAGTTTTCAAAACAGGGCTCCTGGAGTCCCTACTAACTCCTATTACATGTCTCTCACTCTTTTCCTTTCTTATCTTTTTTGGACGGGGCGGGGGGCATGCTAGCTACATTAATACTTAGAAGAGGAGAAAGAAACTGTCCCTGACTTAAACTTTGCATTAAGGTCTTATCTCCACTTCCCCCCCCCCCCATTCCCTCAAGTTTTATTTGTCAGTTAGTTTCCACTCTCTCTCAAAGAAAGAAACGTGCATTTGAAGTCTTCGCGCGGTCAGTTAGCTCGCAATGGCGTCGTTAGAGTTTGATTTTCCGTTGGCCTCCTAGAGCAGAGTATTCCTTAGGACATCATTAAGTCCAGTGAGGGAGAAAGTCTTGCGAGGTGCAGTGTCTGCCTCGTCTAATATCCTGCTGTGCAGTTATTTGCTAAACGAGTACTTTGTTTACCCGGGCGGTACTGCTGGAAAAATGTAGGGATATTGAGAGCTCTGCTTTGAGAGGTAACAAGTCTTTAGCCTCAGAAAGTAGGTGTCGGTGATCATTTAAAGGCTCAGGGAGAGAAACTGGTGTAGAATTTGGAGCATGCTAAAGACTTAGTAAAAATGCTGTGGCTAGATTGTCGTCAACAGCTCCTCGCTAACACGGACAGTAAACATCCGGGACCTCATGAAGTTTCCCAAAAAGCACAAGGCATGGCTGGGAATTTGTCTGCAAAAAGCGTAAGTTTGAACACTTTTTTGACTAGTTTCCGCCCTCGCAACTTTATCGATCATAAGCTAGTGATTTGATAGTGTGAAAGTGTCATAATGACTGGTTTCCGGTGTCAGAAGTGATCACAAAATCGAGCGATAATTTACACAAATAAAATTCGACAATAATTAGCTGTGATTCTTGGTAGCAATCACGAACGCTCGGTTGAAAACGCTGCTATACTTTGCCTAAATCGATGTCGCTAATTGCAAAGCTAACTTTGCCGTCAGAAAGAGCGTATTCTAGAGAGATTTAGCCGACTAACGAACCAAAATTCTCATGTCAGAGGTCACGTCAATTTCATGTCTAATTGCAAGATAAATAACATGTATTCTTCGTCTTCCCTTTGACAGAGACTGTAGGCTCATAACGGGCCTAAATGCAAGTCTCCCTTTTGATAAACCGAGGTATTGATAAAGAAAGTTCTAAAACCCCTCAAATTTTCATGAGCCTGGTTTTGAAAAGTTCGGCTAGATGTCTCAAGGTAATAACACATGTGGACATTCAGTTTCTCAGTTTGATGGCCAATCCTGTCCAAATCACGGCGTTTTCAACGCCAAAAAGCTACTGACATTAAAAGAATTGCCTTCAAACCGAACGTTAAAGCACGATTGTCACAATGTGTGTGATGTCAGAAGAGGCTAGCTATTTAACAAGCAATTTATGTCATGGTGCTGAGTAAAACCAGCATTTAATGTCTGATTTTTGATCTTCTAAAGGCACCCTTTTTTCTGTTTGCGCTCATTACTGTTCAGTTGAACGTGTGACATCGTTTAAAGTCGATTATAAGCTTTTTCTTTACAATTTCACCTATTTGCTTGAAATATATAGCTGGAGTTTTCAAAACAGGGCTCCTGGAGTCCCTACTAACTCCTATTACATGTCTCTCACTCTTTTCCTTTCTTATCTTTTTTGGACGGGGCGGGGGGCATGCTAGCTACATTAATACTTAGAAGAGGAGAAAGAAACTGTCCCTGACTTAAACTTTGCATTAAGGTCTTATCTCCACTTCCCCCCCCCCCACCCCCATCCCCTCCAGTTTTATTTGTCAGTTAGTTTCCACTCTCTCTCAAAGAAAGAAACGTGCATTTGAAGTCTTCGCGCGGTCAGTTAGCTCGCAATGGCGTCGTTAGAGTTTGATTTTCCGTTGGCCTCCTAGAGCAGAGTATTCCTTAGGACATCATTAAGTCCAGTGAGGGAGAAAGTCTTGCATGGTGCAGTGTCTGCCTCGTCTAATATCCTGCTGTGCAGTTATTTGCTAAACGAGTACTTTGTTTACCCGGGCGGTACTGCTGGAAAAATGTAGGGATATTGAGAGCTCTGCTTTGAGAGGTAACAAGTCTTTAGCCTCAGAAAGTAGGTGTCGGTGATCATTTAAAGGCTCAGGGAGAGAAACTGGTGTAGAATTTGGAGCATGCTAAAGACTTAGTAAAAATGCTGTGGCTAGATTGTCGTCAACAGCTCCTCGCTAACACGGACAGTAAACATCCGGGACCTCATGAAGTTTCCCAAAAAGCACAAGGCATGGCTGGGAATTTGTCTGCAAAAAGCGTAAGTTTGAACACTTTTTTGACTAGTTTCCGCCCTCGCAACTTTATCGATCATAAGCTAGTGATTTGATAGTGTGAAAGTGTCATAATGACTGGTTTCCGGTGTCAGAAGTGATCACAAAATCGAGCGATAATTTACACAAATAAAATTCGACAACAATTAGCTGTGATTCTTGGTAGCAATCACGAACGCTCGGTTGAAAACGCTGCTATACTTCGCCTAAATCGATGCCGCTAATTCCAAAGCTAACTTTGCCGTCAGAAAGAGCGTATTCTAGAGAGATTTAGCCGACTAACGAACCAAAATTCTCATGTCAGAGGTCACGTCAATTTCATGTCTAATTGCAAGATAAATAACATGTATTCTTCGTCTTCCCTTTGACAGAGACTGTAGGCTCATAACGGGCCTAAATGCAAGTCTCCCTTTTGATAAACCGAGGTATTGATAAAGAAAGTTCTAAAACCCCTCAAATTTTCATGAGCCTGGTTTTGAAAAGTTCGGCTAGATGTCTCAAGGTAATAACACATGTGGACATTCAGTTTCTCAGTTTTATGGCCAATCCTGTCCAAATCACGGCGTTTTCAACGCCAAAAAGCTACTGACATTAAAAGAATTGCTTTCAAACCGAACGTTAAAGCACGATTGTCACAATGTGTGTGATGTCAGAAGAGGCTAGCTATTTAACAAGCAATTTATGTCATGGTACTGAGTAAAACCAGCATTTAATGTCTGATTTTTGATCTTCTAAAGGCACCCTTTTTTCTGTTTGCGCTCATTACTCTTCAGTTGAACGTGTGACATCGTTTAAAGTCGATTATAAGCTTTTTCTTTACAATTTCACCTATTTGCTTGAAATATATAGCTGGAGTTTTCAAAACAGGGCTCCTGGAGTCCTTACTAACTATATATATATATATATATATATATATATATATATATATATATATATATATATATATAGAGCTGAAGTTTTCAAAACAGGGCTCCTGGAGTCCATACTAACTCCTATTAGATGTCTCTCGCTGTTTTTTTTCTTTCTTGGGCGGGGCGGGGGAGCATGCTAACTACATTAATAATTAGAAGAAGAGATAGAAACTGTCCCTGACTTCAACTTTGCATTAAGGTCTTATTCCCGCTCTCCCCACCCTCCAGTTTTATTTGTCAGTTAGTTTCCACTCTCTCTCAAAGAAAGAAACGTGAATTTGAAGTCTTCTCGCGGTCAGTTAGCTCGCAATGACGTCGTTAGAGGTTGATTTTCCGTTGCCCTCCTAGAGCAGAGTATTCCTTAGGACATCATTAAGTCCAGTGAGGGGAAAAGTCTTGCGAGGTGCAGTGTCTGCCTCGTCTAATATCCTGCTGTGCAGTTGTTTGCTAAACGAGTACTTTGTTTACCCGGGCGGTCTGCTGGAACAATGCAGGGATATTGAGAGCTCTGCTTTGAGAGGTAACAAGTCTTTAGCCTCAGAAAGTAGGTGTCGGTGATTATTTCTAGGATCAGGGGGAGAAACTGGTGTAGAATTTGGAGCATGCTAAAGACTTAGTAAAAATGCTGTGGCTAGATTGTCGTCAACAGCTCCTCGCTAACACGGACAGTAAACATCCGGGACCTCATGAC